>JARHVA010000442.1:102500-702500 GCA_037957365.1 Torreya grandis
GCCTACTTATAGCTATGTTCTTATATGCCCAATAATGCAAAAGTGTTGACACACTGATACCTCCACCACTCACCTCATGTGTAAATTAGTATAGGTTTCTATATAGATGACCCATCATGGTCTAACCCTAAGAATATACTATGACATGATGATCAATGTCATACACTATCTCATGCATCTTGTATGAAATAGAGACACCACTCCCATCCATAGCAATAAATGATGATAATAGCATTACTAGAAACTTCCACAAATGTAGAACATAAACCATAACAATCAAGGTCAACAGTATGTCATTATAACTAATTATGTAGTGAGTACCCATAGCCATAACAAAAAAGTACTTAGATGCTTGTTGTATAGCTCGTACACTAGTGGCTTCCTTTAATACAACCTATTGCCTAAAAATTGGTAACTATAAAATATGGGATACATCTTCCAACATCATGGTCATCTCACCTATGGGAAACCAAAATTTACACATGTTTATATTTTGCCTCTCATATAGCGTAGTGATCATATGATTATCCTAGAGCATAGGCTCTAATAAATACACATGTCATAACCCTACTCTATCAAGCACATCTATCTCCACCTTAGATAATGGCAAACCCTAGATAGTCTCCATCATTTGACTAGCACAAAATTCCCTCATAAAAGCATCAACCTACAAAATTTCAAATAAGACTAACATCAGTGAAATAAAAAAACTAATAATAGAAAATAACAATAAAATTCAGAAACCAATCAATAATATTGAGCACCATATTCAAGACTTAAAGAACACTCACACTACCCAAAAGATGGTAGCATTGGACAATATCACCAAAATGTTGACACTATCACCTAAAATGGGACAATAGCACCAATTTTCTTACAACAAGCCAAAAATAGTCTTTCTCTAGTAAAAATACATAAAATGGATAATGAAAATGAATCAACACATAAAAATTTAAGGTCCCTTACCAGGTGAACCTCCTCTCCATCCTGAATAAGTGCCTCAACCTCCTCATAGCATGAAAACCTACCATCTCATCTCCTTAGCATGTTTCTCTCTTAGACTCAAACATCTTCCCACTAAAATGATGTAACTCCTTGGTAGACTTATTAGACTAGGCTACTGGATTTCAATATGCCTAGTCTTGGCATCACTAAGAACAAGTTTGAGGATGTTTTAGCCTTTGAAAAATAATATCAGAGTGTGACAATTGAGGTGCAATTTGAAAACTCTCAAGATGTCTTATGTGATGAAGAAGAGGTGATCTCTTGTGTTTAATCTCCTTGTTTGGTTTATAATGAAGCATACACTCCTTCCATTTAAGAATAAATCTTGGAAGAAATCCTATTGAAATCTAAAGATGAAGGAGTCTCTCTTACTATTCACATTCATGATGCTAATCAAAGTGAAGATGATGACTAGGGGTAGATATTTCAAGACATTTGCAAAGAGTTTGAATCTCTTAAGGGGTCTATAAATCCTTTAACTATGGTTACAAATGTCATATATGAGTAAGATGACATTGTTACAAATGTCATAGATGAGAAAGATGACATTATTATAAATGGAATAGATGAGCGAGATGACATTATTACAAATTTCATAGATGAGGAAGATGGAACCGTCCAACATGCCATAGGTGATCAAGAGCAAAGTCCACATCAGCCTTTGGAGGTCAAGACAAACCTCTATTGGCCTAAATCTTTCAAGGAACAAGAAATCATTCCTTTTGAGACCATGCCTATAAAGAGGATGAAATTTGATCAAAAAAAGAGAGTGAGAAGCAACATGAAGAATGTGTACAATTTCAAGAGTAATATGTTTACATTGGAGACCTATTTGAAGATGATCTACTTCAAAACAAGTCAAGTGAAGTGCCAAGGAATAGGTCTGGTCCATCAAGTGTTCAATCTAAAGAGCAATATGCTTGGCACCCTCATCCATATCATGCAAAAGGAGATTTAATAAACTTTCCTTTTGATCTTAAAAATGTATATATGATTGGTTTTTATCTATACATAATATTTGTTTTTAGTTTCCCTTAAGTGCTTTGAGCACATGTGTGTCTTTGCTCTCTTTGTTGTGTGTGTCTTTGCTTTGTGTGTTGAGGTAGTCATTAGTTGTCTTGATTGGTCAAGCTCAAATTTAATGCTCATAGGTTTCCTTATTTTTATTATACTTTAGATGACTCCTAATCCCAATGGATTGATTAGGCTATTGGTCTAGTTAGTATAGCAGGCACACTACCATTATGAGTCACCAATTTTTTGACCAAATTTGAATTTTTAGTAAAATTAGGGAACCTATAGGTAAAAACTTGATTTTATTCATGGTGTTTATTATAGTTTAATTGATGTCAGTTAATGTTATATTGTATTTGGTCAATTAGTTTTTATGTCCATTTATCATTTTTGGGTCATTTGAGATCAAAAACATGCATTTAATACTTTGTGTAGGTTTATTGGAAAATTTTAAAGTTTTAAAATGTAATTTAATGCCCCATGTTTCCATATAAGTCTTAATTAACTATTGGTAACTTAAATTTACTAGTTCATTAGGAGAAAATCTAATTTTTTAATGAAAAGAAAAGAAAATGGCACTTGTACAACCTCCTTGGGAAGTGTGCCACTTACAAAGGTTAAAATATGACTATTAATCTCCTCCATGCTTAGTTACACACATTTTTTTATCTATAGGTGTCATTTCTTTCTCAAAACTATTTAGCTCTCTTTTCACCCTTCTTGGCAAGCAAAAGTGACTTGCAGGTTTGTACTTGGTATGGACAACTCAGGAGGTTTTAGGAAAAATAATCTTGGGAGATTATATTAAACTTTTATACATTAATTTTAATGTATGTATTTTTAAAATTTATCAACCGTGCTTTATGAACCATTTCTAACAAGTTGATTGTGAAAATTTGCCTGCTAATATATGAACCCTATAGGTTTTATCTTGGTTTGAGAATATCCATAAAATAAAATTGATTATATTTGTTCCATATGATATTTATATGTCCTCTCATGTCTCCCATGATTTTTTTCATGTTTTTTATTGTTTGGATGAGCCAATAACCCCAAATTTGTAGACTGGTCTCTTTTGAGTGCAACAGGCAATTTTCACTATTTCTAATAACTTTTTGCTTTTTCATGGATTGATATGGTTGTGTTAATTTAATTTAAATGTTTTAAAATTTATCTAATTTTTAAATTCACCTTAAAAAATCATTCTCCAAAATAATCTTCATAGTTTGCATGCATAGACACACTTCACCTAGTCTACCCTTGGAGTATGCATATACAGAGAGTTAAAAGAATGATTTACACATTCAAAGGAATTATTTAAGCTTGTTTAAATAGTTATTTTTAATAAATAATGTGTGTGGAAGGTTGAAAATAGGTATGATATGCCCATGATGACCTTTTTTCTATCTTGCTCCTCTATTTCACACTCACTACCCATATATACAGCGAATGCACCTACAACCTTCATGATGACATCATCAGAGCCTTGGTATTGGCTTAAATCCTTATGATATATTAAAGGTTAATTTTAGGGTGTTAATGGAGGACTTCAACCCTTGAAATCCAATGGACAATGCATTCAACTCATTACATGCCAACTAGAGAAGTTTGTTGCCTATTGTGTATAGTTTGTCCATCTATAGGTGGCTTGACAAAGACATAAGGGATTTTTGTTTAGAGAAATTGAACATGATAAGGTCTTATTTTAAATTCCTAAAATATGATAAAATCAAGTGGACATACTTGAAACATCAAAATGGTTAGAGGAAATGTAAACCATCTCTAACATAAATTGACTGTATATAGGAATCATTTCCCTAAAATGACACAATAGAGATCCTTAGGGCTTTGTGGAGACTTCATAACGAGGGTGTAGGAGCATATAATGCATTGTGATGGTTTTGAATTATATTAAATATGTATTAAAATACATTTTTGAAAACTTTAGGGTTAGAAATTAAGTAAAAGGTAGATGTTTGAAGGCCCAAAGTTGCCCACAGAGCCACTGAAACCAGGTAGTAGTTTCTATAGGCTTTGGATTACAAAGTAACCATTAGTACTTCAAGGATTAAATAAGACAAACCCCCATGTTTATAAGACCTTATTAAGTAAATTATATCTCATTGATCGTGTAGGCCATCAGGGGAAGATGATTAGTGAATTTTCAAAGCCTAATATACATCCCCAGTCCATACACAGGCTCCTACATATCCACCTACAATAAGGTAATATAGGTAGTGAGTTGAAAAATATATTTAGGTGTTGTGTAGATAAATTAAGTTCAATTAAAGAATGAATAAATTTCAAATGATATAAGGGGACTCTAAATAAGGGATTTTCATAATCATGACTAAGTCCAAAAGAGTTCACATCACCTACAAGAATCAAAAGCATATTTCTCAATCAAAACAAGGTAGAGACTCAGTCTTGCTATGAAAGTGATTGCAAAGAGGTTAAGGGAAGGTTGAAATGATGTCTAATTAATAAAAAAAATATCATTATTTCCATGATATTATCCATAAACTATTGTTCATAATAAATAATCTCATATAGATTCCTTTAAATCCAAATGTGCACCTACAGTCAGCTAGAAATGACTAAGCAGATAGTGAGATAGATATGGCATTTGAGTGTTGTATTGATTGAGATCAGGGTAAAAATTGGTATAATCATTAATAATTAACCATATAAAGCTTAAATTTATGGTCTTGAATCATTTTATCAAGGTTAAAACCATTCAATACACTTACAGGGGTCTTTTTGAGAAGGGAACAAGAACATAGTCAGGGTAGTGGCAATCAGTCTTAATTAGACAATTGAAGGGGGAATTAAAAGGAAGGTTAAAGTAAGGAATAAATGATGAGAACCCCCTAATAAGTACCATAATATACTTTATAATCCTTTATTATATAAATCAAATAGATAAAAGTGTTTTCATGATGCATAAATAGTCCACTTGGAAAAGGCTCACACATAGTCCTTACTTGACTGGTATGCTTTACAATTTGAGGCCTTTATAAGGGAAACTGACCTAGTAGAGGGATTATTTTTTGTTTATAACATCCTCAAAACCTATATATGACCCTAAAATTTTCAATTTTATCTAATTAAATAGTTAAGTACCCCATTTTTTCTTAGATAGGGGGTGTTTCCCCTAGGCATATACAGGCATGTTTGAAGAAGGGAGATGGTAGGGTGAATTTGAGGTTGTTTGGGCCTTGAAAATGGGTGTTTAGAGTTTAAATAAACCTACATAAAATATCAATCATATAATGAGTAAATTAAATAAAGTGATCCAAACTATAGTAGTTATAATCAGGCTTAAGAGCAAGGATTAGGCCTAAGAGCCAAAAAGAGGGTCATTGTTACTTCTACCTTGAAAGTACTATTATAGCTAGTTAAAACATGCGTGTAAGGTGAAATCAATTTTTTTCCAGATATATGGATGGAGGGAACCATCAAAAGGTCATATTGAGCTTCATGGGTAACTTAAGGCTATTTGAAAAACATTAGGCCTAATGCCCAAATGAGGAATCACCTTCACCTTCTACATGATGAGAACATTTCAAACTATTGGAGAATTTTCATAGGGTCTTAACAGAGGTGATCAATTTTTTATAAGGTAGATGAGTTTTAGGGGAACCCAAATTTTGATTCAAAGTAATAAGATTCTGCAAGAGGAAGAAAAATCTTGATAGAGAAACTTTGAAAACACATACCTCTCTTGATTGTTTGCATGGTAACTCAATAAGTTTGCAGAAGATAGAGAGGGTCCTAGAAAACTATTTTTTGGTATTGGATTTAAATTTGAACTTTTAATCTCTATAAATAATGGTTAAGAGGGTAAAAGTATATAAAACCCTTAAAACCCCCTTAAATGAACCCAATTGGATAAATAAGGCTGGAAATACATCCATATGGACTAGTATGAACATAAAATATTTTGGATCTTTGAAATGACTCTATCAGGCTCCCTCACATGCTTTTTGCCTATACAAAATTGTATAGAAGGGGGTATAAATAGGTTTTTTCACTATTTTGTGTGTGTTTTAGGTTTTAGGATGTTTCAAGAGATGAAAATAATATGGATGGAAATATTAATAATTAATATAACTCCCCATATCACTCTTATTACTTGGAATAGCTCTTAAGTGTTTAGACCAGGTGCTTCAACTCAGCTAGTCAAAACTAGCCTATTAGATAAGTTAGTGAAAAGTGTGAAAACTCTCATGGAAAGTGATTTTAAAGTTTCATTGTTGTTTTAAAGGCAATATAGGGCCTTTACACTTTTCATTAACTCCATCCCATGTATTTTCATGGAAAACTAAAGCCAAATTTGAGGCCAAGTGTGCAGGGTACATGAAAAATGAGTTTTATGGATAGTAAATGATGAGGTTTCATTTTTAGAGGTTTAAAGAGGACTATGAATGAAAAAAATGCATGGAGAGGCATGTTTTATATCATCCCATTTCATTCTAATCATTTTAATTTCTTTGAATCAATTATGGTATGTTTAAATAGGTCCAAATCATAAAGGTAGTTTTCTAACCCAGAATTAGGAGTTTCTTACCACTTTTCATGAGGTTTATGACATGAATTGACATTTGTACCTCCAAACCTTTCATGTTTCATCCCATACCATCTCCAAATACAAAATTAATTACTTTTATCATATTTAAAAGTGTCCTTGTGACCCTTCGACTTCTCTTTTCTTCTCTCTCTCACAAGTTCTATAAGAACTAACCATTTTGGCATTGTTTTGGATGCTCCACCTAAGTATGGTGAATCCATTCTCAAATGTATACCTTTTGATAAAAAATAAAATTGATTGTTACCTCTTCCATGACTATTCTTAATGCGTTCATTTGAAATGTCTGATTTTGCATAAGTGAAGACTATGGATTCCTTAGCATGTTTTGTCATTCTTTCATCCTATTTATAGTTGGAAAACTTCTTCTTTCAGGGCATGTGAAGTGTTTTAAGATATTTCAAAGATTGAGTGAGTTATTATTTTAATTATTTCCTTTATATGCCTCTTGTCTTGTCCTCCTAGCTTTGCATATCCATCCATAACCTCATAATATAATATTGATGTGAGAAGATGAAGATTGGAGAAGTGTATGTTTAGTTTGTCCTTTGATTTCAAGTGTAATATGCATATGGTTGGATGTCATCAATAAATTTAGTGTAACACCACCCTTAGGTTAGTTTTATTTTAGTTCTCTCTCTCCCTTTTCACCCCCCAAGTTTATTAGTAGTTTCAATCCAAAGTGGTACATCAAGGGAGCTAGCCCTATCTAGAGATTCACCTCATTACCTAGGATACCCACAAGCTTAGAGGTGATTCCATTGTGAAACTTGGATGAGGAGATATTTTAATCTCCTCAAAGGGTGAAAATCCTAGTGATAATAGTTTTTGGCATGCCTAGTTGGAATCTTGGTCCAAGAAGTTGATAGATTTTTGGTGTTATTTCTCAATAACCATCCTTTAGAGGCATCTATTCAAGCATCAATGACAACTCTAAAGATATGTTATCTGGTAAATCAGTCCAAGTTATCCTTCAAATATTTTTATCAATGTATGTATTTGTGTTATTAATTTTAATGAAATTTCATGGTTGACTTTGATGTTGAGTTTTGTTCTCTACAAGTTGGTGAGACATTGTAAGTTTGTGCCATTCCCTATCAATATGAACAAGTCCTTGGTCAATATTGTCATGATCCTTACCATCCCTAATATGAATTTAATTAGATTCAATATGACCCTTGTTATCCCATGCATGAATTATATTAGTCTTATAACCATCATCCTCAATGTTTTGCTCCTCCTAATCAACCTAACCACTCCTCAAGCCAACCCATTTCCACCTTCAAGAAGACACTCTTGGGCTATGATAGATATATTTTGGATATTTATACTCAAAGTGGATGTGGTATAGAGGTTCTTAATCATGTTATTCATAAGGTGAGAGAATAATTATAGTTGATCAAAAGAGAGTGGGTACCTATTGATAAAGCCAATTGGCAAAGTCTCATAAGTGAGATGATTGACATGAGTGGTCTAGTTTCTTACTTAGATGATAGGCTAGGATATCATGAAATGCAACCTCACCATACCTGTCAGCCTTCATATCTACTTCCCCAAGTTTCCTACTAGCCATACATGACCCCTACTCATGATCCAAATAAAAGATATCAAAGTCATCATTTTTCCTAATCAGTTGGAAGAGAGAGTTGAAAGGAAAAATATTGTGTTTGTAACTAATCTTGATAGGCATATTGAGTTGGATGATATGAATATGTAGTATTCCATGTTAGCATTAAAGGAAGTGTATTTCAATCCCTCATTATGCTCTCACATTACATCCCCACAACCTTAAAAGGATACTCATAATCCTAATGTCCTAAGTTGGAACAAGACTATAGAGTCATGGGGAAATAAAGAGAAGAAAAGTCTTGATAAAGAGTGTGAAATTGAGGAGATTGATTTTAGACCAACCCCTCCCACCCTTCCTTAATCAAATATTTATAATCCTAACATCTTAAGCTAGAGTGAGATAGTTTAATCATGGGGAAAGTAAGAGGATGGAAGTTTGGTTGATAAGGAGTGTGAAGTGGTGAATGAAGTTGATTATTTGAAAGTTTATCCTACCTTTCCTCAAGAATATTATTATATCCCATGTCATCCCTCATTTATTCCTTATGATCATTATGCTTCCTATGAACTTCAAAAGAAAATTTTCTAAGAATACCTAGCCAAGAAAATTGAGGCATTAAAGTCAAAGATGAGGCTGTTAAATCAAGGTGTGATGGAAGATTTAGACCTAAAAGAAGATCTTATGCCTAAACACAGCCCATCCACCCTTAAGATAATCCTCAATATAAATTAGATGTGGATGAGGTGTTTTTCAAGTGGAAATAAGAAAATCAAATGGTTTTATCCCAAGGTCTTCCTCTCCTTCCTTAATAGCTCCCAAAAGAATCCCCAACTTTGCATTCTCAATCTGATTTTGAGACCTATTTTCCACCTCCACGAACCAGCTCCTTTTGTCCTCATCCCATCACCCTTTGCCCTAATGTACCTGTAGTGTGGAAACCTCAAGAAGATCAATTGGTTGAGGAAATTTTAGAACTTTTTCTTGAATAAGGTGTAACTCCTTGGCAACCTTATTAGGCTATGTTAGTGAATTTCAAGTTGCCTAGTCTTGGCTTCACCAAGAAGGAGTTTGAGGATGTTTCAGCCCTTGAAAAACAAGATTAGATTATGATATCTAAGGTACAATTTTAAAACTCTCAAGAGGTCCTAAGTGATGAAGAAGAGGTGACTTTTTGTGTTGAATCTCCTTGTTTCCTTGATGATGAAGCATACACTCCTTGTGTTGAAGAAGAAATCTTGGAAGAGATCCTATTGAAATCTAAAGATGAAGGATTCTCTCTTGTTATTCCCATTCATCTAATGATCAAAGTGAAGATGATGATGATTTTTGGTAGATATTTGAATACATTTTCAAAGAGTTTGAATCTCTTAAAGGGTCTATAACTCCTTTAGGGTTGGTTATAAATGTCATAGATAAGAAAGATGACATTGTTACAAATGTCATAGATGAGCAAGATGAAATTGTCCAACATATCATAGGCAATCAAGATCAAATTCCACATCAGCCTTTGGAGGTCAAGACAAACCTCTATTGGCCTAAATATTTCAAGGAATAAGAAATCATTCCTTTTGATACCATGCCTACAAAGAGGATGAAATTTGATCATAAGAAAGAGAGTGGGAAGCAACATGAATAATGTGTACAAGTTCAATAGGAATATGTATACATTGGATACCTATTTGAATATGATCTACTTGAGAACAAGTCAAGTGAAGTGCCAAAGAATAGGTCTGGTCCATTAAATATTCAATATAAAGAGCAACATGCTTAGCACCCTCATCTATCTCATGCAAAAGGATATTCAAGAAACTTTCCTTTTGATCCTATAAATGGAGATATGATTAGTTTTTAGTTTTACATAATAGTTTTTTTTAGTTTCCCTTAAGTGCTTTGATCACATGTGTGTGTTTTCTCTCTTTGTTATTTACGTCTTTGCTTTGTATGTTGAGGTAGTAATTAGTTGTATTTTATTGGTCAAACTCAAAGTCAATGGTCAAATTTTTCCTCAGTTATCTTAGACTCTAGATGAATCCTAATCCTAATGGACTGATTAGGCTACTAGTCTAGTTAGTATCGCAGGCATACTACCCCTTTGAGTCATCAATTTGTCGACCAAATTTGACTTTTTAGTCAAATTGGGGCACCTATAGGTAAAAATTTTATTTTATAGGTATATATGGGGTGTAATATGAGTGTCAGTTGGTGTATTATAGTTTAATTAATGTCAATTAATGTTATATTAGCTTTGGTCAATTAGTTTTTATGTCCATTTATCATTTTTGGGTCATTTTGAGGTCAAAAAAGGTGTATTTAATGCTTTGTGTAGGTTTATTGGGAAATTTTAAGGTTTAAAAACATGATATAATGCCCCATGTGTCACTATAAGTCTTAATTAACTATTGGTAACTGAAATTTATAGGTTTATTAGAAGAAAAGGTAGTATTCTAGTGGAAAGAGAAGAAAATGGCACTTGTATGACCTATTTGGGAAGTGTACCACTTGTAAAATGTTAAAATATGACTCTTTAGATCCCCCATGATTAGTTACATGATTTTTTTTATTTTTATGTATCATTTCTTTCTCAAAACTATTCAACTCTCTTTTCACCCTTCTTGGCAAACAAAAATGACTTGTAGGTTTGTATTTGGTATAGATAACTCATGAGGTTTCAAGAAAAATTATCTTAAAAAATGATATTAAACATGGATAAATTAATTTTAATATAATTATTTTGAAAATTTATCAACTTTTTTTATGAACCGTTGCTAACAAGTTGATTATGGAAATTTACGTGCTAATATGTGAACCCTATAGGTTTTACCTTGGTTTGAGAAGCTCCGAACAATCCACTTGATGTTCTAGATGATCTTTGATATGTCCTCTAATGTCTCCCATTATTGGTATCATGTTTTTCAATGTTTGTATGAGCCAATAACCCATAATTTTTAGACTGGTCTCTTTTGAGTGTAACAAGTAGTTTTCACTATTTCCAAGAACTTTGTGCTTGTTCATGGATTTATATGGTTTTTTTAAGTTACTTTAAATGTTTTAAAATTTATCTCATGGTTAAATTCAACCTAAAAATTCATTATCCAAAATAATCTTCATAGTTTGTATGCATAAACACACTTCACTTAGTCTACCATTGGAGTATGCATATACAAGTGGTTGCAAGGATGATTTCCACATTGAAAGGAATGTTTGAAGACTGTTTAAAGATTTCCTTATTGTCAATAATTCTTTTGGAGGTTTTAAAATAGGTTTGATATTCCTATGAGGACTTTTATTCCATCTTGTTCCTTCATTTCACACTCGCTACCCATACATATAGTCAATACACCTATAGCCTCCATGATGACATCATTAGAGCCTTGGTATTGGATTTAATCCTTGTGATATATGAAAGGTTAATTTTAATTTAATAAGTGGGTCCTTAAATCCTTGAAATCTAATGTAAAATTCATCCAACTCATTCCATGACAACTAGAGAAGTTTTCTACCTACTGTGCATAATTTGTCCATCTACAGGTGGCTTAATAGAGACATAAGGGCTTTTTGTTTAGAGAACTTAAACATGGTAAGGTATTTTTTTAAATTCATAACATATGAGAAACTCATGGTACATATACTTGAAATTTCAAAATGGTTAGAGGAAATTTAAACCATCTCAAACATAGATTGATTGTATACAGGAATTTTTTCCCTAAAATAACACAATAGTGATCCTTAGGGTTTTGTGGAGACTTTATAATGAGGGTGCAGGAGCCAATAATGCATTGTGATTATTTTTAATTATAGTAAATATGTATGAAAATACATTTGTGAAATTTTTATGGGAATACATAAAGTAAAAGTAATATGTTTGAAGGCCCAAAGTTGCCCATAGAGCCACTGAAACTAGGTAGTAGTTTCTATAGGCTTTGGATTATAAAGTGACCATTAGCACTCTAAGGAATAGATAAGATAAACCCCTATGTTTATAAGACCTTATGAAGTTAATGAGATCTCATAAATCATTTAATTCATTAGGTTATTATTATTAGTGATTTATCAAAGCCTAATATGCATCCTAGTCCATACACACGCTCCTAAATATCCACCTACAGTAGGGTAATATAGGTAGAGAGTTGGCTAATGTCTTTAGGTGTTGTTTAGGTCAATTAAGTTGAATTAAAGCATGATGAAATGTCAAAGGATATAAGGAGGCTATAAATAATTTTTTTCACAATCATTAATAAGTCCAAAATATCTCACATCACCTACAAGAATTGAAAGCATATTTCTCAATTAGAACAGGGCAAAGACTTAGTCTTGCTATCAAAGTGCTTACAAAGAGGTTAAGGGAAGGTTGACATGATGTATAATGCCTAAAAATTTCAATTAGTTACATTATATTATAAATCAAGTCTTTTTCATAATAAATACTCTCATACAAATTCCTTTAAATGCAAATGAGCACCTACAGTCAACTAGAAATGACTGAGCAGACAATGAGATACATATGGCATTTGAGTGTTATATTGATTGAGCTCAGGGTAAATAGTGGTATAACCATTAATAAGTCACCATATAAAGCTTCAAGTTAGGGTATTGAAGAATTTTATCAATGTTAAAACCATTCAAGACACTTATATGGGGCATTTTGAGAAGGGAGTAAGAACACAGTCAGGATTGTGGCAATCAGTAATAATTAGACAATTAAAGGGGGAAGTAAAAGGAAGGTTAAATTAAGGAATAAATTATGGGACCCCCACCATAATTATTATAATATAATTTAAAATAATTTATTATATAAATCAAATAGAGAAAAGGTTTTTCATGATGCATATACAATCCACTTGGAAAAGGCTCACACACACTCCTTACTTGACTGGTTTGCCTTGGAATTTGAGGCCTTTAGATGGACAAATGACCTATTGGAGGGATGTATTTTTGTGTATAACATCCTTAAAACCTATATATGACCGTAAAATTTTCAATTTCATCTAATTAAATAGGTAAGTACCTCTTGTTTTGTATCAAATAGGGGGTACTTTTCCGTATGCATAGACAAGCATGTTTGAAGAAGGGAGGTGGTAGGGTGACTTTGAGGTTGTATTGGGACTTTAAAATGGATTTTTGGAGTTTAAATTCACCTATTAAAACATAAAATACCAATAACAAAAGGAGTAACTTCAATAGAGTGCTCTAAACCATAAGAGTTATAATCAGGGTTAAGAGTAAAGATTAGGCCTAAGAGCCAAAAAGAGGGTCATTGTTACTTATAACTTGAGATTAATATTATATATTATTGAAACACTATTTTAGGGTGAAATAAAAATTTTTAAGGCTATTTATTTTAATGTTAACCATCACACAATCATATTGAGCTTCAAGGGCAACTCAAACCTGCTTGAACAACATTAGGCCTAATGCCCAAATGAGGAATCACATTCACCTTCTACATGATGAGAACATTAAAAACCATTAGATCATGTTCTTATGGTCTTAAAATAGTTTATAAATCTTGTGTAAGGTATAGTAGTTATAATGGAACCAATATTTTTATTCATAGGTAGTAATAGGCCTGTGTAAGAGGAAGAAAAATCTCAATAGAGCAACTTTGTAAACTCATACCTCTCTTGATTGTATTAAAGATAACTCAAGAAGTTTTGAGAATATATAGGTGGTCCTATAAAACTATTTTGTGTCATTCGATTGAAATTTGAATGTGTAATCTCTATAAACAATGGCTAAGAGGGTGAAACTATTTAAACCCCTTGCAAAACCCTTAAAGGAACCCAATTGGAGAAATAATGTTGGAAATGCATCCAGATAGACTATTATGACAATGAAATATTTTTGACCTTGTAAATTACTCTTTCATGATCCATCACGTGTTTTCTACCTATATGGACTTAAATATATGGGAGTAGAAACTAGGTATTTCTCACTATTTTGTGTGTTTTGTAGGTTATAGGAGGTATTAATAAATGAAAATAATATGGATGTAAATATTAATACTTAATATATCTCCCCATATAACTCTTATTCCTTTTAACAACTCCTAAGTTTCTAAATTAGGTGCTTGAACTCAACTAGTAAAAACTAGCCTATTTGACAAGCTAGTGAAAAGTGTGAAAACTCTAAGGGAAAGTGATTTTAAATTGTCCCTAATTATTATAAGGAAATTTTGGGCCTCAAAATTTATAATTAAATCACTCCCATGTATTTTCATTGAAAAATCAAGCCAAGTTTGAGGCCAATTGTGTAGGGTGCAGAAAAAATGAGTTTTCTAGACAACAGATGATGAGGGTTCACTTTTAGAGGTTTCTAAATGATTAGGAATGCAATAAATTAATGGATATGAATGTATAATATATTACCATTTCACTCCAATCATTTTATCTTCTCCTAATTAGTTATGGAATTTTAAAATAGGTCCAAATCATGAAGATAGTTTTCTGAGCTAGAATGAGGATTTTTTACCACTTTTCATGAGGTTCATGACTTGGATTGACATTTTTACCCTAAAAATTTTCATTGTTAATCCCATAAAATCTCCAAATTCACAATTAACTCCTTATATCAGCTTTAAAAGTGTCCTTGTGACCCTTGGACTTCTTTTTTCTTCTTTCTCTCACAAGTTCTATAAGAACTAGCCATTTTGGCATTATATTGGATGTTCCACCTGAGTATGGTGAATTCATACTCAAATAAATACCTTTTTATAAATAATAAAACTTATTTTTACCTATTTTATGACTATTCTTAGTGTTTTCATTTGAAATTTTTGATTTTGCATAAGTGAAGACTATGGATTCCTTAGCATGTTTTTTCATTATTTCATCCTATTTACAGTTAGAAAAATTCTTTTTGTAGGTCATGTGAAGTGTTTTAGGAGATTTCAAGGATTTATTGAGTTATTATTTTCATTATTTCCCTCATATTCATCTTGTTTAGTCCTCCTAGCTTTGCACATTCATCTATAACCTCATAATGTAACATTGATGTGAGAAGATGAAGATTGGAGAAGTGTGTGTTCAATTTGTCCTTTGAATTCAAGTGTAATATGCATATGGTTGGATTTAATAAATAAATTTTGTGTATCACCTCCCTTAGGTTAGTTTTCTTTCATTTCTCTCTCTCCCCTTTCACCCCCCAAGTTTAGTATTAGTTACAATCCAAAGTGGTGCATCAAGGGAACTAGCCCTATCTAGAGATTCACCTCATACCCTAGGTTTTCCACAAGCCTAGAGGTGATTCCATTGTGATACTTTGATGAATATATCTTTTCATCTCCTCAAAGGGTGTAAATCCAATTTAAAACAATACCTTGAACATTCTCTATATAATTCATAACTTGATGGGCTTGCTACCTTAAGATATAAAGCTTTAAAGTTAATATTGCAGAATGAAATACGCATGCAAACATCAATTTCGAGCCTCATAAAATAGAATTTGGAATTAAAATGATCAATATCAATGGTTAGTGTTCATTCATACCAAATATCTAATGGCAAGTGGTGATCTAATAGATGTTAGCAGGTCCTGAGATCTAATGGCATGTCTTCAATCACACCATCAAGATCAATGGTGAACATAAATTAAAAAGGTTAACATAAGTGAGAATTATATAAGTGGCAAGATATTAGGTGCCCTGATAGAGATATAATAGTGAGTGATGACTAAGAAGGTCAGTGGGGCCAGGTAGATCAATAGTGAGCATGCATTTATATAGAGTATATCAATGGTGAATAGTGAGTCAAAAGGTCAATGAATCTTAAGAATAAATGGGAAGGTGACAAGTTTCATAACCATGACAAATATCAGATAGATCAATATTATGCATTTATTCATACTAATAAATACATATGGTATACATGAGGTCAAACAGTCAATAGGATCCTGAGAATAAATGAAGAGATATTAGTTGGCATAATATGAGAAGCTCATATCAAGATCAATGATAAAAATTAAAAGTTGAAGCCAATTCGATCAAGGTCTAACCATATCCAATATTACAAAAAGATGCCATGGAGGTAAACACATTGATTTCAATTGGTTCATCACCAATGCTAGTAACATGATCATGACCCCTTTCCTCCATTCTTGCATGATAAAGACAAACTAGTAGGGAGCTAGTGAAGTGTAATCAACATCATCAAAATCAAAATGGATTGATTAAGTTGTTGTAATGGCATCAAAATTAGAGGGATATTTCAAATATTGATCCATCTATCATAAATGGCTTGGACACCAAAATTTAGCTTGAAAATGACTTGATTCCACCATTACAACTATAAGGAGCATCGATGTATACTAAAAATAGATGGAAAGGGACTAATACAATTGTTATGGCCATTTTCCAGAAGCAATCTGAGCATGATGATCCATTCTAACTAAATCAATGTCAGAGGGTCAAAAATATTGATCATAATGACACCTTCTCTATCCTTCTAGGCATCCTTCCCCATCTCTCTCATCCCATTTTTCTATATATATAGGATTCTAAGCCTTAAAAGAGATCCCTCTCTTTGGCATGACTAGACTCTACCAAGATTTACAATGTAACACCTATGTGATGCAATAAAGACTAAATTCCTCCATTTGTAAGTTGAATTAAAGTGTGCCTCATAAATTCGTTTATTTGGTCAAGTGAATATCCACTTTCATTTCCTCTATCTAAGTTTTCTCACCTTTATATAGTGTTTTGGTAGTTCACACAGGTTATTATAAGTGCATACATAGTCTATTGGTCAGTGTGGAAGTGGATAATTGCCCTCCCATACTATGTTTATATATAATCCATTCCTTTGTTTGAAATACTTATGTGAAATTGATGAATTATTTAATGAATTTATCTTCTTTAGTATTTAATCTATCTTATAGTGTGGATTTTTCAATTAGAAGTATCAAAACATTTGGTGCATCACCTCATTTTTACATGCTTTTATGAATTATTATCAATCTCTCTCCCTTTTCCAAGCAAGAGCTAGTATTAGGTCTAGTATAGGTGATAAATAAAAAAATAATCTAGACTTATTCAAAGTTATAACCCAAGTTTAGGTGACCCATAGCCTAGGGTTAGTCCCATGTTGGACTAGGTTTGAGCAAGAGGCCCTGAATAATCCCTTTGTTTAGCTAGGGTGAAACCTAAAAAATTAACATTTTTAACATGATTGGTGGGACCCATTATCCTATAAGAATTTAAATTTGGAGCTAAGGAAAAGCACCTATAGTATCAAAATAGAGATGTTTCTACCTCAAATTTGCTTTTCAGATTATAAAGAAAGAAACTAGAAGAAAGTAAAGGACAAGGCTTGGAAGTACCTGGACATAAGATTGCGCACCGTAAATCCAGACGTTCGTGGGCACTCCTCTTTGGCTATGGAGGAATGACACCTGCAAGAAAAAAAGGAAACTAGGACAAGAAAAACGTTAGACAGATAGGCAGTGGGTTGTAAGGCAAAGGCTTGTTCCCAGAAGTGTAAAAACTTCCTTAAGGGAGGTCAACCCACTGTTTTGATAGGATAAGTGACTGATAAAAGACAGAATGACAGAATACAAAAGTGACAAAAAGATTAAAAAGGAAAGAAGAAAACAAAATGATTACCTGAATGAAGGAGTTGGGCTGAAGACAGTCGCTGAGGTCGGTAATGTCGCCGGCGTCGGTTAGCTGATCTGCCGTCGTCGGCTATCCTGCCGACGTCGGTTGGGGAAGTGACCGGTGTCGGTTGGGGTTGCGGCCTGTAGTCGGGTTTGAGCAGGGTCTGGTCTGAGTCTTGGTCTGTGGTCTGTCCGTGGACGGGTTGGACGCTGATGGACGGGTCTGTGGATGGTCTCAAGCAGAGATACAGAGGAGAGGAAGAGACACAGAGGAAGGGGAAGAGAAGGATACACAGAGGAAGGGGCCTGAGAAGGCTTTGCAGCCTCTCAGGGGGAGGGACAAAAGGAAGAGACACAGAGGACAATAGAAGATAGATTATTGAAAAACAAATGAAATAAAATATCAGACTAGCTTACCTGTAGCCTGCTGAAAGAAGAGAGAGGAAGATGTTGCTGGAGCCACTGAAGAGTTGCTGCAAGGAGAAGATATTGATCCAGGGTCTGCTTCACCTGTTGCTGCTGCTGTACGAGGTTAAGACAGAGGAGAAATGGGAGCCAAAGCGCCGAGAGAAGTTGTTTGCGAGCTCAAGAGTCCAGGGGGTGCAACAGACGCAGAAGGGGATAATGAAGGCTGCCGACGCCGGCAGTTTCGCCGACGTCGGCCGAAGGGTCACCGACGTCGGCGGTCGCAGGATGGGCACAGAGGCTAAAAATAGCCTCTGCCCATTCTTGCATGCCGCCGAGCGAGGGGTCATGGGCAGAATGGTCGCAAGGTTGCCAAAATGGACGAGGGGGGATATAATGGTGAGATTTGGGCTAATAAATGCTAGGGGAAGGTGGAGGGATTCAAGGGAGGATCCAAGGAGGCAAGGGTAGGGTGGAAAAGGGGGCCTCAATTAATTAAAAGATGTTAATTTCTAATTAATAAGACCTAGGTGGGTTAGGGACCAAGGAGGACTAGGAGGGAGAAAGGACCAAGGGGGACTAGGAGGGAAAAAAGGACCAAGGGGGAGAACCAAGGTGCAGACACGTTTGCGGTGTCTACATTTGCCCCTTTTTGTCTTGTTGGTTGTTCTAGACGAACTGCAAGACAAAAATAGGAGTTGGTTGCCCCAGAAAAAGGATGAGGTGTTCCCCCCTCAAAGCGATAGTCGAGAGAAGGGAACCGAAGGTCGAGTGTCAATTTGACAAAGAAATGGATAGAGGAGAGTGAGTGAAAATGCTGCCATAGTCATGATTGCGTGTAGTCCACTTCACGAGAGGGTCAGGTCAAATTGTCGCATCGTCAAGGGTCAAGGAGTGCCAAAATTGGAGTAACCGGGCCCCAGCATTTAGTCATCTGCTGATCGGGTCACTCAATCTAAGCTGAAGCTCCAAATGGTCGTCGTGTCCCAGGTATCTAGGGCTCAGGAAGTGCTCCCAGAAACAGGAAAAGGCCACAAGTAGTAGGGATCAACTGGCTCGCGATCCTACACTTGTGAAGGGTCAAAAATAGTCTGCAAACAATTCTGCTAACCAGCTGTGGAATAGCATACACGCAAAAACAACCAAGGCAACATTGTCTTGGAAGGAGGTCAAAGAAGAAGGAGATAGGCATGGTCGCCAATGGTCATTGGTCAAGAGGATGGATGGATGAAAGGATGCGGCCGAGCTAACCCCAGAAGACCCCATGTCAATTGAGTGCTGCCTACATAGCCCTGGTGATAGGGCCTCAGGCCGATGTAGTTCTCCCTAAAAGGGAGGGAGGGTCAGAGGGATTGATTGGTCTTGGTCAAAGGTCAATGATTGGTCTTGGTCAAAGATCTTGGTCAAAGTGACGAAGTTGGGCGTGATAAGAGTCAAAGAAGAGAAGGTTTGTCCATCAAAGAGACGAACAAACGGGGGTGGTCGAGCTAACCTCAGAAGATGTGGTATCTGAGTGCTGCCTACATAGCCCTGGTCCTAGGGCCTCAGACCAATGTAGTTCGGACTAAGAGGGTCAAAATGGTCGATGATGAGATTGGTCATGTGTCGAAATGACAAAGGTAAGATGAAGATAAAAGGATGCTACAGATGGTGTACTCTGTAGAAGTGGTCGAGGGTCTTTCATCCCTAGCAAGTTTCCATAGTCGCGATGGATGTATGCTAAAAATGAATAAAGGGTCTATTTATGCTTCAGCAAGTATTGGTTTATGCTTAACATAAATTGGGTCTGGTCGATAGTTTCCATGTGTATTGGTGTCCATGGGAACTATGCGAAAAAGGACAAGGATGATGCCTGATGTCATGTTGAAAATGTCGAGGCTGGGTGAAACATGTTGAAGTTGGCTTGGTTTAAGGATGAGTCGACAAGAGACGTGGCCAAAGCATGACCAAAGTGTAGAGAAAAGGTGAAAGGCAAATTGCTCTTTCATTGACAAGGACCAGAAAAGGAAGCATAGATAGGGGTGATTAGAACCAAAGCCCCATTCATGCATTACGTCGTTGACCAGTATTGAGTTAGAACGGTAATCGAATCACTTTGACATTAAAGTGAGCTCGAAGTCCCTTGAGCCGGTGATAGGAGGAGGATAGGGTAACCCAGTCTAAGAGCAGGAATAACCTTGCCCCTTTTATAGGAGACCCTGAGACAACTACAAGCCAATGTCCGTGACTCGTTTTTTTTTTTTTTTTTTTTTTTTTTTTTTTTTTCTTTTTTTCTTTTTTTTTTTTTTTGGCGCAGACTGATCGATGCGGGAAGCCTGCATAGAGATGTCATTTGATGTAATGGTCATGTTGCGAAGCTGATCGATGCGGGAAGCTTCTAAAGTAGTTGCTGTTTATTGCCAGAGTAGTCATAGCCATCCTTCGAGGGAGTGGTCTATATTTTTGCTTGATAATGTTTGATAAGTTGGCCTAGCTGTCCTTCAAGGGATCAGTCTAGTAATACAGCAATGATAGTACAGCTGTCCTTTGAGGGATCAGTCTGTCTTTTTGATTTGACTTGATTTAGAGACCATGGATATGTTTTGACATCTTGACTTGGATATATTGATAGAAATGAGAGTCACGGACAAGACTGTAGAAGCTCAAGGACGCCCCTTTTATTAGGACAAAGCATCACTGCATCCTAAAAGGGTTGTAGAGGATTTGTTAAGGGGGAATAGGGTTGAAAGGGATGAGGTTTAAAAGGACGAGGATTGCGAAAAGGGACGAGCTCAAGTTACGTGCCAAGTAGACGAGTACTCGAATAGCAGAAGAAAGGTCGAAGATGCAACGCAGAAAGGGGTTTAAGGTGTAATAAGACCCTGGGCCATGCTAGTGTGTTAAGGTCCGAGTCAATTAGGAGCAAACTTGCCCCATTTGCCTCTTTCCAGATTGGTCAGGTGTTGATTGATGGATGTGAAGTTGGTTGACATTGTCGTTGGTTGGTTGAAAAAGGTTGAATGTTTGGTCGAGAGGTCAGGTTGATTGATATGTGGTCGAAGTTTGGTTGAGACTGGTCGAATAATTGGTCGGGGGTTGAGTCGATGGACACTTGGTCGAGATGAGTGATTGATACGTGGTAGAGACTGGGTTGAAGAGTTGGTCAAGGTTTAGATGAAGGATGAATCCCCCCAGCGGGTAGGGAGAATGTTTGAAAGATTGGTCAAGGTCGGTTGAGGTTTAATGGTCAGATGGACGGTGTTAATGTCAAATAAGGGGGTCAAAGGCGGCAAAGGGACCACAGGCTGGCGTGGAGATCCCGATTTAGGTGATGAGGTTGGAGAGGCATGAGTCGGGGTTGATGTCTTGTTGAAGAGGTGGTCAAGAGGATCCTTGATGGGCAAGGAATCCTTTTTCCGGTGTTGACGAATGACAGCTTTGAGAGTGCAACAACGCTCAGTGTCATGTCCCGGAGTGTGATGATAGTGACAGAACGTAGAGTTGTCGAACCAAGAGGGCCTTGATCCGAGAGTTGATGAGTGAGGTGGTGTTGAAGGTTTATTGATGATGTGGTCAAGAAGGGAGGTGTCATTCGCCAAATATTGGCGAATGGCGACCTTGAGGGCATGACAATGCTCCGTGTCATGTCCAGGCGTGCGATGATACGCACAAATGCAAGTGTCATCGAACCATGGTGGTTTAGGTCCGAGAGATTGATATTGTCTAAGAGGTGGGAGGTCAAGGCGAGAGGACTGCAACAAGTGCCGTAAGAGCAAGGCATATGAACCTGCTAACGGGTCGGGATGTTTTATTGCAGTGAGGGTTGGTGACTTTTGCTTAGGCGAGGTTAGAAGAGGTTTCCGTACCACCTTATGGGTTGATGGCGCGGTGACAGATGGAGACGGATCTTTCTTGACGATTGATACCGCCTTTTTAGGAGAGGGACGACTGGAGGTAGGCAGAGGAAGCAAGGGAGGCAACGAGTTTTGGTTGAAGGTCGGAGTGGGAAGGATGCTAGCCAAGGTCGAAGGATGGGGGCCCAAAATGGATGGCAATGATGACGGAGAAGGAGGCGTTCGTTTCTGCGGTCTGGCAGTCTTCTTCGCCTTGGTCGGAAGACTGCTACTGGTCGAGGTCTGGCCTAAGTCAACCTTCACTTGCGGGTGAGTGAGGGAGGAGATAGGACGAACGCCAAATGACTTGTTGGGTTTGGACGAGATAGATGCAGGCTTCGGTTTGGACGAGTTTGGTTGGGGTTTGAGAGTCTGGTCTTTGTCAAGAGTCTGACGAGATTCCGCCTTAGGAGGATTAGCAGCATGTGATGAGATGGCGCGGGTATGTTGAAGGGCTTTAAGTCACTCCCACTACACCTGAGGCATCACTTTCCTCGAAGGGAGAAGTTCAATCTTCTCCACTAACCGGGAAAATGGCTGAGAGGAAGATGTTGATGGTTACGAGGTTGAAGACGAGATGGGAGTAGTGGTCTTGGACACATGGTGTGGTGAAGTCATGACAGATCTAGATGAAGACGAAGGAGAGACAGGTTCTTCCCGGGGTGGAGAAGAAACCAGGGAGCGAGGCTCCTCCAGGGGGTAAAGGGCAGGGATGACGGTGCCCTCCACTTGCGGCTGAGGAGTAGGAAGGGTCGGGTCCTCCAAAGGCTGCAGAAAGGAGGATGGCGAGACTGGAGGTGCTGATAAGGCTGAGGCATCCTCCAAGATGAGAGAGGTCAATGGAGAACTAGCCGGGGAGAGAGGCTCGTCCACATGTGACGGACTGATAGATGGACTAACCTCAAGAGGCTGATTGGGGACGAAAGGAGAGACCGTATTGACTGTCCGAATATTGTGCTCATGATTGTCGTCAATTAAGGTCTGGACATTGTTCTGAGTTGGCGGATGATTGGGGAAAGGTTGTTTGAAGATGTCAATGGCCTGATTAGGGGGTGCATTAGGATTGTCTAAGATGAGATCCCCCTTTTCAAGCATGTCCTGTATTATGTTCTTAAAGGTCTTGCAGTTCTCCGTGTCATGGCCCTTAACACGGTGAAAGCTGCAGAAGTCTTGCTCCCTATACCACGCGGGGATGGCGTGTGAGGGATCGAATTGAGGAGGAGGTCGGGCTTGAGGGAGATTGAGGACTCCCTGTTTAAGAAGCTTTTCTAGCATAGACGCATATGATTCTCCAAGAGGAGTATATCGTCGCTGCAAGTATCTTTGCTGGAATTGCCGAGTAGCGCTCTGAGACGTAGAGGGCTCAGGCTGATTGGTCAAAGAAGATGAAGGTCTGACAACCACGGCATTAGCTAAAGCCTTGGATTTAGAATTGGATGATGATGGCTTGGCAGAAGAAGAGTCATTGGTCTTAGAGCTGGGATTCTTACTCCGCAACTTGACTTTGTTCTCCTCGATGGCACGCAACTCAAGTTTGTGGGCCATCGTGAAGGCCTCGTCAAAAGTGCGGAAGGTTTGAACCCTCAGAGTGGAAGAGATATGTCAGGCACAGGCTTGAGAAAAGAGTTCAATAAGCTCGGCCTGGGGCAAGGAAAAGGAGAGTTGGTTGATAAGGCCTCTCCATCGAGCCACGAAGTCGGCTATGGACTCGTCCTCGAATTGCCGAATAGAATAGAGGTCCGTGATTGAGACTTTCTTGGTTATGTTGATAGAAAAGTGATCAAGGAATAGCTGAGCCAATTGCGTGAATGAGAAGAGAGAATGACTAGGAAGGGAGCTGTACCAGTCAAGTGCAGCACCCAAGAGAGACATAGGAAATGTGCGTAAGAGTAACGCATCGTCATGGCCAATGAGGTAGCAGGCGTGTCTGAATGCCCGCAAATGTTGTTGTGGGTCTTCCTTGTTTTGAAAGCGAGAAAACTTCGGAAGCTCCCACTGGCTAGGATATGGTCTGATTGGGACAGAAGGATGGATGGGCTCGTTACAGATCTGCTCATATGAAAGAGTGTTGTGTGAGCCAGAAACAGAGGTCTCAAGACTGGTCATCTTTTCCATCAGCATCTTGATGATGTCTGCCGACGGATTGACGGGTTGCGCACCCCCTAAGTTGTAGGGCGCTTGGAAGAGGTTAGAGGAGACATGCGACATAGTCGGTTGTATAATATACGGATGACTAATCGCAGGGGCAGAAGTGAAGGCTAAAGGTGGTTGGTTAGAAGACATAGCTGGGCCCGTTGTTGTCACGAGAGGTTGGACTGTGGTAACGGGGGCCAAGGGATAAGAAGCCACCCTGGTGTTGATAGGGGCCAAGGTAGGTGGGATAGAGACGACAAGGTTTTGAAAAGGAGTGGATAGAGGTTGACCGGGTTGAGGTTGACAAGGGGCCAGAACCCCGGTGGAAGTGGGCCCAATGATAGAGGGAGAGGCCACACCAGGAGGATTGGTCAAAGTCTGGTCAGTGGTCAAAGCGATGGCTTGAGTGTCCGAAGGTTGAACTATGGATGTTGCCGATACAGCTGTAGTCGCGACAAGGGAGGTCGGCATTCCATAGATCGGATTGCCCAAGGAGTCCCGCATTCGGCTATGCGCGAGATAATGTTGCAAATCCTTGACATTGAGGTCCAAGAATCGCTCGAAGTCTTGGTCCCCTTCTTGGACAATGGGAGTCTGCGGCGGGGTCGGACGGACAGGAGTTCTTTCGGTCTACGAGTTGAACTCCATTGTAGGCTTGGTCACGGATGGGGTGGACGGAAGTGGTTGACGGTAGGCATGGTCGACAAGAGCCTTGGCTTGGCTACGAGTGAAAACCATGCAAGGCAAATAAGGTTCAGGTCTCAGGAACTGTGTTGCCCAGTTTAAGAAGACCAGGATGAAGTCTTTGACAGAGAAAGGACAGGTTTCAGGTTGCTGGTTTTGAAAAGAAAGGACAGTGACAGAGGCCAACGTCGGTTTAAAAACCGATGTCGGTAAGAAATGAGGCCGACGTCGGTCAGATAACTGATGCCGGTGACAGATGAAGCCGACGTCGGTAGTAGAACCGATGCCGGTGACAGGGAAAGCCGACGTCGGTGGAAGAACCGATGCCGGTGACTGTGTTTTCCAGAGAGCCAAAAGGTTCTTGGAAAACAAAGAAGAAAACGTCCTCACACACTCAAACAAACAGATGAGGAGAGGAAAACAGAGAAAGACAGACAAGCCTAAGCGATAAATCCTAGGAATTAACCTTAGAAACTTGTGGCTTATGCCTTAGATGAATGTTTGGAAAGATTGGCTGAAAAAAAAAGGGTCCTAGAAGAAGGCGGTCTAAGGATGGTTTCAGGTGTTGTTTTAGGTGCTCAAAGATCTGTGTTAGGGTCTGGTACGTGGCCTAGTGCTAAGGAGCAAGCTCCCCTCACTTCACGATTCCAGTGGTTAGCTGGTCTCGCTTAGCCAAGATATACCTCGCCTAGAGTTTAGACTCTGCCAGAGAACGGAGTGGGCTTCCCCCTTGGTGATGAAATCTAAGTGGGGTCACCGGGACGGGTAAGGTATCCGCTGGGTGATGAAATCCCAGTCGGGCCTTGTCTCAGGTATGTTATATGTTTGTTTTGTGCATGTGATCAGGTAGTGTAACATAAAGTGTCTACGGTTTATTCAATATGCGCCTAAGTTACTAGATGTGGACTAATGCAAGCACAAGCAGAAATGAAAGTGCAATATGTTTTAAGCCCAAGTCGAAATGTGATATTGCTATGAAGACAAGAAGGGGAAAGGGACGAGAGTATGATGTTTAGACTAGTCTAGAATGCAAGGAAGAAAGGTTTGTTTTAGACCTGCTTATAGTGTCATTTGGAATAGAAGAAAGAGACAAGAAGGAAGGAGCCTAAATGCACCTAAATGAATGAAAAAGAAAAAGGAACCCAGGAGGAACCTAGTGTCCCACCGGGCGTGCCAGAGATGTTTCTACCTCAAATTTGCTTTTCAGATTATAAAGAAAGAAACTAGAAGAAAGTAAAGGACAAGGCTTGGAAGTACCTGGACATAAGATTGCGCACCGTAAATCCAGACGTTCGTGGGCACTCCTCTTTGGCTGTGGAGGAATGACACCTGCAAGAAAAAAAGGAAACTAAGACAAGAAAAACGTTAGACAGATAGGCAGTGGGTTGCCAAGCAAAGGCTTGTTCCCAGAAGTGTAAAAACTTCCTTAAGGGAGGTCAACCCACTGTTTTGATAGGATAAGTGACTGATAAAAGACAGAATGACAGAATACAGAAGTGACAAAAAGATTAAAAAGGAAAGAAGAAAACAAAATGATTACCTGAATGAAGGAGTTGGGCTGAAGACAATCGCCGAGGTCAGTAATGTCGCCGGCGTCGGTTAGCTGATCTACCGTCGTCGGCTATCCTGCCGACGTCGGTTGGGGAAGTGACCGGCGTCGGTTGGGGTTGCGGCCTGTAGTCGGGTTTGAGCAGGGTCTGGTCTGAGTCTTGGTCTGTGGTCTGTCCGTGGACGGGTTGGACGCTGATGGACGGGTCTAAGTCTGATGGACGGGTCTGTGGATGGTCTCAGGCAGAGATACAGAGGAGAGGAAGAGACACAGAGGAAGGGGAAGAGAAGGATACACAGAGGAAGGGGCCTGAGAAGGCTTTGCAGCCTTTCAGGGGGAGGGACAAAAGGAAGAGACACAGAGGACAATAGAAGATAGATTATTGAAAAACAAATGAAATAAAATATCAGACTAGCTTACCTGTAGCCTGTTGAAAGAAGAGAGAGGAAGATGTTGCTGGAGCCACTGAAGAGTTGCTGCAAGGAGAAGATATTGATCCAGGGTCTGCTTCACCTGTTGCTGCTGCTGTACGAGGTTAAGACAGAGGAGAAATGGGAGCCAAAGCGCCGAGAGAAGTTGTTTGCGAGCTCAAGAGTCCAGGGGGTGCAACGGACGTAGAAGGGGATAATGAAGGCTGCCGACACTGGCAGTTTCATCGATGTCGGCCGAAGGGTCCCTGACGTCGGCAGTCGCAGGATGGGCACAGAGGCTAAAAATAGCCTCTGCCCATTCTTGCACGCCGCCGAGCGAGGGGTCATGGGCAGAATGGTCGCAAGGTTGCCAAAATGGACGAGGGGGGATATAATGGTGAGATTTGGGCTAATAAATGCTAGGGGAAGGTGGAGGGATTCAAGGGAGGATCCAAGGAGGCAAGGGTAGGGTGGAAAAGGGGGCCTCAATTAATTAAAAGATGTTAATTTCTAATTAATAAGACCTAGGTGGGTTAGGGACCAAGGAGGACTAGGAGGGAGAAAGGACCAAGGGGGACTAGGAGGGAAAAAAGGACCAAGGGGGAGAACCAAGGTGCAGACACGTTTGCGGTGTCTACATTTGCCCCTTTTTGTCTTGTTGGTTGTTTTAGACGAACTGCAAGACAAAAACAGGAGTTGGTTGCCCCAGAAAAAGGATGAGGTGTTCCCCCCTCAAAGCGATAGTCGAGAGAAGGGAACCGAAGGTCGAGTGTCGATTTGACAAAGAAATGGATAGAGGAGAGTGAGTGAAAATGCTGCCATAGTCATGATTGCGCGTAGTCCACTTCACGAGAGGGTCAGGTCAAATTGTCGCATCGTCAAGGGTCAAGGAGTGCCAAAATTGGAGTAACTGGGCCCCAGCATTTAGTCATCTGCTGATCGGGTCACTCAATCTAAGCTGAAGCTCCAAATGGTCGTCGTGTCCCAGGTATCCAGGGCTCAGGAAGTGCTCCCAGAAACACGAAAAGGCCACAAGTAGTAGGGATCAACTGGCTCGCGATCCTACACTTGTGAAGGGTCAAAAATAGTCTGCGAACAATTCTGCTAACCAGCCGTGGAATAGCATACACGCAAAAACAACCAAGGCAACATTGTCTTGGAAGGAGGTCAAAGAAGAAGGAGATAGGCATGGTCGCCAATGGTCATTGGTCAAGAGGATGGATGGACGAAAGGATGCGGCCGAGCTAACCCCAGAAGACCCCATGTCAACTGAGTGCTGCCTACATAGCCCTGGTGATAGGGCCTCAGGCCGATGTAGTTCTCCCTAAAAGGGAGGGAGGGTCAGAGGGATTGATTGGTCTTGGTCAAAGGTCAATGATTGGTCTTGGTCAAAGATCTTGGTCAAATTGACGAAGTTGGGCGTGATAAGAGTCAAAGAAGAGAAGGTTTGTCCATCAAAGAGATGAACAAACGGGGGTGGTCGAGCTAACCTCAGAAGATGTGGTATCTGAGTGCTGCCTACATAGCCCTGGTCCTAGGGCCTCAGACCAATGTAGTTCGGACTAAGAGGGTCAAAATGGTCGATGATGAGATTGGTCATGTGTCTAAATGACAAAGGTAAGATGAAGATAAAAGGATGCTACAGATGGTGTACTCTGTAGAAGTGGTCGAGGGTCTTTCATCCCTAGCAAGTTTCCATAGTCGCGATGGATGTATGCTAAAAATGAATAAAGGGTCTATTTATGCTTCAGCAAGTATTGGTTTATGCTTAACATAAATTGGGTCTGGTCGATAGTTTCCATGTGTATTGGTGTCCATGGGAACTATGCGAAAAAGGATAAGGATGATGCCTGATGTCATGTTGAAAATGTCGAGGCTGGGTGAAACATGTTGAAGTTGGCTTGGTTTAAGGATGAGTCGACAAGAGACGTGGCCAAAGCGTGACCAAAGTGTAGAGAAAAGGTGAAAGGCAAATCGCTCTTTCATTGACAAGGACCAGAAAAGGAAGCATAGATAGGGGTGATTAGAACCAAAGCCCCATTCATGCATTACGTCGTTGACCAGTATTGAGTTAGAACGGTAATCGAATCACTTTGACATTAAAGTGAGCTCGAAGTCCCTTGAGCCGGTGATAGGAGGAGGATAGGGTAACCCAGTCTAAGAGCAGGAATAACCTTGCCCCTTTTATAGGAGACCCTGAGACAACTACAAGCCAATGTCCGTGACTCGTTTTTTTTTTTTTTTTTTTTTTTTTTTTTCTTTTTTTCTTTTTTTTTTTTTTTGGCGCAGACTGATCGATGCGGGAAGCCTGCATAGAGATGTCATTTGATGTAATGGTCATGTTGCGAAGCTGATCGATGCGGGAAGCTTCTAAAGTAGTTGTTGTTTATTGCCAGAGTAGTCATAGCCATCCTTCGAGGGAGTGGTCTATATTTTTGCTTGATAATGTTTGATAAGTTGGCCTAGCTGTCCTTCAAGGGATCAGTCTAGTAATACAGCAATGATAGTACAGCTGTCCTTCGAGGGATCAGTCTGTCTTTTTGATTTGACTTGATTTAGAGACCATGGATATGTTTTGACATCTTGACTTGGATATATTGATAGAAATGAGAGTCACGGACAAGACTGTAGAAGCTCAAGGACGCCCCTTTTATTAGGACAAAGCATCACTGCATCCTAAAAGGGTTGTAGAGGATTTGTTAAGGGGGAATAGGGTTGAAAGGGATGAGGTTTAAAAGGACGAGGATTGCGAAAAGGGACGAGCTCAAGTTACGTGCCAAGTAGACGAGTACTCGACTAGCAGAAGAAAGGTCGAAGATGCAACGCAGAAAGGGGTTTAAGGTCTAATAAGACCCTGGGCCATGCTAGTGTGTTAAGGTCCGAGTCAATTAGGAGCAAACTTGCCCCATTTGCCTCTTTCCAGATTGGTCAGGTGTTGATTGATGGATGTGAAGTTGGTTGACATTGTCGTTGGTTGGTTGAAAAAGGTTGAATGTTTGGTCGAGAGGTCAGGTTGATTGATATGTGGTCGAAGTTTGGTTGAGACTGGTCGAATAATTGGTCGGGGGTTGAGTCGATGGACACTTGGTCGAGATGAGTGATTGATACGTGGTAGAGACTGGGTTGAAGAGTTGGTCGAGGTTTGGATGAAGGATGAATCCCCCTAGCGGGTAGGGAGAATGTTTGAAAGATTGGTCAAGGTCGGTTGAGGTTTAGTGGTCAGATGGACGGTGTTAATGTCGAATAAGGGGGTCAAAGGCGGCAAAGGGACCACAGGCTGGCGTGGAGATCCCGATTTAGGTGATGAGGTTGGAGAGGCATGAGTCGGGGTTGATGTCTTGTTGAAGAGGTGGTCAAGAGGATCCTTGATGGGCAAGGAATCCTTTTTCTGGTGTTGACGAATGACAGCTTTGAGAGCGCAACAAACCCTCAGTGTCATGTCCCAGAGTGTGATGATAGTGACAGAACGTAGAGTTGTCGAACCAAGAGGGCCTTGATCCGAGAGTTGATGAGTGAGGTGGTGTTGAAGGTTTATTGATGATGTGGTCAAGAAGGGAGGTGTCATTCACCAAATATTGGCGAATGGCGACCTTGAGGGCATGACAATGCTCCGTGTCGTGTCCAGGCGTGCGATGATACGCACAAATGCAAGTGTCATCGAACCATGGTGGTTTAGGTCCGAGAGATTGATATTGTCTAAGAGGTGGGAGGTCGAGGCGAGAGGACTGCAACAAGTGCCGTAAGAGCAAGGCATATGAACTTGCTAACGGGTCGGGATGTTTTATTGCAGTGAGGGTTGGTGACTTTTGCTTAGGCGAGGTTAGAAGAGGTTTCCGTACCACCTTATGGGTTGATGGCGCGGTGACAGATGGAGACGGCTCTTTCTTGACGATTGATACTGCCTTTTTTAGGAGAGGGACGACTGGAGGTAGGTAGAGGAAGCAAGGGAGGCAACGAGTTTTGGTTGAAGGTCGGAGTGGCAAGGATGCTAGCCAAGGTCGAAGGATGGGGGCCCAAAATGGATGGCAATGATGACGGAGAAGGAGGCATTCGTTTCTGCGGTCTGGCAGTCTTCTTCGCCTTGGTCGGAAGACTGCTACTGGTCGAGGTCTGGCCTAAGTCAACCTTCACTTGCGGGTGAGTGAGGGAGGAGATAGGACGAACGCCAAATGACTTGATGGGTTTGGACGAGATAGATGCAGGCTTCGGTTTGGACGAGTTTGGTTGGGGTTTGAGAGTCTGGTCTTTGTCAAGAGTCTGACGAGATTCTGCCTTAGGAGGATTAGCAGCATGTGATGAGATGGCGCGGGTATGTTGAAGGGCTTTAAGTCGCTCCCACTACACCTGAGGCATCACTTTCCTCGAAGGGAGAAGTTCAATCTTCTCCACTAACCGGGAAAATGGCTGAGAGGAAGATGTTGATGGTTACGAGGTTGAAGACGAGATGGGAGTAGTGGTCTTGGACACATGGTGTGGTGAAGTCATGACAGATCTAGATGAAGACGAAGGAGAGACAGGTTCTTCCCGGGGTGGAGAAGAAACCAGGGAGCGAGGCTCCTCCAGGGGGTAAAGGGCAGGGATGACGGTGCCCTCCACCTGCGGCTGAGGAGTAGGAAGGGTCGGGTCCTCCAAAGGTTGCAGAAAGGAGGATGGCGAGACTGGAGGTGCTGATAAGGCTGAGGCATCCTCCAAGATGAGAGAGGTCAATGGAGAACTAGCCGGGGAGAGAGGCTCGTCCACATGTGACGGACTGATAGATGGACTAACCTCAAGAGGCTGATTGGGGACGAAAGGAGAGACCGTATTGACTGTCCGAATATTGTGCTCATGATTGTCGTCAATTAAGGTCTGGACATTGTTCTGAGTTGGCGGATGATTGGGGAAAGGTTGTTTGAAGATGTCAATGGCCTGATTAGGGGGTGCATTAGGATTGTCTAAGATGAGATCCCCCTTTTCAAGCATGTCCTGTATTATGTTCTTAAAGGTCTTGCAGTTCTTCGTGTCATGGCCCTTAACACGGTGAAAGCTGCAGAAGTCTTGCTCCCTATACCACGCGGGGATGGCGTGTGAGGGATCGAATTGAGGAGGAGGTCGGGCTTGAGGGAGATTGAGGACTCCCTGTTTAAGAAGCTTTCTAGCACAGACGCATATGATTCTCCAAGAGGAGTATATCATCGCTGCAAGTATCTTTGCTGGAATTGCCGAGTAGCGCTCTGAGACGTAGAGGGCTCAGGCTGATTGGTCGAAGAAGATGAAGGTCTGACAACCACGGCATTAGCTGAAGCCTTGGATTTAGAATTGGATGATGATGGCTTGGTAGAAGAAGAGTCATTGGTCTTAGAGCTGGGATTCTTACTCCGCAACTTGACTTTGTTCTCCTCGATGGCACGCAACTCAAGTTTGCGGGCCATCGTGAAGGCCTCGTCAAAAGTGCGGAAGGTTTGAACCCTCAGAGTGGAAGAGATATGTCGGGCACAGGCTTGAGAAAAGAGTTCAATAAGCTCAGCCTGGGGCAAGGAAAAGGAGAGTTGGTTGATAAGGCCTCTCCATCGAGCCACAAAGTCAGCTATGGACTCGTCCTCGAATTGCCGAATAGAATAGAGGTCCGTGATTGAGACTTTCTTGGTTATGTTGATAGAAAAGTGATCGAGGAATAGCTGAGCCAATTGCGTGAATGAGAAGAGAGAATGAATAGGAAGGGAGCTGTACCAGTCAAGTGCAGCACCTGAGAGAGACATAGGAAACGTGCGTAAGAGTAACGCATCATCATGGCCAATGAGGTAGCAGGCGTGTCTGAATGCCTGCAAATGTTGTTGTGGGTCTTCCTTGTTTTGAAAGTGAGAAAACTTCGGAAGCTCCCACTGGCTAGGATATGGTCTGATTGGGACAGAAGGATGGATGGGCTCGTTACAGATCTGCTCATATGAAAGAGTGTTGCGCGAGCCGGAAACAGAGGTCTCAAGACTGGTCATCTTGTCCATCAGCATCTTGATGATGTCTGCCGACGGATTGACGGGTTGCGCACCCCCTAAGTTGTAGGGCGCTTGGAAGAGGTTAGAGGAGACGTGCGACATAGTCAGTTGTATAATATACGGATGACTAATCGCAGGGGCAGAAGTGAAGGCTAAAGGTGGTTGGTTAGAAGACATAGCTGGGCCCATTGTTGTCACGAGAGGTTGGACTATGGTAACGGGGGCCAAGGGATAAGAAGCCACCCTGGTGTTGATAGGGGCCAGGGTAGGTGGGATAGAGACGACAAGGTTTTGAAAAGGAGTGGATAGAGGTTGAGCGGGTTGAGGTTGACAAGGGGTCAGAACCCCGGTGGAAGTGGGCCCAATGATAGAGGGAGAGGCCACACCTGGAGGATTGGTCAAAGTCTGGTCAGTGGTCAAAGCGATGGCTTGAGTGTCCGAAGGTTGAACTATGGATGTTGCCGATACAGCTGTAGTCGCGACAAGGGAGGTCGGCATTCCGTAGATCGGATTGCCCAAGGAGTCCCGCGTTTGGCTATGCGCGAGATAATGTTGCAAAGCCTTGACATTGAGGTCCAAGAATCGCTCGAAGTCTTGGTCCCCTTCTTGGACAATGGGAGTCTGCGGCGGGGTCGGACGGACAGGAGTTCTTTCGGTCTCCGAGTTGAACTCCATTGTAGGCTTGGTCACGGATGGGGTGGACGGAAGTGGTTGACGGCAGGCGTGGTCGATAAGAGCCTTGGCTTGGCTACGAGTGAAAACCATGCAAGGCAAAGAAGGTTCAGGTCTCAGGAACTGTGTTGCCCAGTTTCAGAAGACCAGGATGAAGTCTTTGACAGAGAAAGGATAGGTTTCAGGTTGCTGGTTTTGAAAAGAAAGGACAGTGACAGAGGCCAGCGTCGGTTTAAAAACCGATGTCGGTAAGAAATGAGGCCGACGTCAGTCAGATAACCGATGCCGGTGACAGATGAAGCCGACGTCGGTAGTAGAACCGATGCCGGTGACAGGGAAAGCCGACGTCGGTGGAAGAACCGATGCCGGTGACTGTGTTTTCCAGAGAGCCAAAAGGTTCTTGGAAAACAAAGAAGAAAACATCCTCACACACTCAAACAAACAGATGAGGAGAGGAAAATAGAGAAAGACAGACAAGCCTAAGCGATAAATCCTAGGAATTAACCTTAGAAACTTGTGGCTTATGCCTTAGATGAATGTTTGGGAAGATTGGCTGAAAAAAAAAGGGTCCTAGAAGAAGGCGGTCTAAGGATGGTTTCAGGTGTTGTTTTAGGTGCTCAAAGATCTGTGTTAGGGTCTGGTACATGGCCTGGTGCTAAGGAGCAAGCTCCCCTCACTTCACAATTCCAGTGGTTAGCTGGTCTCGCTTAGCCAAGATATACCTCGCCTAGAGTTTAGACTCCGCCAGAGAACAGAGTGGGCTTCCCCCTTGGTGATGAAATCCAAGTGGGGTCACCGGGACGGGTAAGGTATCCGCTGGGTGATGAAATCCCAGTCAGGCCTTGTCTCAGGTATGTTATATGTTTGTTTTGTGCATGTGATCAGGTAGTGTAACATAAAGTGTCTACGGTTTATTCAATATGTGCCTAAGTTACTAGATGTGGACTAATGCAAGCACAAGCAGAAATGAAAGTGCAATATGTTTTAAGCCCAAGTCGAAATGTGATATTGCTATGAAGACAAGAAGGGGAAAGGGACGAGAGTATGATGTTTAGACTAGTCTAGAATGCAAGGAAGAAAGGTTTGTTTTAGACCTGCTTATAGTGTCATTTGGAATAGAAGAAAGAGACAAGAAGGAAGGAGCCTAAATGCACCTAAATGAATGAAAAAGAAAAAGGAACCCAGGAGGAACCTAGTGTCCCACCGGGCGTGCCAGAGATGTTTCTACCTCAAATTTGCTTTTTAGATTATAAAGAAAGAAACTAGAAGAAAGTAAAGGACAAGGCTTGGAAGTACCTGGACATAAGATTGCGCACCGTAAATCCAGACGTTCGTGGGCACTCCTCTTTGGCTGTGGAGGAATGACACTTGCAAGAAAAAAAGGAAACTAGGACAAGAAAAATGTTAGACAGATAGGCAGTGGGTTGCCAAGCAAAGGCTTGTTCCCAGAAGTGTAAAAACTTCCTTAAGGGAGGTCAACCCACTGTTTTGATAGGATAAGTGACTGATAAAAGACAGAATGACAGAATACAGAAGTGACAAAAAGATTAAAAAGGAAAGAAGAAAACAAAATGATTACCTGAATGAAGGAGTTGGGCTGAAGACAGTCGCCGAGGTCGGTAATGTCGCCGGCGTCGGTTAGCTGATCTGCCATCGTCGGCTATCCTGCCGACGTCGGTTTGGGGAAGTGACCGGCGTCGGTTGTGGTTGCGGCCTGTAGTCGGGTTTGAGCAGGGTCTGGTCTGAGTCTTGGTCTGTGGTCTGTCCGTGGACGGGTTGGACGCTGATGGACGGGTCTGAGTCTGATGGACGGGTCTGTGGATGGTCTCAGGCAGAGATACAGAGGAGAGGAAGAGACACAGAGGAAGGGGAAGAGAAGGATACACAGAGGAAGGGGCCTGAGAAGGCTTTGCAGCCTCTCAGGGGGAGGGACAAAAGGAAGAGACACAGAGGACAATAGAAGATAGATTATTGAAAAACAAATGAAATAAAATATCAGACTAGCTTACCTGTAGCCTGTTGAAAGAAGAGAGGGGAAGATGTTGCTGGAGCCACTGAAGAGTTGCTGCAAGGAGAAGATATTGATCCAGGGTCTGCTTCACCTGTTGCTACTGCTGTACGAGGTTAAGACAGAGGAGAAATGGGAGCCAAAGCGCCGAGAGAAGTTGTTTGCGAGCTCAAGAGTCCAGGGGGTGCAACGGACGCAGAAGGGGATAATGAAGGCTGCCGATGCTGGCAGTTTCGCCGACGTCGGCTGAAGGGTCGCCGACGTCGGCGGTCACAGGATGGGCACAGAGGCTAAAAATAGCCTCTGCCCATTCTTGCACGCCGCCGAGCGAGGGGTCATGGGCAGAACGGTCGCAAGGTTGCCAAAATGGACGAGGGGGGATATAATGGTGAGATTTGGGCTAATAAATGCTAGGGGAAGGTGGAGGGATTCAAGGGAGGATCCAAGGAGGCAAGGGTAGGGTGGAAAAGGGGGCCTCAATTAATTAAAAGATGTTAATTTCTAATTAATAAGACCTAGGTGGGTTAGGGACCAAGGAGGACTAGGAGGGAGAAAGGACCAAGGGGGACTAGGAGGGAAAAAAGGACCAAGGGGGAGAACCAAGGTGCAGACACGTTTGCGGTGTCTACAACATCCATCATCACCAGGATCTAAAAATCTTTAAAGTTGTATAGTTCATATCACCATCTAGACATCGTTCTTATGCCAAAAGTTACTATTAGGTCAGCTAGTAAAGGTATTCCCATTGAATTCATTGAGTTAAATTATATTTCATACAATAAATCAAGATTTAATAAGATAAGACACTATCCTCAAAGTTAATATTCATCTCCTGGTCATCCTATTATTTTAAGCAGTGTAATCCCCCTACCCAAAAGACCATCAAAAATCAAGTATTTGTTCCTTTTAGTAGAGGCAGTCCATTGAAATTAACCCAGTATGATGAAATTCCTATGTCTTCCCTTAAGATTATACCATTATTTTTTGGATGGCATCAAACAATTGATATTAATCATATTTATTATGTTTCCAACCTTTACTATGTTCACAATTTTATTGAAGATAATGTGGTTTTCAGGTTGTTTTCCACTTCCTTCAAAGGATAATAATTGGAGACGTATAAAAAACTTCTATTGAATTCCATTTATACTTGGGATGAGCTAGGTGTATCCTTAGTTAGATAATTTGAGTACAAGTCTAACCACCTATCCTTAGTTGAGCAACTGACTAACATAAAGAGAGCTCCTCATGAGTTCATGTCTGATTTTAACCTTAGATTCTAAAATACATGGACTAGAATACCTGTATTGATCAGACTATCCCAATAATATGCCTTCTTGTATTATTTAAGAGAATTTAATTTTTATATTAGTGTGATGATAGAATCCATGGGTGGTAATACCTTTTTAGATGCTTATGAGGTTACAATAATAGCAAAAAAATAGTTTGATACAAGTTGGCAAGTTGTCTCCTAGGCCTCTAATGCTTATATTCCTAGAGTTGAAATCTACTCCACCACCTCAAGTTCCATATTTTCCATCATTATATCCTATCCCATCTCCTAAATCCCAAGTTACAGCCCCTTCTAGTCAAGTTAGTGAGATTGGAAAATTGAAAAGTCTGTTACAATATTTTTAGAATGAAATAGTTCAACTCAAAATATAGAAATAGCAGGGTAGGCATTATCAACAATAAAATTAGATTTCCTATAAATATTTCAAATATCAAAATCCTCCCTACCAAGTATTTAGTTAAAATAGACCACCCTACCAAGCAAAAGGAGACATAGTTCTAGATAAACCATATGCATCTCTTGACCCTAATACACCAAGAATTTTAAAATCTATTGTTTCCACACCACCTCAAAATAATTGTATTCATGAGTCAAGTTGGTATCCATCCAATCTTAATGTTGCTCAGGTCCAAGCCTTAGTATCACAAAATAATACTATGCCATGAATGACACAATAAGAGTTTTATCTTAAAGGAGGTCAATACCAGGAGATAAGCTTGGAATCACAAGGTCAAGATTAACAAGTCAAGTTCATTATAATTCCATTAATGTAAATTGGAAAATGGATGATCATGTTCCTTTCAATCATGGTGGTGAGACTATCAACATAAGTGGTCAAGTTACAGCTATAACTAGAGATAAAAGAAGACCCATTGATGAGGCTCAAGATGTTAATAATGTTTCAATTGTTCCTAATGTTGGTTCCAAAAATATCAAAGATCAACCTATTGCCCCTATAACACAAAAAAATTAGAATGAAAAGCCTGAGAAGGTCCTTCAGATACCTCTAGTCCATGAGCAACTAGTGGTTCAAAAGGTGCAACCAAAGGTTAGTGGAGCCTCATTCAAAATAATATATTAGATGACACTACATTTTTGTCCCAATGTTACCATCTATCAAGATGTAGTTGTGGTGGACTTGCCTCCCTACTTTACCATGTGTTTGTCAAGGGACTTTACCTTAAATATTAGAGGATACTTATCAACTAATTGGACATAATTAATGTTTAGGACTAGGTATGTCACTAAGGTAGCCATACATTCTAAACTTATTACATGGTTCCATTTAGAAACATATATTCCAAGTGTTGTGAACACCAATTACCTCATCTCAAATGAGGTAATAGAAGAAAATGAAGATGAAATTGAATCACCTTTAGATGGGATTATATTTTTTTCCTTGATGAATGGGCCTCTATCTCACATGAATATGATCCTTATAAGCTAAATTAAGAATAAATACTTGGTGTTTATTGCCTCCATGAGAAAGATGCACCAATTCCATCCTTGATAAAGGATGATGAGTCTAGTGATGATCTTTGGAAATTATACTTTGATAGATCAATGAATAATCATGGTTCGAAGGCTAGAATGATGTTTATTTCTCTAAAAAATACAAGGTACTTATCATCTATTTATTTTTAATTTGGTTTTTCAAACAATGCTACAGAATATGAAGCACTAGTTCATGTTTTACAATGGCCTAGGAAGATGAAAGTCAACACCTTACAAGTCTTTGGTGATAGTGAAATTGTAGTTCACAAAGTGAGAGGTCTTAATGTATTAAAAAACCCATTGCTTAAGTCTTATAATCATAGGTTATGGGACTTACTTAAAGATTTCAAATCCTTCAACAGTTAGGCAATACCAAGAGATGAGAACAAACATGTAGACAGGTTGGTTGCCATTAGGGCACAATTTAGTATCCCAACTAATGTAATAAGTGAAAAGGTCTAGTAACACATTAAGGTGGTCGTGAGACATTTTATACCAAATAATAATGATAATTGGCAAATGTTTGAAGATGATAATCAGATTTTTAGATTCTTGTAAGAAGAGGTTGAGTTTTCCTTAAGAAACCAACCAAAATAGTTGCAGTAGTATGGTGATCAAATTATAAAACTAAAAACAAATAAGTTTCCTAATAGATTGGTCACACTTGAAAAAATATTCAATGGTGATGATGAAATGAGGAAAGAGAATTCAACTTTGTTAACAAAAAAAGAACACTATGCCAATATGGAAGTTGTACCTTGTAAGAACCTAAAGTTGGGTAAGGTATGTACTTATTTGGAGAAGGAGGATTTCATTGAGTTACATGCAAGATTTGTTAATGTGCTTATATTTAAATATAGTGATCTCAAGGGATTTGACCCAAGTCCAGATCAACACACCATTGAGATAGAAGATGAAACTAGGCCAATAAGGCAAAGATAAAGGCCTATTAGTCATAAGCTCAAGCCTTTGATGAAATATAAGTTTCATAAGCTCATTGAGTCAACTATTATATTTCCAATAAAGCACTCAACTTGGGTGGTAAACCTTGTTCCAATACTGAAAAATAATGGTTAAATTAAACTATGTGTTGATTTTCATGACTTCAATAAGGCTTCCCTTAATGACCATAATCCATTGCCCTCTATGGAATAGAATTTAAAATTGGTTTTAGGTTCAAAAAGGTTATCCTTGTTATATGTCTATAGTGGTTACAACTATATTTTGGTCAAGGAGGAAGACCAATTCAAGACAGCCTTCACCACAAAGTGGGGGACATTTTCATATAGAAATATGCCCTTTGGTTTATCCAATGCTAGAGCAACTTTTTAGAGATCCATGGACATGGCATTTTAGGGCTTTCTTAACAAGTATGTGCTAGTATATTTGGATGTTATAAAAAAAATTCAAATAATGAAATTGAGCACAAGGTTCACCTTGTGCAATTATTTAAAAGGTGTAGACAATTTGGGGTATCCCTAAATCCCAAAAAGTGTGTCTTCTTAATTTATGTAGGTAAGCTAATTAGATGTATAATTTTAAAATAGGTTCAACCATAGATCTTGAAAAGATAGCCTCAATTATTTTACTTTCCTTGCCCAAGCACATAATATATTTGAAAATTTTCTTAGGAGAGATCAATTTTATTAGAAGATACATCTTAGATTTTGCCACTTTTTGCTAAGCCACTTACATCCAAGCTAAAGAAGAATCAGAGATTCAGTTTGTCCAAGAAAGGGCTAAGGAGTTTTGAGTAAATTAATAAATCCATGGCTAGTGCTCTATGCTCATGAACTCATATTTCTCAAAGCACTTCATTCTGTATAACTATGTTAATGTCAACACCATTTTAGGCATTCTTATGTAGTAGAACTAGGAGGCCTTAGAGTAACCAATAGCCTTATTCAATCAAGGCTTAGAAGAATATGAAAAAAGGTAATCTTATGTTGAAAATCATGTACTTTATGTTATTATATCTCTCAAGAAGTTTAGATACTTGTTGTCTAATAATAGCATACATCTGATGGTTGCTCGTATAAGTATCAAATAATTTCTCTTGAACAAGGATATAAATGAGAAAAGAACTAGTTGGTTAACAAAATTAATGGATTATTATGTGGATATCAAGGTCACAAAGTTTTTTAGAGGTAAAGGGCTTTGTGAGAATCTATCCCAATACTTACAAGAAGGCAATGAGGTGGTTATGGTATCAACTAATGAAGAAGTTATAGTTGATCATACCTCACCTTCTAGCTGGTATCATGATTTGCTAACATATCTCCAAGATGCCTTTTATCCCTCTCATCTAACCTTTTCAAAAATAAGATATTTCAGATTGCAATCTATTATGTTTCTCCTCATTGATGGTTTTTTATTCAAGAAATATATCAATTGCATGTTGTTAAGATGCATTAAATAACATTAAAAGGAAAGTCTACTTGAAGAGTTCCATGATGGACATGGTGGATGGAATTATTCATCAAGGACCACATCCCACTAGATCATGAGAGGTAGATATTATTATCTAAGCTTATTTGGTGATTGTCATGCATAGGTTAGGAAATGCAGACAATGTGCTATGTTTTTTGGAAAGGTGAAACTTACACCCTTACCTCTCCAACCAATTACAATGGATCAACCCTTTGTCTAATGGGGATTAGAATTTATTAGTATTATTAACCCCCCTTCAAGCTCAAGACATAAATAGATACTAACTACTATATTTTATTTTACTAGATGGATAGAAGTAGTGGCATTGAAGGAAGAAAATGAGTCCAAGGTTCTAGATTTCTATAAGGTTTGCTTATTATATTTGGAGTCCCTTCAACTATTGTTTCTAAAAATTATATGTCCTTTATGGGGTCTAAAATTAGCCAATGGGTAGTTTAACATGGGCTATATCTTAGAACTTCATCAAACTACTATCCCCAAAGAAATGGTCCTATCGAGTCCACTAATAAGAACTTATTAAAGATCATAAGAAGAATAATTGAAGATAATCAGAGGTCATGGCATCTCAAATTGAATTCCTCTATCTAGGTTGATAGGATCACCTAGAAAAATTCAATATCCAACTCCCCCTACATGCTGGTATATGGTAAGGAAGTAAGAATTCCTATTTCTCTTGAATTTCATAACTTAGAACTAATGCATCTGCTTGATTTGTTTGAGAATCAACCTATGTATATCAGATATATTGATCTTATGGAGTTGTAAGAGACAAGACATCAATCCATACTAGCCATAGAAATCCATCAAGAAAAAGTGAAGAGAGCCTTTGACAAAGGAGATTCTTCAAAAAATTTTACAGAAGGAGATTTGTTCCTCAAATGGGTTGAGGACAAAGCTAAGCCAAGAAGGCATACAAAGTTTGACTCTCTTTGGAGTGGTCTATACACCATCTCCATCTACAAATCCAATAATTCCTTCCAACATAAAAGGATGGATGGTGAAGATCTCCGTATCCTAGTCAATGGGATACATCTAAAACATTGTTATTAAGGAAGCCAAGTCCCCTGTATATAGTTAGTTTGTCTTACTTTCATCCAAGTGTTGTCCTTGCACATTAGTTGGTTTGATTTTGATTTGTTTGGTTATCCTCCCTATTTTTTGTGTTTCCCTTATTATTTGGTGGAATTCATTGTATTTTCAAGTTGAAGGGGTTGTTTATAGTCATGAATCAAACTTGTCATTATGTTATGAGTCCAAAATTCATGTAGATGGTCTAGTTCTCAAGCATAGTAGGCATGCTTCCTAGTTGAGTCACTAGAATGTTGTCAATTTTCCCTCATAGATCAAATTATCACCCTATCATTTGAAAATTACAATATTTAGTCTTAAGAGTCCCTTAAGATGATGTCTTTTATGCCCTTGTTAAGTTGTGGAGCTAAAAGCTTCACTGTTATGCAATTGGTGGAGGTTGCTGAGTGTCAAAGTAACCGACGTCAGTCAGGCCAACTAACATCGGTCATATTTAGTGTACATAATAATCGACATCGGTTATGGGTTAGTTGGCATTGGTCAGACAAGAACTGACGTTGGTCACCTATGTGTTTCCAGAACTGGTCTAATTTTAGATGAACAGTTTATTTGCATGTAAAGACTAATTTTAGTCTTGAGTTTGCATTTCTAATTATTGTTTGTTTTGGGATCTATTTAAGAGACCCATGGGGATATATTGTAATCAAAGGACTAAGAAGGATTAGATCCTCAACTTAAAGGCAAGAACAATAATTGGGTTGGTTGTCTCAAGGGGTGTAAGATCAGTTGATCTGTAGGTAGCAAGATCAGGGAGATCTACATGGTAAGTAAGATCAGTTAGGTCTGCAAGGGTGCAAGATCAAGGAGATCTACTTGGTGGACTGGCAGTAGGCAACAACAACCATTGGGTTGATTGTCACTGACTGGTGGAGGGAACAACTCTATGTTTGAGTTGGTTGTAATTGATTGAGAGAGAGAACTATTGAAGTAGAATTACTGTACACCCAAGAGGTGTGTGAAGAGTGATATTTCTTCATTGTATTTCCTTATGGAAGAGTGTTAATGTATATTGTATTGTTTCTCGTATCTCATATTCTTTGATGTTTTTGAATTCTAGTTACATATTACTTTTGGTTTAATTTCGTGTTTAGTTACTTATACAAAGGTAATCAATTGTACTCTTAAGGAGAGGATCCTGACAGCTGGTATAAGAGCTATGTGTTCTAGATCTTGACAAGGGGTATCAGAGCCTGGTTCGGAGCAGGTTAGTGTTTGTTGATTATAGGTCACTCACAAGGGTTTCTGTATGAGTGGGAGTAAAGCAATGGCAAAAGAAAGTAAGCTAAGAATGGAGAAATTCAATGGCAAGAATTATCAATTATGGAGGATGTAGATAAAAGATTATCTATATCAAAAAGATCTGTACTTACCCTTGGGTGGGGTTTCAAGAAAGCCCATAGATATGCAAGATGAAGAATGGAGTGTTCTTGATATGAAGGCTCTGGGAACTATAAGGTTGAGCCTGGCATCGTCTGTGATTTCTAACTTATCACAAGCAAAGACAACAGTAGAGTTAATGGAATCTTTGGCAAATTTATATAAAAAACCCTCAGCTTCAAATAAGGTATTTCTTATGAATCAATTATTTAATTTGCAGATGCAAGAAGGTGGATCGATATATAGTCATCTTAGTGATTTCTATGGTTTAATAAACTAGTTAAATTCAATCAAAATAGTTTTTGATGATGAAATTAAGGTTGTCTTAATCTTATGCTCTTTACCTAAAAGTTGGGACAGTTTAGTAATGGCAGTTAGTAATACTGCGTCTGCTTCAAATATATTGAAAGTTGATGATGTTGTTAGTGTAATCTTGAATGAAAAAATTCACAACAAAAGCACATAAGAATCATCAGGTAATGTTTTAAGTGTTGAAAGCAGGGGAAAGCAAAGAGAGAAGAGAAATCAAGGGAAATCAAGGTCAAAGATAGAAAGGAGATCTAAATCTAGAAATAGAGGTATAACCTACTGGAATTGTGGATTGAAAGGGCATGTAAAGAAAGGTTGTTGGTTGGTAGAAGATTAGCATGAAGGAAATAAAGAAGCAAATGATGCATGTATTGTTCCATGGGATGCTCTTATATGTTCCTTGGATAAAGTAGAATCTAGGGATTTAGATTCAGGTGCCTCTTTCCATGCAACCCCAAATAGAGAATTTTTCCATGATTATATCTATGGAGACTTTGGAATATTTTATTTAGGGGATGGTGAGCCTTGTCAAATGGTTGACAAAGGAGAAGTGCAGATGAAATTGCAAAATGGAAACACATGGGTGTTGAAGGATGTCATGCATGTCCTAGTCTTGAAGCAAAATTTGATTTCTATAAGAAATTTGGGTGATGAGGGTTGTACAGTAACTCTCACAGTGGAATCTTGGAAAGTTTCCAAGGGTGCACTTGTTTTAGCAAGAGGTAAGAAAGTAGGTACACTTTATCTATCTACTTGTATTACTGATTCTCTTTCTATTTTATCTACTTCAGATGCAGATGTAAAGATGTGGCTCTGTAGGCTTGGTCACATGAGTGAAAAGGGAATGCATGTTCTTAAGTCAAATGTTAAGAATTGGAAAGCCTTGGTTTTCAAGGAGAAGATGATGGACAAAGATCAGCTCAAGAGGCTGAATATTTTTGAGTAGGGCAGTGTTGATTTGGACAAGGTTATGATTCAAAATGAGCTCACGGGTAAAAATCATCACTCACAGGAAAACATAGTTACCAACATCGGTCAGGTGAGAATCGACGTCAAACAGGCAGGAACCAATGACAATCCAGTGGAGACCAAATTCGATGATGTTAGGTAAGTGGAAACTGATGTCGGTTAGGTAAGAATCGACATCAGTCAGGTCGACCACATGGAACTGACATCGGTCAGGTGTAGATTGAGAGATGACTGGGATCGATCACTGTTAGAATGAAATTTGGGCAGACAGCAAGCTGTCAAGGAGTCTTAAACACCCATGAAGAGGATCGAAAGGGTAAGTAAGCCTTAAATTCATTATTCCCCTTCTTTATACTACTTGTTGCTCACTGATGGTCGACAACCAGGAAGTTTTGAAGAGTTAATGCAGGTAGAATCCAAGAAATAGTGAGAGCATGGCATGAATGAGAAAATTGATTCCTTAGAAGAGAACCAAACGTGGGATTTGGTAGAGTTTCCAGATGAAAAGAAAGCACTAAAAGATGAATGGATTCATAGGTTAAAGAAAGGAGAGAATGGACAGGTGAGATAGAAGGCCAGGTCATATGGTCTTGAGTAAGCTCCAGGAAAGTGGTATTTGAGGTTTGACAAGTTTATGACAAAGCATGGCTTTAGTCAATGTCAATGTGACCATTGTGTTTATTTTACCAAGTTGGATAATGATAGCTACATTATCCTATTACTGTATGTAGTGTATATGCTTGTTACACGGTCACACATGCAGAGAATCACTGAGCTAAAGGTAAAAGTAGCTCAGACATGTGCCAGGAAGGATTTAGGAGCAGCAAATAAAATCTTTGGCATGAGTATTTCTAGAGACAGGGAAAATCACAAGTTGATTTTGTCTCAAGAGGATTATGTGAATAAGGTAGTGGAGAGGTTTGATATGCAAGATGCAAAACTGGTTAGCACACCTATGGTTGGATAGTTCAAGTTGAGCTATGAACAGTGTCTTAAATCACATGATGAGGTTGAGTATATGGTATGTAATAGACCTGATATTACTCAAGCAGTGGGAGTTGTCAGCAAGTTTATGGTTAATCCAAGAAAGGAGCACTGGAAAACAGTTTATTGGATTCTCATATATCTAAGAGGGACCAGCAGTAGGTATTTATGCTATGCAGGGTTAAGCATTTCTCTACATGGGTATGTAGATTCGGATATGGTAGGTGACTTGGATGGTAGGAGAACCACCACAGATATGTGTTCACTATTGGTAGAATGGTGGTCAGCTGGATATCAGAGTTGTAGAAGGTTTTTGCAATCACAGTGGCTAGCAAGGATAAGAACCCTGCAGATATGTTAACAGAGCTGGGAACAAAGGATAAGTTGAATCTTCATTCAACTTTTGTTGGTCTTCAAGATTGAATTTAAAGAGGGATACAAGCTAGAAACAAATTAGAGGATGTACAAGTATAGGTACAAGTGCAGTTGTTTATCTCTAAGTGGGAGATTGTTAAATTATAGAGTTAAAATATTCACTGTTATGCAAATGGTGGAGGTTGCTGAGTGTCAAACTAACTGATGTCAGTCAAGCCAACTAACATCAGTCATATTCAATGTACATAGTAATTGACATCGGTTATGGGTCAGTTGGCATCGGTCAGATAGCAACTGACGTTGGTCACCTGTGTGTTTCCAGAACTGGTCTAATTTTAGACAAACAGTTCATTTGCATGTAAAGACTAATTTTAGTCTTGAGTTTGCATTTCTAATTATTGTTTTTTTTGGATCTATTTAAGAGACCCATGGGACTGTATTGTAATCAAAGGACTAAGAAGTATTAGATCCTTAACTTGAAGGCAAAAATAACAATTGGATTGGCTGTCTTAAGGGGTGTAAGATCAGTTGATCTGTAGGTGGCAAAATCAGGGAGATCTACATGGTAAGTAAGATTATTTAGAACTGTAAGGGTGCAAGATCAAGGAGATCTACTTGGTTGACTGATAGTAGGCAACAACAACCATTGGGTTTATTGTCACTGACTGGTGGAGGGAATAACTCTATGTTTGAGTTGGTTGTAATTGATTGAGAAAGAGAAATCTTGAGGGAGAATTACTGTACACCCAAGAGGTGTGGGAAGAGTGAGATTTCTTCATTGTATTTCCATCTAGAAGAGTGTTAATACAGATTGTATTGTTTCTTATATCTCATATTCTTTGTTGTTTCTAAATTCTAGTTACATATTACTTCTGGTTTAATTTCATGTTTAGTTGCTTATACAAAGGTAATCAATTATACTCTTAAGGAGAGGATCCTGACAGCTGGTATCAGAGATGTGTGTTCTAGATCCTGATAAGTGGTATCAGAGCCTGGTTTGGAGTAGGTTAGTGTTTGTTGATTATAGGTCACTCACAGGGGTTTTTGTTTGAGTGGGACTAAAGCAATGGCAGAAGAAAGTAAGCTAAAAATGGAGAAATTCAATGGCAAAAATTATCAATTATGGAGGATGCAAATAGAAGATTATTTGTATCAGAAAGATCTGTACTTACCATTGGGTGGGGTTTTAAGAAAGCCACTAGATATGCAAGATGAAGAATGGAATGTTCTTGATAAGAAGGCTCTGAGAACTATAAGGTTGAGCCTGGCATCATCTGTGATTCCCAACATATCACAAGCAAAGACAACAGTAGAGTTAATAGAATCTTTGGCAAATTTATATGAAAAACCCTCAGCTTCGAATAAGGTATTTCTTATGAAGCAATTATTTAATTTGCAGATGTAGGAAGGTGGATCGGTATATAGTCATCTTAGTGATTTCCATGGTTTAGTAAACCAGTTGAATTCAGTCAAAATAGTTTTTTATGATGAAATTAAGGCTCTCTTAATCTTATGCTCTTTACCTAAAAGTTGGGACAGTTTGGTAATGGCAGTTAGTAATACTGCATATGCTTTAAATATCTTGAAAGTTGATGGTGTTGTTAGTGTAATCTTAAATGAAGAAATTCACAAGAAAAGCACAAGGGAATCATCAGGTAATGCTTTAAGTGTTGAAAGTAGGGGAAAGTAAAGAAAGAAGAGCAAGCAAGGGAAATCAAGGTCAAAGATAGATAGGAGATCCAAATCTAGAAATGGAGGTATAACCTGCTAGAATTGTCGAAAGAAAGGGCATGTAAAGAAAGATTGTTGGTTGGTAGAAGATCAGCATGAAGGAAATAAAGAAGCAAATGATGCATGTATTGTTGCATGGGATGCTCTTATATGTTCCTTGGATAAAGTAGAATTTTGGGTTTTAAATTTTGGTGCCTCTTTCCATGCAACCCCAAATAGAGAATTTTTCTATGATTATGTCCATGGAGACTTTGGAAAAGTTTATTTAGGGGATGGTGAGCCTTGTCAAATGGTTGGCAAAGAGGAAGTGTAGCTAAAATTGTAGAATGGCAACACATGGGTGTTGAAGGATGTCATATATGTCCCAGTCCTAAAGTAGAATATGATTTTTTTAGGAAAGTTGGGTGATGAGGGTTGCACAGTAACTCTCACAGTCGAATCTTGGAAAGTTTCCAAGGGTGCACTTATTTTAGCAAGAGATAAGAAAGTAAGTACACTTTATCTATCTACTTATATTACTGATTCTCCTTCTGTTTTATCTATTTTAAATGCAGATGCAAAGATGTGGCTCTGTAGGCTTGGTCACATGAGTGAGAAAGGAATGCATGTTCTTAAGTCAAATGTTAAGAACTGCGAAGCCTTGGTTTTCAAGGAGAAGATGATAGACAGAGATCAGCTCAAGAGGCCGAATAGTTTTTAGCAAGGCAGTGTTGATTTTGACAAGGTTATGATCCAAAATGAGCTCGTAGGTAAAAATTATCACTCAAAATAAAACATAGTTATCGACATCGATCAGATGAGAACTAACGTCAAATAGGCAAGAACTGATGACGTTCTGGTGGAGACCAAATTTGGTGATGTCAGGCAGGTGGAAATTGACATCGGTCAGGTTGGTCACATGGAACTGACATTGGTCGAGTGTAGACTGAGAGATGACCAGGATTGATCACTGTTAGAATGAAATTTGGGTGGACAGCAAGCTGTCAAGGAGTCTCAAATGCCCATGAGGAGGACTGAAAGGGTAAACCTCAAATTCATTATTCCCCTTCTTTATACTACTTGTTGTTCACTGATGGTCGAGAACCAAGAATTTTTGAAGAGGTAATGCAGGTAGAATCCAAGAAACAATGGGAGCATGGCATAAATGAGGAAATTGATTCCTTGGAAGAGAACCAAACATGGGAGTTGGTAGAGTTTTCAGCTAGAAAGAAAGCATTGAAAGATGAATGGATTCATAGGTTAAAGAAAGGAGAGAATGGACAAGTGAGATAGAAGGCCAGATCATATTGTCTTGAGCAAGCTCTAGGACAATGGTATTTGAGATTTGATAGGTTTATGACAAAGCATGGATTTAGTCAATGTCAATATGACCATTGTGTTTATTTTACTAGGTTGGATAATGATAGCTATATTATCTTATTACTGTATGTAGTGTATATGCTTGTTGCAGGGTCACACATGTAGGAAATTACTGAGCTAAAGGTAAAAGTAGTTCAGACATGTGCCAAGAAGGATTTAGGAGTAGCAAAGAAAATCCTTGGCATGAGTATTTCTAGAGACAGGGAAAATCATAAGTTGATTTTGTCTCAAGAGGATTATGTGAATAAGGTAGTGGAGAGGTTTGATATGTAGGATGCAAAACCGATTAGCACACCTATGGTTAGACAGTTCAAGTTGAGCTATGAACAGTGTCCTGAATCACATGATGACGTTGAGTACATGGTATGTACTAGCCCTGATATTACCTAAGCAGTGGGAGTTGTCAGCAAGTTTATGGCCAATCTAGGAAAGGAGCACTAGAAAGCAGTTCAGTGGATTCTCATATATCTGAGAGGGATCAGCAGCAGGTATTTATGCTATGCAGGGTCAAGCATTTCTCTACATGGGTATGTAGATTTAGATATGACAGGTGACTTGGATAGAAGGAGAAGCACTACAGGATATGTGTTCACTATTGGTGGAATGATGGTTAGCTGAATATCAGAGTTGCAGAAGGTTGTTACAGTCACGGTGGCTAGCAAGGATAAGAACCCTGTAGATATGTTAACAGAGCTGGGAACAAAGGAGAAGTTGAATCTTCATTCAACTTATGTTGGTCTTCAAGATTGAACTTGAAGAGGGATACAAGCTAGAAACAAATTAGAGGATGTATAAGTACAGGTACAGATGTAGCTATTTATCTCCAAGTGAGAGATTATTAAGTTATGGAGCTAAAAGCTTCACTATTATGCAAATGGTGGATGTTGCTGAGTGTCAAAGTAACTAACATCGGTCAGGCCAACCGACATTGGTCATATTTAGTGTACACAGTAACTGACATTGGTTATGGGTCGGTCGGCATTGATTAGACAAGAACTAACATCGATCACTTGTGTGTTTCCAGAACTAGTCTCATTTTAAATGAATAGTTTATTTGCATGTCAAGACTAATTTTAGTCTTGAGTCTATGTATTTAATTATTTTTTGTTTTGGGATCTATTTAAGAGACCCATGGAGCTGTATTATAATCGAAGGACTAATAAGGATTAGATCCTCAAATTGAAGGCAAGAACAACAATTAGGTTGGTTGTCTCAAGGGGTGTAAGATCAGTTGATCTGCAGGTAGCAAGATTAGGGAGATCTACATGGTAAGTAAGATCAATTAGATCTGCAAGGGTGTGAGATCAAGGAGATCTACTTGGTGGACTGGTAGTAGGCAACAATAACCATTTGGTTGATTGTCACTGACTGGTGGAGGGAACAACTCTATGTTTGAGTTGGTTGTAATTGATTGAGAGAAAGAACTCTTGAGGGAGAATTAATGTACACCCAAGAGGTGTGGAAAGAGTGAGATTTCTTCATTGTATTTTCTTTTGGAAGAGTGTTAATACAGATTGTATTGTTTCTCATATCTCATATTCTTTGTTGTTTCTAAATTTTAGTTACATATTACTTCTAGTTTAATTTCGTGTTTAGTTGTTTATACAAAGGTAATCAATTGTACTCTTAAGGAGAGGATCCTGACAGCTGGTATCAGAGCTGTGTATTCTAGATCCTGATAAGTGGTATCAGAGCTTGGTTTGGAGCAAGTTAGTGTTTATTGATTATAGGTCACTCACAGGGGTTTCTGTTTGAGTGGGAGTAAAGCAATGGTAGAAGAAAGTAAGCTAAAAATGGAGAAATTCAATGGCAAGAATTATCAATTATGGAGGATGCAGATAGAATATTATCTGTATCAGAAAGATTTGTACTTACCATTGGGTGGGGTTTCAAGAAAGCCCACAGATATGCAAGATGAAGAATTGAATGTTCTTGATAGGAAGGCTCTTGAAACTATAAGGTTGAGCCTGACATCATTTGTGATTTCCAACTTATCACAAGCAAAGACAATGATAGAGTTAATGGAATCTTTGGAAAATTTATATGAAAAACCCTCAGCTTTGAATAAAGTATTTCTTATGAAGCAATTATTTAATTTGTAGATGCAGGAAAGTGGATCGGTATATAGTCATCTTAGTGATTTCTATGGTTTAGTAAACTAGTTAAATTCAATCAAAATAGTTTTTGATGATGAAATTAAGGCTCTCTTAATCTTATGCTATTTATCTGAAAGTTGGGATAGTTTGGTAATGGCAGTTAGTAATACTGCGTTTGCTTCAAATATATTGAAAGTTGATGATGTTGTGAGTGTAATCTTGAATGAAGAAATTTATAGGAAAAGCACAGGGGAATCATCAGGTAATGCTTTAAGTGTTGAAAGCAGGGGAAAGCAAAGAGAGAAGAGCAAGTAAGGGAAATCAAGGTCAAAGATAGACAGGAGATCCAAATCTAGAAATGGAGGTACAACCTACTGGAATTGTGGAAAGAAAGGGCATGTAAAGAAAGATTGTTGGTTGGTAGAAGTTCAGCATGAAGGAAATAAAGAAGCAAATCATGCATGTATTGTTACATGGGATGCTCTTATATGTTCTTTGAATAAATTAGAATCTTGGGTTTTAGATTCTGGTGCCTCTTTCTATGCAACCCCAAATAGAGAATTTTTCTATGATTATGTCCATGGAGGCTTTGGAAAATTTTATTTAGGGGATGGTGAGCCTTGTCAAATGGTTGGCAAAGGGAAAGTGCAACTGAAATTGTAGAATGGCAACACATGGGTGTTGAAAGATGTCATGCACGTCCCAGTCCTGAAGCAAAATTTGATTTCTATAGGAAAGTTAGGTGATGAGGGTTGCACAGTAACTCTCACAGCAGAATCTTTGAAAGTTTTTAAGGGTGCACTTGTTTTAGCAAGAGGTAAGAAAGTAGGTACACTTTATCTATCTACTTGTATTACTGATTCTCCTTCTATTTTATCTACTTCAGATGTAGATGTAAAGATGTGGCTCTTTAGGCTTGGTCACATGAGTGAGAAGGGAATGCATATTCTTAAGTCAAATGTTAAGAACTAGAAAGCCTTAGTTTTCAAGGAGAAGATAATGGACAGAGATCAACTCAAGAGGCTGAATATTTTTGAGCAGGGTAGTGTTGATTTGGACAAGTTTATGATCCAAAATGAGCTTGTGGGTAAAAATCATCACTCACAGGGAAACACAGTTACTGATGTTAGTCAGGTGAGAACCAACGTCAAACAGGTAGGAATCGATGACGGTTTGGTGGTGACCAAATTTAGTGATGTCAGGCATGTGAAAACCGACATCAGTCAGGTAAGAACTGACATCAGTCAGGTCAGTCACATGGAATCAACATCGGCCAGGTGTAAACTAAGAGATAACCAGGATCGATCACTGTTAGAACAAAATTTGGGTAGACAGCAACCTGTCAAGGAGTCTTAAATTCCCATGAGGAGAACTGAAAGGGTAAGTAAGCCTCAAATTAATTATTTCCCTTCTTTATACTACTTGTTGCTCATTGATGGTCGAGAACCAGGAAGTTTTGAAGAGGCAATGCAGGTAGAATCCAGAAAATAGTGGGAGCATAGCATGAATGAGGAAATTGATTCCTTGGAAGAGAACCAAATGTGGGATTCAATAGAGTTGCCAGCCGAAAAGAAAGCACTAAAAGACGAATGGATTCACAGGTTAAAAAAAGGAGAGAATGGACAGGTGAGATAGAAGGCTAGGTCATATGGTCTTAAGCAAGCTCCAAGACAGTGGTATTTGAGGTTTGACAGGTTTATTACAAAGCATGGCTTTAGTCAATGTCAATGTGACCATTGTGTTTATTTCACAAGGTTGGATAATGATAGCTACATTATCTTGTTACTGTATGTAGTGTATATGCTTATTGCAGGGTCACACATTCAAGGAATTGCTGAGCTAAAGGTAAAACTAGCTTAGACATGTGCCAGGAAGGATTTAGGAGCAGCAAGGAAAATCCTTGGCATGATTATTTCTAGAGACAGTGAAAATCATAGGTTGATTTTATCTCAAGAGGATTATGTGAATAAGGTAGTGGAGATGTTTGATATGCAGGATACAAAACTAGTTAGCACACATATGGTTAGACAATTCAAGTTGAGCTATGAATAGTGTCCTGAATCTCATGATGAGGTTGAGTACATGGTATGTACTAGACTTGATATTACCCAAGCAGTGGGAGTTGTCAGCAAGTTTATGGCCAATCTAGGAAAGGAGCACTAGAAACCAGTTCAGTGGATTCTCATATATCTGAGAGGGACCAACAGTAGGTATTTATGTTATGCAGGGTCAAGCGTTTCTCTACATGGGTATGTAGATTCGAATATGGCAGGTGACTTGGATGGCAGGAGAAGCACCACTAATATGTGTTCACTGTTTGTGGAATGGTGGTTAGCTAGATATCAGAGTTATAGAAGGTTGTTGCAGTCACGGTGGCTAGCAAGGATAAGAACCCTGTAGATATGTTAACAGAGCTGGGAACAAAGGAGAAGTTGAATCTTCATTCAACTTTTGTTGGTCTTCAAGATTGAACTTGAAGAGGGATACAAGCTAGAAACAAATTAAAGGATGTACAGGTATAGGTACAGGTGTAGTTATTTATCTCCAAGTGGGAGATTGTTAAGTTGTGGAACTAAAAGCTTCACTGTTATGCAAATGGTGGAGGTTGTTGAGTGTCAAAGTAACTGACGTTGATCAGGCCAATCGACATCAGTCATATTCAATGTACATAGTAAATGACATCGATTATGGGTTGATCGGCATCGGTCAAATAAGAACCGACGTCGGTCACCTGTGTGTTTTCAGAACTGGTCTAATTTTAGATGAATAGTTCATTTGCATGTAAAGACTAATTTTAGTCTTGAGTCTGCATTTCTAATTATTGTTTATTTTTGGATCTATTTAAGACACCCATGGGGCTGTATTGTAATCGAAGGACTAAGAAGGATTAGATCTGCAGCTTGAAGGCAAAAACAACAATTGGGTTGGTTATCTCAAGGGGTGTAAGATCAGTTAATCTGTAGGTAGCAAGATCAGGGAGATCAACATGGTAAGTAAGATTAGTTAGATCTGCAAGGGTGCAAGATCAAGGAGATCTACTTGGTGGACTGACAATAGGCAACAACAACCATTGGGTTGATTGTCACTGACTAGTGGAGGGAGCAACTTTGTGTTTGAGTTGGTTGTAATTGATTGAGAGAGAGAACTCTTGAGGGAGAATTACTGTACACCCAAGAGGTGTGGGAAGAGTGAGATTTCTTCATTGTATTTCCTTATGGAAGAGTGTTAATATAGATTGTATTATTTCTCATATCTCATATTCTTTGACGTTTCTGAACTCTAGTTACATATTACTTATGGTTTAATTCCATGTTTAGTTGCTTATACAAAGGTGATCAATTGTACTCTTAAGGAGAGGATCCTAACAGCTAGTATCAGAACTGTGTATTCTAGATCCTGACAAGTTGTATCAGATCCTGGTTTGGAGCAGGTTAGTGTTTATTGATTATAGGTCACTCACAGGGGTTTCTATTTGAGTGGGAGTAAAGCAATGGTAGAAGAAAGTAAGCTAAGAATGGAAAAATTCAATGGTAAGAATTATCAATTATAGAGGATGCAGATAGAAGATTATATGTATCAGAAAGATCTGTACTTACCATTGGGTGGGGTTTCAAGAAAGCCCATAGATATGCAAGATGAAGAATGGAATGTTCTTGAAAAGAAGGCTCTGGAAACTATAAGGTTGAGCCTGGCATCATCTGTGATTTCCAACATATCACAAGAAAAGACAATGGTAGAGCTAATTGAATCTTTGGCAAATTTATATGAAAAACCCTCAGCTTCAAATAAGGTATTTCTTATGAAGCAATTATTTAATTTGCAGATGCAGGAAGGTGGATCGGTATATAGTCATCTTAGTGATTTTCATGGTTTAGTAAACCAGTTAAATTTAGTCAAAATAGTTTTTGATGATGAAATTAAGGCTCTCTTAATCTTATGCTCTTTACCTGAAAGTTGGGATAGTTTGGTAACGGCAGTTAGTAATACTGTGTTTGCTTCAAATATCTTTAAAGTTGATGATGTTTTTAGTGTAATCTTGAATGAATAAATTCATATGAAAATCATAGGAGAATCATCAGATAATGCTTTAAGTGTTGAAAGCAGGGAAAAGGAAAGAGAGAAGAGCAAGCAAGGGAAATCATGGTCAAAGATAGATAGGAGATCCAAATCCAGAAATGGAGGTATAACCTGCTAAAATTGTGGAAAGAAAGGGCATGTAAAGAAAGATTGTTGGATTGGTAGAAGATCAGCATGAAGGAAATAAAGAAGCAAATGATGCATGTATTGTTCCATGGGATGCTCTTATATGTTCCTTGGATAAAGTAGAATCTTGGGTTTTAGATTCTGGGGCCTCTTTCCATGCAACCCCAAATAGAGAATTTTTCCATGATTATGTCCATGGAGACTTTGGGAAAGTTTATTTAGGGGATGATGAGCCTTGTCAAATGGTTGGAAAAGGGGAAGTGCAGCTGAAATTGCAGAATGGAAACACATGGGTGTTGAAGGATGTCATGCATGTCCCAGTCCTAAAGCAGAATTTGATTCTATAAGAAAGTTGGGTGATGAGGGTTGCACAGTAACTCTCATAGCAGAATCTTGGAAAGTTTCCAAGGGTGCCCTTATTTTAACAAGAGGTAAGAAAGTAGGTACACTTTATCTATCTACTTATATTACTAATTCTCCTTCTGTTTTATCTACTTTAGATGTAGATTAAAAGATGTGGCTCTATAGGCTTGGTCACATGAGTGAGAAGGGAATGCATGTTTTTAAGTCAAATGTTAAGAACTGGAAAGCCTTGGTTTTCAAGGAGAAGATGATGGATAGAGATCAGCTCAAGAGGCTGAATATTTTTGAGCAGGGCAGTGTTGATTTGGATAAGGTTATGATCTAAAATGAGCTCACAGATAAAAATCATCACTCACAGGAAAACACAATTACCGACATTGATTAGGTGAGAATCGACGTCAAACAGGCAAGAACCAATGACGGTCTAGTGGAGACCAAATTCGATGATGTCAGGTAGCTAGAAACTGACGTCAATAAGGTAAGAACTGACGTCGATCAGGTTGGTCACATTAAACTGACAACAGTTGAGTGTAGACTAAGAGATGACTAAGATCGATCACTGTTAGAATGAAATTTGGGTGGACAGCAAGCTATCAAGGAGTCTCAAACACCCATGAGGACTGAAAGGGTAAGTAAGCCTCAAATTCATTATTCCCCTTCTTTATACTACTTATTACTCAATGATGGTTGAGAACCAGGAAGTTTTGAAGAATTAATGTAAATAGAATCTAGGAAATAGTGGGAGCATGGCATGAATGAGGAAATTGATTCTTTGGAAGAGAACCAAACGTGGGATTTGGTAGAGTTGCCAGCCAGAAAGAAAGCACTAAAAGATGGATGGATTCACAGGTTAAAGAAAGGAGAGAATGGATAAGTGAGATAGAAGGCCAGGTCATATGGTCTTGAGCAAGCTCTAGGACAGCGTTATTTGAGATTTGACAGGTTTATGACAAAGCATGGCTTTAGTCAAAGTCAATGTGACCATTGTGTTTATTTTACCAGGTTGGATAATGATAGCTACATTATCTTGTTACTGTATGTAGTGTATATGCTTGTTACAGGGTCACAAATGTAGGGAATTACTGAGCTAAAGGTAAAAGTAGCTCAGACATGTGCCAGGAAGGATTTAGAAGTAGCAAATAAAATCCTTGGCATGAGTATTTCTAGAGACAGGGAAAATCATAGGTTGATTTTCTCTCAAGAGGATTATGTGAATAAGGTAGTGGAGAGTTTTTATATGCAGGATGCAAAACCGGTTAGCACACCTATGGTTGGATAGTTCAAGTTGAGCTATTAACAGTGTCTTGAATCACATGATGAGGTTGAGTACATGGTATGTACTAGACTTGATATTACCCAAGTAGTGGGAGTTGTCAGCAAGTTTATGGCCAATCCAGGAAATGAGCACTGAAAATCAGTTCAGTGGATTCTCAGATATCTAAGAAGGATCAGTAGTAGGTATTTATGTTATGTAGAGTCAAACATTTCTCTACATGGGTATGTAGATTTGGATATGGCAGGTGACTTGGATGGTCAGAGAAGCACCACAGGATATGTGTTCACTATTGGTGGAATGGCAGTTAGCTGGATATCAGAGTTGGAGAAGGTTGTTGTAGTCACAGTGGCTAGCAAGGATAAGAACCCTGTAGATATGTTAACAGAGCCAGGAACAAAGGAGAAGTTGAAACTTCATTCAACTTCTGTTGGTCTTCAAGATTGAACTTAAAGAGGGATACAAGCCAGAAATAAATTAGAGGATGTACAGGTACAGGTGCAGGTGCAGTTGTTTATCTCCAAGTAGGAGATTGTTAAGTTGTGGAGCTAAAAGCTTCACTATTATGCAAATGGTGGAGGTTGCTGAGTGTCAAAGTAACTGATGTCGGTCAGGCCAACTGACATCAGTCATATTCAGTGTACACAGTAACCGATATCGATTATGGGTTGGCTGGCATCGGTCAGACAGGAACCGACGTCGGTCACTTGTGTGTTTCCATAATTGGTCTAATTTTAGATGAACAGTTCATTTGCATGTAAAGACTAATTTTATTCTTGAGTCTGCATTTCTAATTATTGTTTGTTTTGGGATCTATTTAAGACACCCATGGGGCTGTATTGTAATCAAAGGACTAAGAAGGATTAGATCCTCAACTTGAAGGCAAGAACAACAATTGGGTTGGTTGTCTCAAGGGGTGTAAGATTAGTTGATCTACAGGTAGCAAGATCAGGGAGATCTACATGGTAAGTAAGATCAGTTAGATCTGAAAGGGTGCAAGATCAAGGAGATCTACTTGGTGGACTGGAAATAGGCAACAACAACCATTGGGTTGATTGTCACTAACTGGTGGAGGGAACAACTTTGTGTTTGAGTTGGTTGTAATTGATTGAGAGAGAGAACTCTTGAGTGAGAATTACTGTACACCCAAGAGGTGTGGGAAGAGTGAGATTTCTTCATTGTATTTCTTTCTGGAAGAGTGTTATTATAGATTGTATTGTTTCTCGTATCTCATATTCTTTGCTATTTTTGAATTCTAGTTACATATTACTTCTGGTTTAATTTCGTGTTTAGTTGCTTATACAAAGGTAATCAATTGTACTCTTAAGGAGAGGATCTTGACAGCTTAAGAGTCCCTTAAGATGATGTCTTTTATGCCCTAATGATTTCCTACAAGTTTGGTGCCTTGGTGTAATTATTATCTGTAGATATAAGCCTTCAAAGCTGATCAAAAAATGACTTGAGCAAGCCTAGAAGTGCCAGATTATCATCAAGACATCATGCAAAAATGGAATAATCATCTCATTTGTGCATTTTATAAATATGCCTAGAAATCCTTTTAAGAGAAAAAGATTACATGGACATGAATTTCTTCATGCCTTGAACATTCTCTACAAAATTCATATCTGGATGATCTTGTCATCTCAAGATATAAAGCTTAAAAGTTAATAATGCAAAATAAAATGGGTACACGAACATAAATTTCAAGCCTCATAAAATAGCCATTAGAATTCAAATGACCAAGATCAATGGTTGGCATTCATTCTTATCAAAGATCCAATGGTGAGTGGTGATCTAACAAATATTAATGGGTCCTAAGATACAATGGCATGCATTCAATCATACAATCAAGATCAATAGTAAACATCAAGTCAAAAGGTCAGCATAAGCAAGAAGCTAACAAGTGGCAAGATCTCAGGTGCACTAATAGAGATCCAATGGTGAGTGGTAACTGATAAATTAGTGTGTCTAGGTAGATCAATGTTGAACATGCAATCATATAGAGAAAATCAATAGTGAGAAATGAGCCAAAAGGTTCAATTAATCTTAAGAGACAATGGTAAGGTGACAATTATCATAATTGTGGTAATTGTCATATAAATCAATGGTATGCATTCATTCATACCGAGAAAGATCTATGGTATGTATGAGGTCATATAGTTAGTAATATCCTAAGAACAAATTAAGAGATGCTAGTTGGCACAATATGAGAATCTTAAATCAAGATAAAAGGTCAAAATTAAAGTTGAAGCTAATTTAATTGAGGTCAAACCATACCCAATATTATTAAGGGATGCCACAGAGGTAGACATGTCAATTTTAACTAGTTCATCACCAATGCTAGTAACATGATCATGACCCCTTTCTTCCATTATTGCACACTAAATATGAACTAGTAAGGAGCCAATGAAGAGAAATCGATGCCACCAAGATCAAAATGGATTGATTTAGTTGTTATAATGGCATCAACATTAGAGGTAGATTACAAAGATTGATCTAGCTATTGTAAATGGCTTGGATGATGGAATTTAAATTGAAAATGACTTGATTTTATTGTTGCAACTATAAGGAGCATCGATGCAAACCAAAAATAGATGGAAAGGGACTAATACAGTTATTATGGTTGTTTTTCAGTACTCTGAGCATGATGATCTATTATAACTGAATCAACACCAGTGGATCAGAAATCTTGATCATAATGACCCCTTTTCCATTATTATAGGCATCCTTACCCATCTCTCTCATCCCATTCTACTCTGTGTGTGTGTGTGTGTGTGTGTGTGTGTGTGTGTGTGTGTGTGTGTGTGTATACATATATATATACATATATATATACATACATACATACATATATATATATGTATGTATATATATATATATGTATGTATGTATATATATATATATATATATATATATGTATGTGTGTGTGTGTGTATGTATATATATATATATATAGGATTCCTACTTGATGCAATAAAGACTGAATTCCTCCATTTGCAATCTGAATTAAAGTGTGTCTCATGAATTAATTGATGTGTTCAAGTGAATATCTTATTTCCTTGCCTCTGTCTAAGTTTTCTCACCTTTATATAGTGTTTTGGTAGTTCTCATAGGTCATTCTAAGTGCATACATAGTTTGTTGGTTAGTGTGGAAGCAGACAATTACCCTCCCATACTAGGTTGATAGCTAATCCATTCCTTTGTGTGAAATACTTAAGTGAAACTAATTAATGAGTGAATGAAGTGATATTTTTTAGTATTTAATGTGTCTTATAGTGTGTCTTTTATAATTATAAGGATCAAAACATTTAGTGCATCACCTCATTTTTTACATGCTTTTATGAATTGTTGTCGATCTCTCTCCTTTATCCAAGCAAGGGCTAGTATTAGGTCTAGTATAGGTGATAGATCCAAAAATAATCTGACCTTCTCTAGAGGTTTGACCCAATTTTAGGTGACCCACATCCAAGGGTCAATCCTATATTAGACTAGGTTTGAGAAAGAGGACCTAAACAATCCCTTTTATTAGCTAGGGTGCAACCTAGGAACACCAACAATACTAATTTATTTAGATATTTATATACATAGCTAAATCACTTAGATATCATCATTAGGGGGAATGATGAAGAGTGCGTGTTATTCATTCCTATTTTTAGATTTACTAGGTTAAACTAGTATCATCACCAAGTTTTCACCAATTTGGGTTATGGGGCCAACTATAGTGGTTGATACATAGAAGTACACCAGACTTAGTTTACATCACTTAGATTTAGAATGGGGGCAAGTGAGTCTTATTTCTCCTCACCTTTAATTTTCATTACTTAGATTCAAAGTGGAGGCAAGTGAGCCTTATTTCTCCATGCATTTAATTTATAGTACATAGATTCAGGGTGGGGGCAAGCGAGTCTTATTTCTCTACACCCTTGGTTTACATTAATTATATTTAGAATGGGGTCAAGTGAGTCTTATTTCTCCACACCTTTAGTTTACATTACATGGATTTAAAGTGGAGGCAAGTCAATCTTGTTTCTCCATGAATTTAGTTTATAGTACATAGATTTAGAGTGGGTGCAAGTGAGTCTCATTTCTCCACAACTTTAGTTTACATTAATTATATTTATAGTGTGGGAAAGCAAGCCTTTTTTCTCCATGCATTTAGTTTGCAATACACAAACTTAGAGTGGGTGCAAGTGATTCTTATTTATCTATACATTTAGCTTACAAACTCGATTTTAATTTAGGGGGAATTTACACCATATGTTTCCTTCCACATATTACACTCCAATTTTCATCCACTTCTCTACAAAATAAGTGGGCCAAATCCATATTACATTCACACAGGTAATTATATGTATGCATTTTTATTTTCTTTTACTCTAGTAATTCCATTTCATTACATTACTATAATAAATGGGGGGTAAATATAAACACCCTAATTTGGTCAAGACACCATAAGTATTATGTTTTTGAGGTTTTTCAATGATGTCAATAAGGTGACGAAGGATGTTGATGAGGTTTCATGTTTGTTAGAATGATAATGACAAAGTATGCTTCAATGTGCTTCAATGTTCTTACATAATTCTTCAGTGTTTGACTTAGATAAGTAATTGATGGATGTTATTGATAGTATGGAAATGTTATAGATACCCTATGGTGTGTTATTAGTGCTTTTAATTCTTATCTAACTGAAATTAATTAATCATAGTAGTCATATGAAGGTTTAGGTTCAAGTAGTCATCTTGATAGATAAGATTGAGTAAGAAATTTGAAGACTTCATATTTCACACATGTGAAAGTCTTAGGATTAGTTTGATATATGTATGGATTATCCTATGAAATTTTATCATGTGGTTAAAATTTTAGGTTGTAATTTTGAGCGTATCAAAAGTTATTAAAGTGAAAATTTGGCCTTTTAGGTAGATTGCAGTGACTCCCATAACTAAATTTGCATTATCAAAGGTTTATGGTGAGAATTTAATCAGATCACAAATATAATAATGAGAATTTAATTTAAATAGATAAGGATATAATGGCATGTTTTAAATTAAAATATTCAATATTTCATGTTATAGTGATATGTGTCATGATCATGGAGTTTGAGCAGCGGATATAATGATGAGCGTGAAACCTATCAGATAGAGATCAATAGTGAGCACATGATCATATAGATTTTGATCCAACAAAGCATATTGAGTAAAATATTCAAGATTTCATTTGGGTCTACCAAATGGAATAATTTAATTGGATTTAAGTATTAAATGTGCTCAAAAGGCACACGAAGGTGCCAAGTGGTGGAAGTTCAATGGAAGACTGACTACAGGGTACATAGAAGGCATGCAAAGCTACCAAGTGGCATAATCATGTGAGAAAGGATCTAAGATCAATGGTGAGTGTTTTAAGATAAATACTATTATATTATTAAGGATATATATGGGGTATTTTTGGTTTATATTCTAAGAGAAATGAGATGAAGACACGTGGCTAATGTTTTTGCAATACATAGTGACCATTGGCATTTGAATTAATGAAAGAAAACCAGTCTGCAATGTTTGAGTTATATATCTTGATCAAAGATGAATTTCATTATGGTTTAAAATGAAAAATTGTAAATTAATCTAAGGCACATCTATAAACACTAGTTATAATTTTTTTTTGTTCATAAAGTCAAAGATATTGAGCTCCAAAGTTAACTATGCATTTGACCATGTTCTACAAGTGACCTAAGAATGATAATTGAGTTGTCCTTGATAGTATTTCAATGTTTAAATATCAAATAACTATTTTATAGTGTTACAAACTCCATAAGGAACATTTATGTGGATTTTTAGTTTTTTACCAATTCATATTCAGTATGAACAAAGGCTTAAAAGTTGATTGTGTTTGATGAATGCACTAATAGATTGAGTGACCATGTTGCAAGAGTTTTTTGAAGGTGTACTAAGTAGAGTTAATAAATAAAATGAGTATGAATATATTATATAAGTCTCTAAGGCTTATTATAATGAATTTTTTTCATAGTATGCCCCTAATCAAATATAGAGAGTCAAAATAGCTTGAATGTATTTTTAACTATGTGTGACCAGTCTGAGTGGTCATTCTGAGAGAGTTCAATTGAGTACTTAGACCTATGTTGAAGCATCTAAATCACATATATTTGTATAATATGTTATTAATTTTTCACCCATGTTATCTAATCATATGTCTATGTGAAAAACTATAGTGTTTGCTTCAAAATTTTGAGACTATGTTTTCTATGTATGAAGGCCTGAAGAGCAAGGAGACATAATTGGTAGATTTGAGTGTTGAGTTGGTGTTATAGATGGCATAAACCCATATGGGAGTAAAAAAGGGGATAATTTAAATATTTTTTTATGTCTTATAATCATTGGTTAAGGATGAAGTTAGTCCAATTAGTCTCACATGCAATGTGTGAGTATGAAGGCCTAATTGTTTTAGGTCTCACCAAGACCTAATGGTGGTTTGGGGATAATGAGGCAACGACTGACCTATGGAGAGTTTTTTTCTCACATGTAACATGTGTATTTACCTATGTTTATTATGGTTCAAATATGTAAATCAGCTTGGTTAACCAATATGGGTTAAAGGAAGAGAGTGGTATAAGTACAAGGTCTAATTAGACTTATTGTGCTAGTTATGAGAGTGCATGGAGCCAAGTGAAGGAGATAACATTTGAAAGATAAGGTACAAGTCATTTAGAACCAAAGAGAGTGAAGAATATTAGTCATGCTTATCTGATCAAGGTGATGAAGGTGAAATATAGTTCATTAGACCTAATGATCCTAGAAGAGGTAGATTGAGCAAGTAAGCCCTAAAGGCCGATTGAGTGAGTGTGCTTAGTGGATGGATTGAAGAGAAAAGTAGGTTTGTGATTATGTGCATAAATATAGGTCATGTTACTAATGTGAAAAATTTGTTTTAGTTTTTTTTATTGTGTATGTGCTAAGAAGTGAAGAGTGGTCCAAAATGGTGTTTTGGATGCATGGCTTGAGTGTGCAAGTTTGTGAGAGTGTAAAGGGGAAAGAGTGAAATTAAGAGAAGTCCATCATCAGGTTTAGAATAATTAGATCAGAATTGGAAATCAGATAAAGGTATTTGAGTTGGTGCTTGGTTGCCTAGGAGGTTGGTTCCTCTATGTGGGATGGGTGTCTCACTATAAATTAAGGGATGGATGTTCCTTGATCAGTTGGTGTTAGTTTAAATGTTGAATCATATCTTTATAGGACTGCATTACATCTTACAAGGTTCAATGGGTTTTATCCCCCAAGAATGTTTCCCACATATATCATGTGTTATGTTCTTGATCTTGCTATATATTCCTTTTTCATTGCAATGGTTAATTTATATGCATCATGATTGTTTATGTTGAATGTTTAAGAGTTTGGAATTAAATTGGATTATTTGGCATCACTGATGCACACCCCCCCCCCTCTCAGTGATTGCACCTCTAATAATTGGTATCAAATTAAGACCTTTTTTTCAATTTTAAACACTTTAAGGTGATCCAAGGTATAATATGGTTAAACAATTGAAGAAAGATAATCAAGAGTTGAAGGCTCAAGTGGAGGTTACTTATGCATGCCTAAAATAAATTGAAGAAAAGTGAAATCAACTCAAGGCACATTTTGAGAATTAAAAAGGTAAAATGAGATAGTATAATCAAGAAGAATCTCATAATAAGATCATGGCCTCAAGATTTAAGGCTATTAATGATGAGTGCATAAAGATCAATAAGGATATATAAACCTTGAAATAAAGCTGAAGATCTAAAGATGATAAAGAAAAGATCATCATTCTTGAGGATCAATTAAGGGTTACAAAGACTAATCTGAGTTGAAAAGAGGAAGAATGCAGACATTTTAAAACTTAGTTAGAAGAGACAAATGCCAAGTTAAGTTCAAATCAAGGTGATCATGATGAGTTAAATTCCAATCTTAATTTTATAAATATTATTGAAGAGCAAGCATGTAGAATGAAGGATGACATGGGTAAAGAAGCTAAGAGGGATAAGGAGACTATCCAAGATCTCAAAATTTAGTTAGAGGTTGCAAGTTCAAGTATGAGAGATAAAAAGGATGAGAGTGTTCAATTGAATACCAAGCTAGATTCATTGAAGGATGGGCATAAGCAATTTATTATCAAGGTAAACAAGACTAAGAAAGAGCAAGAAAGGTCAGATCAAGACAAGAAGGTGAAAAGACTGATTAGGCAACCAAACACTATAAGGTATGAAAGTTCATTTCATGGTCATTATTTTATTTGTCATCTTGTTGGTCATAGCATAAAGGACTATGTTAGAAGATGCAATTAGTCAAAAGGAGATCACTACCATATTCAAAAAAAAGGTATGGAATACATTATTTTCTATAGTTGTCAAAGAGTTGGTCACATTACTAGGTTCTACAATGAAATACCATCAACTCAAGATAAGCTCAATTAGGCTCTTAGAGTGTAAGAAATAAGACAAGATAGATAGATCAATGCAATGAGATATTTATCCTAGAGTCATGTTATGCATGCAATCAGTTTGGCCACATTGCTAGAGAATGCAAGAGGAGAATAAATTAGTTCAACATATATCACAATCATCATCAATAAAAAGGTTATTAATGATCATATTTGTTTCAGATGTCATAGATTTGGTCACATTTCTAGGTATTACAAGAATAATTTGGATGAGTTATCAAAGAAAAATAAGGTATATGGAGCTCCTAGTGTGCAAGTAAGAGGTAATAAATGGTTTTGGAAACCTAAGCCTATTAAGATAGATTAGAATGAGACCAAATATGGTTTGTTTTCCATGATAGACATGAAGTAAAGTTAGGAGTTTTTATTTTTTACATTTTTTAATGAGTCTGAAGCAAAGAATGAAGTCAAGAATCCATTCAAATTAAATGTAGTGATGAGGCAGGAGTGCAAGTCAAATGAGAGTATAGAGATATGGGAGTCTCCTAAGTTTTGGGAATTTTAGTCTCACTATGTCAAAGGGGTGTCTCTTTCTAGGCTTTAAAGAGACACTTTATAGAAAGAGGAAGCATAGTGGATGCTTGTTAGGTCTTAGCTGGTGTTTCATGACAATAAATCCATGAAGGTGAGCTGGTATATCATTTTATGGTAAGAAAAACATGTATGGTTATGTGTTCCTTTATGTTGATTCAATTCATAAGGAGTCATGTTATGATATGCAAGAGGTAGTCCTTAGTGTAAAAAGAGAGGTCTTTAAGGGCTAAGATTGTGAAGATAAGTTACAGTAGAAGAAAGGTATGGATGCAATCATATTTCATCCATAATTAGTCTCTTATGGTAGCTTGATCTAGTGTAGTGCCTTAATAGTAATTGTGAGCTTGGTTTTAGGTGAGTCAATCTGCACTGTGTTTTTCCTTATATTTCTAATCAGTAGTATGGTGACTATTGAGAGAGGACTTGTGGGCCCTAGAAGTTTAGAGATTGGTATGGATTTAGGGAGAAATAACTTAGGTTTATTGAGTGTGGTATGATGTTTTGACATGTTTCTTATAATCAATATGTGTCAATGATTAGATCTTGGTTGTATATGTGGTCATGATCTAAGGGGGAGCATTTGTGAGATGTTTTAGTTCAATAAGCTTGTGTTATTTGGTATGCTTTGTCAACTCAAGTGGAATAACTTAGCTAAAGGTGTGAAATTAAGGATGATGAGTTACCAAAATATTCTATTACATATAAATATTGAAGGCTAAGTTGGTATGGAGTATTAGGATAATGTTGTCATGATCAGTTTATGGTGTTTTAGCATGTCGATTGTTGTATGTGCAAGGTTTGTAAGTTGGGTATGGAGATTTATAGGTGTCATTTAAAAAATTTATATTTTTTAAGGTGTTTAAGTGGGATATAAATATTTTTTTACCTCATTAAAGTGTGTTCTAATTGATTTCAAGTTTTGAAGGTCTTTTGTGTGCAATTGGAAAATTTTGTTTGCTCTCGAGTTTCCTAGTTTATAATTAAGGGTATGCAGGTCAAAAACCATGGTATAGGAAGTATGCATTTTTAAAGGATTATGAGCTCAAAATTTGGTCCATAAGTATGTATTGATGACCTATAGGTGTGAGAAGAGTTTTAGAGATGGGTGTTGATCAAAAGGTGGTGTGTTGATTGAGTTTCCCTTGTAAACCTAGAGGTTTTGCTCATGTTAGAAAAATGGTTTGCTTAATGATTTGAGATTTAAGGATTATTAATTAGTTTAAATGGCCAAATGGGTGCTCAAAAAGTCTTTCAAAATATTTTTTAAGTTCATGGTTGGTTCCATGGAGGAGGATTTGTGTGAATAGAGGGTTAATCAGCTAGTAGGTTTTTGAAAGAAGTATGTTACAAAAGAAGAGATAAGTGTTGATTTTTGGCATACATGAGGGGGATGGGATATATAAGGAAAAATTAGGGTTACAAGGTCTCTAATCAAGGATAGTATGAAGAATTTTGGTATAAATTTGAACTCAAGCATGTTGATATAATGACTTGATCAAACCAAGTTAGGTGCTTTGACAATATATTGAATCCTCATTCATAAAAAAATGGGATATTTGTAAATGTTTAGGTCTAAGGATCAAAGGACTATGTATTAAAATTTAAGATAGAAGGTATGAAGGCAATTATGTTGATCTATCATTATATGAAATGGTCTGAAGATGCTAAAAAGGGTGCCTAAGCTTAGGTGACTTATGGGGAGTTACTCTTAATGTTTTCAAGGTAATTTCATGAAATTTATAATAATCATGTAATTTTTGTCTTCATAGAAGCTATGTATGATCAAATAATAATTTAGTCATGGAACATGTTTGAATAAGCTCAAGGTAATAAGAGGTATGCACAATGTTAGGGGGAGTCTATATCATCTCTTAGAGGTGGTCATTTCTTATTATTGGTCCTTGAAGTATTTTTATGTCTATGGGATTAGGAGATGAGTGCACTTGGTCATTTTGTCAAAGGGGGTTGTTTGTCCTTGAAGTATTTTTAGGTCTACAGGATTAGGAGTTGAGCCCACTTTGTCATTGTGTCAAAGGGGGAGAAATTACTTGAAGAGAGAGACAAAGTCTATGCATACACTTTGTATTGGTGTTGAAATCAATGAAAAAGGGGCATATTTTTGAAGGTTTTTCAATGATTTCTCCAAGGTTACCAAGGATTTTTATGAGGTGTCATGTGTGCTATAATGACAAACAAAGTATGCTTCAATGTACTTCAATATTCTTGCATATTTTTCAGTGTTTGACTTGAATAGGTAATTGATGGATGTTATTGATAGTATGGACATGTTGTAGATACATATTTGGTGTTATGAGTGCTTATAATGCTTATGTAATTGAAAGGCATTCATCATAGTAGTCATATGAAGATTTAGGTTCAAGTAGTCATCTTGACAGATAAGACTAAGTAAATAGTTTAATCACTTCATATTTCACACATATGAAGGTTTAAGGAGAGATTTTATATATGAATGGATTATCCTATGAAATTTGATCATGTGTTTAAAATTTGAGGTCATGATGTTGAGCATAGAAAATTTTATTAAGGTTCAAAGTTGGCCTTCTAGGTAGATTACATTGGTTCCTGTACTTAGCCAAATTTGCATTATCAAAGATCTATGATGAGTATCTAATTAGATAATAGATCTAATAGTGAGTAATTAATATAGCTAGATAAATATCCAATGGTGTGGTTTACAATAAAATATTCAATATTTCATGCACTAGTGACATGTGTCACAATCATGGAGTTTGAGCAATAGATCTAATGACGAGTGTGAAACCAATCAGATAGAGATCAATGGTGAGTGCATGATCATGCAGATTTTAATTCAATGGAGCATATTGAGTCAAATATTAAAGATTTTACATGGTTATTCCAATTGTTATAAGTTTATTAGATTCAAATATTCAATGTGCTCATAAGGCACATTAGGCTACCAAGTGGCTGAAGTTCATTGGAAGACTAACTGTAGGGTGCATAGAAGGCACGCAGAGCTACCAAGTGGCACAATCATGAGAGTAAAGATCTAAGATCAATGGTGAGAATTTAAATTTGAATAATAGGATAATCCCAAGTATATATATGGAGTTTTTTTATTTATCTACCAATAAAAATGAGATGAATAAACAATGTTGATGTTTTTGCAATACACAGTGATCGTTGGCATTTGAATTAATGAAGAAAAACTAGTCTGTAGTGTTTGAGATATATATTTAGATCCAAGATGAATTTAATGGTGGTGTAAAAGTAAAAATTATAAATTAATCCAAGGATAATATATATAAATTATTTATAAGGTTTGTTTGTTCATACAGTCAAAGATATTAATTTCTAAAATTGACTGTGTTTGACCATGTTCTGTAAGTGACCCAAGAAGGATAATTGAGTTGTTATTGATAGTATTTATATGTTTTAAGATGAAATAAATATTTTATAGTTTTATATACTCCATGAGGACCATTTTTATATTTTTTATGTTTTACCAATCCATATTATGTATGAATAAAGGCTTAGAATTTGACTGTGTTTAATGAATGAAATGGTAGATTAAGTGACCATGTTGTAGGAGTTTGTTAAAGGTGTGTTGAGATAATTTAAGGAATAAAATGAGTATTAATGTGTTATATAAATATTATTAAGGCATTGTTTTTCATATTATACACCTGATCAGATATAGAGAGTCAAAATAACTTGACTATATTTTGACTCTATGCAACCAGTCTAAGTGGTCATTCTAAGAGAGTTAAATTGAGTGATTAGAGCATGTGTTGAATTTTTTAAATCAAATATATGTGTATCATAGGTTATTAATGGTTAACCCATGTGATATAATCATATGGATAGGTGAAATACTAAGTGCTTGCTTCAGAAGTTTGAGACTATGTTTTTCATGTAGGAAGGCCTGAAGAGCAAGGAGACCTAATTGGTAGGTTCGAGTGTTGAGTTGGTGTTCTAGGTGGAATGGACCCATATGGGATTAAGAAATGGGATATTATAAATATCTTTTATTTTTTAAAATAATTGTTAAAGGATGAAGTTAGTCTAAGTATTCTCACATATAACGTGTGAGTATGAAGGCCTAATTGTTTTAGGTCTCACCGAGACCTAATGGTAGTTTGGGGCTAATGAATGACCAACCTATGAAGAGTGTGGTTCTCAAATGTAACATGTGTATGGAATTATGTTAATTTTTTTTCAAATATGTAAATTATCTTGGCTGACCAAGATGGGTTAAATGAAGAGAGTGGTATAAGTATAAGGTCTAATTGGATTAATTGTGTTAGTTGTGAGAGTGTGTGGAGCCAAGTGAAGGATAAAACCTATGAAAGAGAAGGTAAAATTTATTGATAACCAATAAAAAGTGAAGATGATCAATAATGATTGTCTAATCAATGTAATGAAGGTGAACACATAGGTCATTAGACCTAATGATCCTAGAAGAGGCAGATTAAGCGAGTAAGCCCTAGAGGTTGATTGAGTGAGTGTGCTTAATGGATGGATTAAAGAGTACAGTAGGTTGAGGATTGTGTACATGACCTATAGCTCATGTTACTAATGTTTTGACAAGGTTTTTTTAGGTTTTTTTATTATGTATGTGCTAATAAGTAAAATCCAAAAGGATGTTTTGGATACATGGCTTGAATGTGCAAGTAAGATAAGGCCATCATTAGGTGTAAAAGACATCATATTAGAAGTGGATATTAGATCAAGGTATCTAGGTTGGTGTTTGGTGTCCTAGGTGGTTGGTTTTTCCATGTGGGATGGGTGTTATTTGATCAGTTGGTGTTGGTCTAGATGTTGAATTTTGTCTTTATAGGACTTTAGTCCATCTTGTAGGGTTCAATGGGTTTTATCCCCCAATAGGGTTTCCCACATATATCATGTGTTATGTTATTGATCTTGATATATCTTCCTTATTAATTATAATGGTTAATTTATATGCATCATGATTGTTTATGCTAGATGTTTAAGAGTTGGGAATTAAATTGGATTATCTAACATCACTGATTCACCTACCCCTCTCAATTTTTATACCTCTAACACACTGTCTTTTTTTATTCTTTGACACAAAGGGTCTTAACAATGGTTATAGTTATTGTTTGCATGGTCACTTTGAGTATTTTGATCTTTATTGTGCTTTATTTTATTTTTTTCAATACCTTCAGTAGTCATAGATCACTTTTTCCTAGTCCTAAGGGCCACTAGCATGTCAACCCTAACTTTTGCTTTATTCTAAGCCTTTGGACATTAGCACCATTTTTAGGATAGTAGCACCACATGGCATTACTATCCACTTTTTCCTTTGGTGTCCAATGAGCCCTTTTACTTGTGTTTGAGTCCTAACCCCTCTTTGACCTTTATCTTATGTTTTTTATATATTTTTCATGATTTATCAGCTAGTGAACAAAGTATTATATTCTAAAAAAATATCCTCCTATATAAAGATCCCCACAAGGAATTTTGAATATATAACTTACTATTTTGGCACTTATTACATAAAATAAATCAATAGTATAGCTCAAATACTTAGCATTCACACCTAGACATTTACATGCTTGATAAAATAAGGGCCTAGGAAAAATTTATCTTAGCATACCATGCAAGTTGATGGTATTCATTCCCTAAGGGAGAACTATATGCAATATGAGAACCCTATAATTATGGGTAATGTAAGTAGTGGTCAAGATAATAGGGGTTCTTTTTCATGTAATTATAACATCCTAATACCCAATTTTTTCCTTTCCTTTTCCATTTGATTATTTCAATGTTTCATGTGTGCAGGTAATCATTAGGGTTTTGGAAAATAATCAACCAAAATAGTGACATAGACGAGTCCCCGTGTGAGAGGAAATCACCTACAAGACCCTTAATAACTCTTGCAACTTCTCTAAAATTTGTATACAGTCACTACATGAGGGACACTATAACTAGGTTTAGACACTAGTGCCACATGGTACTACTATCCTAATGGGGCACTACTATCTAAAGCTAGATCTCAAAAAATGGTCTAAAAATGAAGATTATTCTCTATTTATTTGGTCATCTATAATATTTAGATCTACAATAAACTCTATGTATATCTAGATAAGTCTACCTTCTCCTTGTAATTACTATTTTTGAAAATTTACAAAGAATCAATAAATTCTAATTTTATTCCAGATTAACAATAGACCCAGCCCTTTAATCTAGCTTATGATTTACATATGTAAAACCCTAAAAGGTTAAATTAGGTAAAGATGTTGTGAATAAACATTTTCAATCACTTTAATGATCACTTTTATGTGTCTAAATTAATTATTTGAACACCCAAAAATTTAAACCTAATAAATATTTGAGTACAACTACCAATGCATGAGTGGTTGCATGGTTATCACAATGTCCATGTTAATCCTACCTACACTAAATTAACCAATGTGACCTAGATATATATTAGATCTAATGGCTCCCATAGTCTCCATTTGGGCTCATGGTTAATATGACAAGGTCTCCCAAGTGGTCTAGGGTTAAATAACCCACTACTACACTCAACTGGATTTATATAGGACCATAAGTGGTTTTAGAAAATCAAAGGGATCAGATTCATGAATTAGGTCACAACTATTAATTATAATTATTTTTTTAATTACTTTGTCAATTAGGATAATAATAAAGTCAAAAAGGTCCCATGTGATCTTAAAATGGGTCTAAAATATGCTAGGCTAGCCCATAAATGATGGAGCTCTCAATCTCTTCTATTAGATCTAGCCCATCCCAATCATTAGATTATTTTAGATCACTAAATACCTAAATATCCTTATTATTTATTATAAATACTCTTTAATTCAACCAAGAATGATAAAAATATCCAAGAAAATATAAGAGTTTTATGATGGAAAGAATAAATTCTAGTCTTTCCCATTCATAACTCATGACCTTGGCCACCCTTAGTGGTGCCATGCGTATAAACACAAATTCTAAAAATGTATCCAAAATGAGATTCATAAGTGGAAATGAAATTTTGGGTTAATTTTAAGTCCAAAAATTTTCATGGTACATCTCTAAAACATTTCAAGCTCATACAAAAAATAAAAAGGTGTTTAGGTACACAAGCTTAATTGACAACCAATAATGGTAGCCTATAGGTCCTTAAATCCATTAAAAAACCACGTTGAAATGATATCATTAATCATATAATAATTTTTGTAATAATTGGTTCCCCCTAGGACCTTTTTCTATCTTCTCTACCAATTCATAGTTTTACCATTTTGGTCCTCGAGACCTCCTATAGCCTTTAATGGTCACTATAGCTCAAAATTTAAAAAGGTAAGAAACTTAGTTTCAATTTTTTATTTCTCTTCTTAATTTTATTTTTAATCTTATGTTTCATGTAACACCTACAATATGTTCTAATTTCTTACAGGAATTGAAAAGGTGAAGGGAGATTCAAGCTCTTGATGGTCATTAATAGCCATCCAAGGCATTCAAATGTCCAAGTTTAATTTTATGAGTTTATTCAAATAATTTTATTCGATGTAGAAGAGGAAAAATATAATGAGGGGTAATTTAAGGGATATCCCACCCCCATGCTATTATATTCATAGAATGGTCCAAATAATTCCAAGGATTAATATCTAGGTCTATACAAACATTGAATTTTTATTTTTTAGAATATTTATTAAAAATGTATATGGTGCAATAGGGTTCAAAAAATTATGGTTTGACCCTTAAGGTTAATCCAATCTTAAATCTAATATGTGCTATAAATATCCTTACAAATTCAATGGCCTTAAGGTCTTTGAGGGGTCATAACAAAAATAAATAGATGGGTTATAATATATAGAATAAATAAACATCTTTATTAAAATATAAAAGCGTAATATTAATAAAAGGAAAGGAAGCTATGGGTTAAATTAAATATAAATGAGTATACCTTTTTTTTTAAACTATTTGTTGAATACACTTAGACTCACACAAATATCTTTAATATGTATCTCGTAAACCATATATCACTAGGTTACAAACAAACATATTATATCCAAAATCCCATATGATCCTTGATTGTCACTATTTACTATGTCATTGGCCCCTTTGTCCTTATTAAGACATATTAATTTTCACATGGATGACCTTCTCCTAGGCACATGGAGCTTCCCTATAGTGAAGGTGATGCCTTATAACTAAAGGACCTGTGTATAAGTAAATTTACCCTATAAAGTAAATTTATTCAAAAAAATCATAAAAGACACCCAGAGACTTAAAAAAAATTTAAATGTAAACCTAAAAAATAAAAAAACTCTAAAATATGCTTTAAAATTATTTTGGGTCAATTGATTCCTTGAAAAGTGTGTCATTTAATTTCATGAAAAAGAGGTTTTTCCTCAAGGAAACAAGCTCTTTTCAGTGCCTTATCTTAAATAATTATAACTTGAGTTATGTAGCTAAAAAATTAAAACAAAAAAATGTTATAAAATCATGGAAATTATTAAAATATTAATAAAATATATTAGGATATTTAGGTATCATTTAATATTGTAAATTTAAAACAATGAAACACTCTCCTTAGGCCCTTATGCATGCACAACTAACTAGTAAACTTTGAAACAAGATTCCTTAATCAAAGATGCTTGAATTTACAAAACCATGATAAACTTAAGCAATTACTCTTTTTTAATATGTGTTGAATGAGTAATTATATAATTTAATTTCCTTTATAACAAAATTTATTCTTTCTTGGTATTGATTACAAAAGTGATAAAGGTGTACAACACATAACAACTGACCTCATGGAATACTTAAACTTTAGAATTTATTTCTAAATATATTATATTCTATATCATGTTCCAAAATATCTAATAAGTAAATTATTTTAATTTATTCCAAGAGAAATAAAACTCCAAGAGAATATTATAGTTCCACCTATACATCCCCTAAGGGCAAGGAAAGGAGGTGATTACCTCCTATCCTAATGCCATAACCAAGTGATTTACCTAATCACCCTTGATCTAAGGAATCACATCACTAATAAAATATATTAACATAAAAATATTTTCGTTTATTTTAAAGGTAAATATAGACTAAGAAATATATCTAGTTCAGTACCTCATCCTACAAGCTAAGAAACACTTCTCACACTTGTGCCTAAATACATGCATTCAAAACACAAGAAATAAAATATTATAAATGGAATATACTCTAACACATTTTATTCAGGATATGAGATGAACTTGGATGGGATGTCACTTCTAACTTCTAAGGAACAAGATAAGGATGGCTTGGATAAAATCATTCTCCTTTAATCTATTTTATCACACTAATTAAAGCCTATGTGAGTAGCATGAATTTTCATTTTAAACACTCAAATATGCCAGTAAAAACAAAAAATAAAGTGAGATAAAAAAAATTACCAAACATCTTTAAGAGGGTTCACAAAAATAAATTGTTTTAGGACTAAAACCTGTACAAAACAAGTAGAGGATTGTAAGCCAAAGGTCTTGTCATTCCATTATAAAATTACAATATTTAGAGGGTAAAACTTGACCATAAGGGTATACATGGACTTCATACCTATTTTTATCTATTTTATAAGTAACATCCCTTCCTTTAATGCTTAGATTCCAACTAGCATCCACTTTCCAATATTCCTCCTAGTCTCTCCAAGATTTAACTCCAAATCTATTTTTTAAATTAAGAAAAGTTATGCACAAGCATGGATCTCCATTTAATTATAGATAAATTTCTCAATAATTTTCCAATGGGAAAGTGAAAATTTTCCATTAAAATGCCTTTGCCTCTCTCTAATATTATTCTATAATATTTACTTATCTTACAAAGCCCATGCTCTTTCAAACAAGGCATGAGGGCAACCATGGAGTTCCCACACTCAATAAATGTTTCCCCTCTTACAATTCCATTAATTATGACATGGGTTATCCTAAAATTATTTAGGACTCATAAAATTACTTATGGCTTATTTTTTGGTCAAAAGGATCTAAATTCACCCCAAATATCTAATATTTACTTTATACAACTCTCTAGAGTTAGATTTTAAATTCCATTTGAATATTTGTAAGTGGATTTCAAATTTAATTTTTTTTAGTGGTATAATCATGTTGAATCCATTTTCATTAGTATTACTTCCTAAGTATATTATTAAACTTATAAGGAATTCGTAAAGGGGGTGTGAATAGTGTTAGCTAACCTAAAATTGTCAAAGTTTAAAAGTATAAATTAGAACGTATTTATGAATATAAATTAAGCTAAATGTTGAGTAGGGACACTACACATATAATGAATAGTAAATTCCATAACCAATTTAATCTAATATCACTTTCTTAGGCACCTATAATCATACACATTAATGCTCACATAAAATGACTCTATCCTAAGATAGCTAAAGCAACATCACTTGGATAAAGCACAAACAATATACATGATCACAAAATATATATGTATGTAATATTAAAAGAATCATATTATCTCAACATATCATATGAAATAATTCTAAACATTTTAAGTAGTCATTTTCTTAAACAACATGATATCAATGTAATAATAGATAAAAATAAAATAACTAGTAAAAGTAAAAATTAGACCTTGCACATAGGACCACACAAAAAAATGGTTTCACCCCAAGAAAAAAACACCTCACATCACCATTTTATACATAAAAAATTAACCTATTCCCCCATCATTACTAATTTATGCTATTTATCACTTATTAACATCATGTTACTATTACTATCTACACCATCCTAACATTTCCTCCACAATTTCCACACCACACTAACCTTATAACATCCCTTATTTAAATTAATCTTCCTATTAACAATACACTTAACATTAAATCCCACTTACATGATATTTTAGGAATCTTAAAGTCATTCTCACCTACCTCCACCTACCTTTACTAGTATCCTAAAAATCACCTTCTTAATCCTCTTCTAATCATAATTAAATAATATTAATGAATCATATAAATATCTAAGATTCCTAGAGCCCCTCAACAAGCTTACTCTAGAATTATCTAGAAATTTTTAATTCTTAGAAATTCCTCCACCCTAGATTTGTATCCTTCATGGGTGAATTACAACCATTAATCTCTCCCATCAAATCTTACATAAACAACTACACTCCCATGAAAATTCAATCCTTGGACTCCTTGAGAAGCTATTACCACCACCTTGTCTCTATCATCAAAAATTAATCATCCATTACTCTCATGTTGCTACAATCTTGAGCATTGTAAGAGCAATCCAACATCCATAGTCAAGTATCAAAAAATTCCAAGTAATTTTTATCTCATCTACAATCATTAATGGATAAATATTAATTTTTCATTGAGGTATACACTTTTCTATTTTTCAATTCAATTTTCATGTGAATCCCTTTCCTTCTTTGCCCATTCTTGAAGTGTTGTGCAGATTGGATTAAATTACAAATTGTGATTTTGTTCATTATTCTTAGCATAATAATTTTATATCCAATTTTATACACACATTTTTGGTGATCATGGTGAGATAAATCCCTTAACTTTTTCTTGTGATGTTTTTAATATGCTTGAGTAGGCTTGCAAGTTCCTTGAAAAGAATATTTGTTAACTAAAAAACTCAAAACTTATATGAAATAACTAGTTCCATGTCTCTATTAGCTTCAAACTATGTCAAAGAAATTTTGATTTGTAGAAACATGATTTCACTCTAACCAAAATTGATTTCATACTTTATTTCTAGATTTGACTATTTCAATTTACTTAACCATTTGAATTTTCTAACTATTTTGTTCAATTATGCTTCATTCATATTTGTGATCTTGTTTAACTACTAATAGCCTTCAACTACTTGTTAGAAAATTTTAATTTGTGTGTTTCTATTTTTTCATAGGATGTAAATCCATTGTACTAAAAAATCATGATTTGGATATCGACATCAATGACTTTATCCTATAGAATAATGGATTTGTTTTTCGTATCAATGACTTTGTTCTAACTATCGAGCTAACTTTGACATTTATGATAATTGTTTGAAAATTTTCCACTATTTTATCAAAGTTGATTTCAAAATTTTAGATAATTTTTTGTATTGATAATAGTTTTATTTTAGTTTGTATTGATTTCATTTTTTTTTTGTGTTTATGTTTTCACAAGACTCAAAGTTGCTAGTGTAGAAATGCAGTTTCATTTTCAACATTAGTGGCTTCACACTCGATAAAATTGACTTCACAAAATCCATACATGGATTCAAGTATAATTTATTTTTTCTTTGTTAATAATCCATATCTGAATCAAAGTTAATTGTGTGTTTAAGTGGTTTCACTTTCTTTATTATAATATTTAACAAATAATTAGTTGCTTCATTATTTTCTATAGAATCTTTGATATTTTTAGCATCTTGGTCTGTTTCTTGTATTTATAACTTTGATTTTACATGAACAACTTTTATAATAATAAATTTGGTTTCACTCTGTACTATGATTTCTATATAATATGTTATATTTAGGGGATTTATTCTATGTAGAATCAGCTTCACCCTTGGGAGTAGTGGCTTTACTCTATGTAAACATGGCTTTACTTTCTAACTAATTTTTGTAAGATACCTATCAAGAGTTGAATTCAAACTATTATCACTCTACTTTTAGGTCTTCTTAACAAAGAAATAATAAATTAAACTTTTAGTAAACACATTTTCAATCATATTTAATTAATCAACTCTTTATTTTTGTTTCAATCAACTTAGCTTAGTATTTTATGCTTGTATGCTTGTTTTACCTAAGGTTAATGTTATCTATGCTCTCCCATCGCACTTGTAGGATGACCTTGGGGATTAAAACCAATTAATAAATTTCCACCATTTTTTATTTTTCTAGGGGCAATGTTATATGGAACTCATCCCCACGTACTTGTCATAGTCATTAGGTGGTTTTTGACATGTATTTCATCACCACACTAATGCACACTTTATGTTTCGATGAAGTATAAATATCAAGGAGAAATTTTGTAAAACTAAATGGATTTTCCCATAACATTTTTCATGAAGTGAGTAGGTTATACTCTAATAATTGAGCATCATACATCATCTTTATTTGTACTTGGGCCTCATAGGGAGATATTTATGGGACTCCCTTAGCAATCCTTTTATAGCCTATATTAAGACCCTTTAGTTGTAAACAACTATCTGTGCAATGGAACATCATCCCCAAATATCACTAACTACATACATACATAGAGTGAGTGTTGGGAGACCAACATATTCACCACTTTATGTAAGTATATTTTTTGGCTAGTAGTTGTGTTAGACACCCATTATTTACTAACATATGCTTATCATATTTCATGATCATGTTTGTGTATTATCGATACTAAATCTATTTGCATGCATATTCCCTTCACTAAACAAGTTTCCCCATCACATTAATACTAGGTTCACATATCAATATTGTTTTCCAATCCTTGTATCAATCAATCATTACGACATAACCCTATCATAATCTAATGACATCCCTATTACTTCATCTCTTACATAGATCCTTTAAAGAATTCTAATCTTGCCCAAAATCACCCCCATTACTTGCCCATTATTAAACCTCTTAAGCTTGCTTAAAATCAAGTACATAGTCAAGTAAACATACATATCTAATTCCAGTTATCCAGTCATCATCTTTCCAACTTGATCAAATCCCACAAATCACATAATTGAGCTCGTCCCAATCAAATCAATTCAAATTTATTTAAGTTCCACCATAACCTAGTAAACCTATCAAATCACATCTATTTTTAGCTAGTCTAGACCTAAAATACATCAAACCAAGTTAGATAATGAGTTTTTATTAGCTCATCATCCAAACCAAAAACTAGTCAAATATATGAATACCAATACCCTCATCATCTTAAATATCAACTAACTCATGTCCAAAAGTTAAACTTACTTGAGAACATCTTGTACACAATCATAGTCTCATATCACATTTGAATTTAAAACATTATTAAAGTAATATTATAAACTAATATTCCCCTTTATTATATCATCTAAACCCATCCTAACTCATCTACACACCAACACCATGCTCATCTAAATTTTTTAATGATTTAGGATTGGAAAAATAAGTCATAATAATGACCTTCAAACCCTTTTACTTGGTGAGAAACATTAGGGTAATAATGAATAAAACCTTATTGATATGGATTCACATAATCAAGAAACACAATATGACTTTTTTAATACTAACTAGGGTAGATCCCAATTACAAAATTATGTTTATGACATAAGGATGAGTTATTACTCCATTTTATGGAGCTAGGAGCTAGAATCCCACCTGATATTTAACATGACAACATAGAATATATTATTCAAATCCTTGAACTAAAAAGGCCTAAACCTAGACATAATACTTTTGAATAATAATAAGAAGAACCTAAAGAATAATATGTCAATATAAACCACATCAAACTTGCCAAAGGGAAGTCTAACTTGGAATACCAAGTTGAACATGACCATAAACAAGCCTTACTTGATCGACTAAATAAAATCTCCAGTAAGTGGACTCCCCTTATGTATTAAGTATATCATGAACACAATAAACCTCAAAGTCCCAATAATTCATCCAAAACTAATCTACCTCTCACAAGCCAAAATTAAGATAAGCATAACCATCATTCATCATCATTAGTCACATTATCTAACCCCATATTTTCTCAAGAATGAAAAGTTATGAAGGATGTTATTTAAGGGATAGAAGTGATCCCACACCAAAAAAAAGTGAAAATTTGAATACATATGACCATATCCAATTGACATATACATAATACATTGTCCCTTCCCACCTCATTTTGAACCACCTAAATTTGATAAATATAAAGGGAAGTGGGATTCGATGGAGTATGTTGAGGAATTTTTCATGTCTTGTAAATAAGTTTATTAAAATGGTCCTTTCTTCTTGAATTATTCTCTTATAGTCTTAGAGGATTAACTTTGGAATGTTTCATACACTTACCAAAGGGATCAATTACATCATTTACAAATTTTTCAAAAAAAAATCAAGCATTTCTCCTATAATTTGGAACATGAAATCACCATACTATATATATATAATTCCAAAAAAAGAAATGGATAAATTTTCTCATCATTATTATATAAATGGTGAAGTTTAAAAAGTAGATTCCCATTTTTTATCCCTGAGAAACAATTGGCCACTTTGTCATTGCCAACTTAAATCAAGAATTAGATCTCCATTTATAACTACACTGTGTCAATACTTTTGGTGATATTGTTGAAAAAGGTATTCAAATTGAGAAATCCCTCATTGTCAAGGGGGTAATCAAAATATTTTTAAAGAATGATCAAATTCAAACTAGTACCTCAATAGAGAAGCCAAAGTTTTTTAATAAAAATAAAAATGTGGTTGTATATGGAGTGTCAAATTCTAAACATGTCCAAACCATCAAAGTATCTAATATTTATATATCTCAAAGTGTATATAACATCATTGTACCTAGAGGCCAGTCAAGGACAGAATCTAGGAAGTGACTATACACTAATCTCAGTGAACTGATGGAGAATGTCCTAAAGAATATTATAGTTGCTATCATGATTATTCTTCCTTAAATAAAACCCCTTGATGAGATTCAACCATAACTATCATAGCATAAGGAAGATGAATATTTTGTCTATCACAAAGTCAAGGTTCATGACACCCTAAGGTGCATGTAACTTCAAATTTATATCCAAGATTTGATCGACCATGGATAAATAGAGGTTTAAAGAGAGGATTTTTATATGAAAAATAAATAAATTAGAATTAATTATGATCCTTTCCAAAATCATGACCAAAAATATAAAAATACACAATGGGACCAAGGTCAAACCTATCATTCCAACCTTGTGGAATACAAGATAATGCCACACCATTATGACTTGGTTTTTTGTTACATTGACCACTATAATCATGGAGTTTATACCATAAATATAAGGTCCAAGTATCTTAAATTCCATCCTATCTAAAACTATCCTCTTCTTAAGATCAAAGTACCATTGATTTATTGTGATGTTACCACATGTCATGTCAAAATAACTATACTTGGGGTACCTCCTAAAGACACCCTCAAAGGTAACCCCAATGATCGATGTCCAAATACCTCCTCTAAACACTCATATATTAGAATATGATATTTTCCAATAGCTTGAGAAAACACCAGCCCATATTTCTATTATGGACCTTCTCAAATCATCATTTATTTATTATGACATTTTCAACAAAACTATCTACAAGCCACTATTTTTGATAAATATTGACCAAGTCAGTTTTAAACCCTCATTGGTCATCTCTCATCCTCCTAACATATTACCTTTTATCCATGTGACATGCCCTTTATTGGCCCCAATCACCTTGTATATCACAGTGTTCCATTTCCAATCACAAAATTAAAAGAGTATTTATAGATAGTGGGTTTTAAATCAACCTTTACAACATCAATATGATCACGAGTCTAGGATTTTTTTATTTTTCATTAGGGCCATAGATCATCATGATCAAATATTATGATGATAATAAAAAATAATCATTCGATAATATCTACCTTCTTATCATTATGGGGCTCGTTACTCATCAAACCCTAATCCATGTGGTAGAATTTGAATTAACCTACAATATTGTTTTGGGTAATCCTTGGATATGAAAAATTTATATTGTATCATCCACCCTCCATCGGTTTCTTAAATTCCATCAATATATAATGGAAGTCATAATCCTTATCAATCCATAACCCTTCTAATATTATCAAGCTTTGGAAGAACATATCAAGATGCCATTTATTATCCAAGCACCAAGGGTGATCCTCCTATCACTAACAAGTATGAGTCTTACATCCATCCAAATAATTTACCATTCACTTCCTCTACTTTTTCTACATCCTCCCACATCAAAATCATTCTCAAAGGATGTGGTGAATCTGTATACAAAACCTTCAATGTCAAAAAACACCCTATGTCACCATGAAGTTATGGGCATCCCACCATGAAGTAAATTAAGCATAACTATCATCAATTTGGAAAGAAATATTTTATCAATCTAGCCTCCTATTATAAGAATAAATTGAGTGATCAAATGACTCTTGACTATTTGAAAAAGGCCTCACATCATGTTTCCATCATCTAAAGTATCTAAAGGTCAATAAAAATTGTATGACTATTAAATATAAATGAAATGGACTTAAACCCATGATCAAGGCATTATAGATCCCATTTCATCTAAATATCATCGACCGTATCATGGTTTGGGTTAAAAACCACTAGGTGGTGATCCCTACAATGTCATCTTTGACACCTCCTTGGTTTTTAATAAATCCTTATCTAAAAATGATGTTGAAATAAGGTGTGTTAATAGTCTCTATGAGGATATTATCTCCATGATCCTCTTCACTTAAATAATGGTATACTATTAACCTTGATGTCTACTAGAAAAAATAGGTAACTTTTGATATGTTTCATAATGATAAAGTCATAACACAGTTCATGAAACTCATGGATTAATTACTAGTTGATGTTTACATGAATATATTTTACATCGCCTTCAATGTCTATCCTATAAATCAATACAAAAACCTTAGTTATTATTTTATGATTGTTGATGATGGTTTATCTAACATCGAAATAGGTCCTCTTAGTAACCTATATGAATATCATGCTACCCACCATCCACTCATTGACATCATTGATATTTCCCTTCAACCCTATTACATTATTGATCCTTTTATTCCCCTTGATGATTAATTTTTTCCAAACCTTAATGGGAACAAATAAAATCACACATTATTAAACTTATCATAGAATAATATATCAAATGTTGAATATATAGGGATCAAAGATTGAATTCAATCAATTAAGAACAATAATACAATCAACTTTGATCTAGTGGAAAATCAAAATAAGTCTAATAATTGGCCATATATGAGATTATTTCTCCTTAATGAAAACCTCCTTAAGGCACTATAACACCATCATAGTCAAACTAATAATCAACATGGTTGAAGATAAAATTCATATGGTGAAACCCTCTTAAAGGCATCAAGGGGAAATCAAAGTCAGATAAATTCATAAAATTAAGAAGACTCTTAAGTTCTAATAGCTAGATAAATCAACATCAAAAGTAATTTCAAGGTGGATTAGATCAAATACTATAAGAGTCTTATGTCCTTGGATTCCCTAATCATGTTGCACAAAGAACAAATGACACATCCAACATCTACAATGGTTTGTATGACTATTCATTCCAATCTCAAATCACCTATTATCCATCCACATCACCTATCTCATTATCAAGCCTCAGCCTTGATCTAAAACCAAATTATCCTAGGCATCATTGTATTTAGTAGGGGCTATGAAGATGCCTAGCTGAGATGTCTAGAGGAATCAAAAGCAAGAATCAAGGAATATTATAATAACTATTTAGGACTAGTGTTGGTTAAATATCAAAGTCTTCAACATCACCTACTTCACACACCTCCAATATGATGAGATTCCATAAATCTCACATCATTGTACATAATATTATTAAATAAATCATCTAATGGTGAAAACTAATTCTCTAGCACCTTGGATAAGCATGGTGATGAAAATTGGTCTCCCAAGTCACACGTTATATACCTTTATCTACTATCATCTCATGGAGAGACCTTATATAATTAGAAGAAACACATTCATCCCAACATCATAATATTTTTCCTATCATATCATATCCATTATCCCATTTGACCTTAATCATGATTGTATACACAAATGAGTGCTTTGGGATCATATTCAGCATGGTGGTGACTCTTTAGCTTGTAGACTTAAATAGAATACAAACACAAGAAAATAATATCCTTGGAGAATTATTTGTAGATTCCTTTTCATCCTTCCATTATATATCTTTCTTCATCACTATATCATTTCATATCCCATCAATCCTATACTTTTGGCTAATAATTCTAGATTGCCCTTTGCCAGAGTTTCTCATGTGTGTATATTCTCATGAAACACTACTTTTATAGTTCCCCATATTTTCATTCTATGTCCTACATTATTTCATCCTAGATCCTTCAGTCTCACTATCCCTTATCACTATTTAGCAAGTCATTGCATCTATCTAACACACCTCACCCTATAGATTATATCCTAACCTAGGGGTGAGCATCCAATAAGTTTAATATTAATCAAGATTCACTCATACCTAATATTATTTACATGAAAAAGGTTGAATCATAAAAATCATCATCATTATTTATGTACATATGTGTGTGTGCCTTATATGATTTATATATGCATGTGTTCATTGTGTGTTTTATATTGTGTTTTATTCTTCTTTGTATGTAGTTAATGTCATGACCTTTATTCTATGATTTTTTATTCCAATACTTATGTCTTATCTTGTTTTTTTTTCATTAGTATAAATTAATGATGTCATCTTGTTCTATAAATACCAATGGTGCATCTTTCTAAATCCTACTTGCATGTTCTTGTGTTTCATCTTTTTTTGTCAATCCATTATGTATTAAGGTAATAATTCATCATGGTTATCTATGTATCATGGTGAATATTTCCTAACGTTATATTAAAAAGGATTTGTCAATACATATTTCTCAATATATCTCAACATTACAATCTAAATCATCATGTCATAATCATGCCTATATAATCATCATACCATATCTATCATAATAATCCATTTACACTTACATAATGATCATCATCCACTAATTAATCATCCACATATATCTCATGCATCATAACATCACATATATCTAATCAACACTACATAAACATATAATATATCTCTAACATGATAGCCTAACATCATACACACCATCACCTCACTACCATGACATCACAACCTAATATAACATCTTCTCACCAATATGAGTTGAGAAATATAACATGAAAATTAAAAGGTAGGAGAAAACTCATAGCTATAATCATCAATAAACATAATAAACTCATCATATACATTTTATAGCTAATTTATCATATACATCATATAGCTAATTTATGTTATACATCATCCAACTCATAATACATAATCCAAGTCCATAACACATTATCCATATCTCAAATCATCATCGTCATATTTATCAAAATGTTGTCCATGAGTAAATAAAAAATTAGGTATATAAAATAGCATCCTAGACATTTATATGTTAATTCACCATAATGTATCTTGTCTCATATGACTCTATCCATTTGGAGGTGGCGATCTCATCAAAAGATACATTGATCATGTAAAATCCTAAGACTAGGATGAAACCTTTGAGTGGTGTCTCTTTAGAATGATGGTGCCCTTTAACTAGTTGGTACAACTTGATTGTATATTCCCCTATAATATTAACCCTTTCAGCCAACCCTCACCAATTGTTTGCCCATTTATCCTACTCTTATGCAACATATTGTTCTACCTCCACAACTTGAGTCTTTTCATCCCTCATAACTAATTGTGATTTTATCATCATCAATTGGACCTATATGGTCATTATTTGTGTAACATAGGCCCTCAAAGTGTCTATATTTGTATCCCACTCTATCACCCAAGCTTATAAAGAAGATATATATCCTTATGACCTAGCTAATTGTGTCTGTAATCCACCCACATCTATCTCCAAACCTAATATCTCTAAGACTATGGCTATAATATCTCTATGAAAAAAACTATCATAGCCTAGTCCTCTACATATCTAAAAGGCCCTGATGGCCTAGGATCATTAGTACCCAATCAAACATCCACTTTATGTACTACTCTCTAGTTCATCCTCAAATGTCACTCTCATTATCCTTATTGTCACCTTCTAAGGTACTACGCCTACTATAAATGGTGAATATGGAAGGATAACTAAATTTTGACCCCAAAATCCCCCTTATATATGTCCTCTATCATCATGATATCCATCTACCCATCTCCATCTCCATGTTGTACAATCTGAGTTACCAGCATCTAAGATCTATTTTTGTATCCATATTCTAGATACCCAACATCATATCTATAAAACTATGTGCCCCCTCTATCCCCATATTTATCCCTAACTCTCCTTTACTACCTCATTAATATTTGTAGCAATGTCTCTACCTCTAGGGGTGGGTCTCATCTTTTATCCTTTATTATTATTCTTGGTACAAATGATTGGGTCAATCTCATTAGGCCCTTTGGTCTCACCATGTATCATACTCCCATATCACCTCCACATAAAGAATCCCTATTTGATGATCCCACTACAAGGCACCCACTACATTAAAATATGCGATGATTGTCATAAATTATATTGTCACCCCATTATGACATCTCTTTAGTAAATATATCAAACACTATGGAATCTTGTGTTTTATGCCAAACTTCTCATAGACTCTATTCAATTGATATATCTCTATCATTATATCTTTTTACACTATCAAATATCACGTCATCAATACATACTCTACATATTCATCATCCTCCCTCCATCCCCACTAAATTTGTCAATATGACATCTATGTAACCTCATTTTTAGTTAGCTCATCTAATTCCCATATATAAAATAATAATTCCCCTATATTCCTTCACTAATCCCCCATCACAATCTCCCATCCATATACCATAGGCTAATCCAAAGCTCTATATCATTGCATCCCCATATAGCATTCTATGGCTATATGTTCCATGACCAAATCTATAATAATGTGAAAGCATTGATGTTATATCCCCATGTATATTGCCTAAGTGTAGGTCTTGGTATAGCTAAGCTAGAACCTTAGGTCCCTAGGAAAATACTATCCCATGATCAACCATGTCTTCCACTATATCACCTAATCCAATCTAAAAAATCATTCTTTTGTTAGAAAATAAGATGCCATTGAAAATGGCCATGAGAATCAAAGTAATATGGTCTATCATCTCCTCCTAAAGACCCTTATCTAATTAAATATAGCCTCTATATACTCCCACCATCATATATCCATATAAAATATACATTGTCACCATCTAGCTAGTCAATTGCCAATATAATCAATCCCATTTGATCAAGATCTATAAAATTTGATAGAAATCCTTAAAGGTAATGGTCATCTCCCTAATAATGAATTGTAAATTTGTCATCTTGTAGTGTCACCACTCCACTAGGGTAGTCATAAGGGCCTTATCTATCCATATGAATGACATCTACACCATGTGATATAAACTAACCAAATCTTGCATGTTGTAATCACCTATCATTAGCTCATGTAACCTCTACATCACTATCAAACATCACTTATTTAAAGAAATAATTATTAGCCACTCTTGAAATCAATAATTTTAGCCTATCAAACATAATAACTACACTCCCATCAATTTTTAGTCAATTCTACATCACCGTCCCTTTCCAATTTTTCCCTATAGTGCCTTTTTGGGCAAAGTTGCTTGTCAAAATGTGAAACTACCTTTTGTGTGTTTGAAGTCACTCAAGGCTAAGCCATGTTTCCTCCCTTTCAACCTAATGTAAATCCACTCTTTGAATTTACAAATATGATGGTGGAAACACAAATATTCCATTAGTTATACATGGATTCATTTTTGGTCTACCTGCAAATCCACTATGTGCTTTTACAAAGCCATTGGTGGTAACACAAGGGCTCTATTATATATACACAAATTCATTTTTGGTCTACTTGAAAAGACACTGTGATCTTTCTTAAATCAAATTCTTAGCTTTTATAATCTAGACACCCTTTATAAAATATTCTTCAAACCCCAAAACCATTAAACCCTTAAAACTTATGCAAAATCACTTCTACACAATGAAAATCCACATTTGACCTTATCAATCATTTGTCATGATAGGAAAAATTCTTTAATTAAAATTTTCCCTTGTAACACCTTAACTATAACACTACTTTAACCCCTAATTAATTTTATTAAATTCCAAAATTAATAAAAATTCAAGTACTCACCAGGTCACCATGCTCTACTTCTTGTTGATGCTCCCAAACACACTCTCCTCAATGGCAATGGTGCAATACATGATCCATCTCCACCTAGAAAGATATCATCAAATCTAGATCAAAATTGGTAAGAGGTGGGATAAAAATTAATAGGTTTTTTCACTCATACATCCTATCTAACCCCTCATTTCCATATTTTTAACCCTTCTACCATTATTTGTTGCCTTTTGTGTCCATTTTTCATCCATTTTTTCCACATGTCATTGTTTCACATCACTATTTCAATAATGTCACTCATTTCTCATAATCTCCTAAAATAACTCCACTACTATATTTCCATTATTACTTATTACTATTCATAATTGCCTCATCATATCTAAACTCATCTTCTTAAGTCACCTTTTTGGACTCCCTTACATCATCTTATCATCATTTCTCATCATCCCCTCACATTTTTGGGATAAATACATCAATGTGAGGTCCCTATGGACTATGTAGGTAGCACTCGATCACATGAAGTGTTTGAGGTAGCCTCAAACACCATTTTCAAATCCTTCCTCCATTGGCCACTTACCTTCATGAATCTCATCATTATTCTTAAGTTATAATTAATCAATAAATTAACATATCCATAAATTACTTAACTCTACAATCACTTATTTCAACTCTTTTTGACATGTGTCCTCACCTAGGACATGTTTACAACTCATGACACCTATAAAGATCATGGATCTCCCCAAACTATGTCCTTGCATGAGATAGTATAAATTTCATGAAACTCATTCAATCTAAGCCTACAACTCTCCCTGACATGTGTCATTACCTATAATATGTATAAATCTTGAGGACTCCTTTATTATCCTTCATTTATGGCTTCTTCCCTCAGTTGGGGAACTTATGCAACCATAACATCATCCTCTTAAATATCTCACATATGTCTTTTCTAAGAGCATTATCAAAATTTTAGCTCAACTATTACGTTAGTACTATTTTTCATCCTCACCTTTCATATACATCACATCTCTTGCCTTTGGCCCAACTACTCTTTCCTTTTATCTACACATCACACCTTCTATTTCTATTTTGAGTGACCATCTATCTCATTCCTCCCCACATGACCCATTGAGGTGGTATCACCCATCTTAACATACTAATTCACATGACCATTTATTATTTGAAATGTCATTACTCCTTTTAGTCGTAATGTCCTTTCAAAGTGAGGCAAAATGTATAGGTACAAAATTAACCCATTCCCTTAGTATTACTAATTTACATTATTTATTACTAATTAACATTATGTTAATAATATTATCTACACTGTCTTAACATTTCCCACATCACACTAACCTTATATCATCCCTTGCATTAATTAATCTTCCTATTAACACTCCACTTAAAACTAAATCCCACCTACACAATATTTTAGTAATTTTAAATTGTTTCTCACCTGCCTCCATTATGTCTCCTATAAATAACCTTATTAATCCTCTTGTAATCATCATTAACTACTCATGATGAATTATATAAATATATAAGCATCCTATAACCCATCACTAAGCTTCCTCTAGACTTATCTAAGAATTTTTAATTCCTCAAAAATTCCTCCATCTTATATCTTCATCCTCCATGGATGAATTCCAATAGTTGATCTCTCCCATCAACTCCTATATAAACAAATACACTCCCATGAAAATTCAATCCTTGGAATCCTTGAGAAAATATTACCACCTTGTCTTTATCATCAATATTCAATCATCCATTACTCTCACTTTGCTACTGACAGAACAAGCAATACAATTGCATACAAACACCGGATCTAGATGTGAGACCAATAGCAAAGACATTCACCATGAAACACTAGATATATCATTGAAAAATCTTATGAAGAGGTAAAAAAACCACCAAGATTAAACATTATTTGGGAAATAAAATGTACCCAATACAATCTTTCTTTTCTCACTTTTTTCATTACATCTTACAATATAAACTCTTTATTATATAAGCAAGGTAATCTAACCATTATAATGTGACATTTTCCAACCACCAAATTAATGGGTCCAACCTATCCAAAGGTAATTTAATATATTTTATTATTTATTTACATGAGGAAAACATATAATAAATAATAATATATATTATTATTTAACCAATGTAATTTGATATATTAAGGGTACATAAATAACACCACTTAACCATTAATTATTTCAATACTCTCCATTAATGTTAAGTGGGGATACATGCCATAATCACATTTATAACAATGAAGTTATACTCCATAAACTATCCACATAATGAATTTTAAGAGTTAATAATAAAATGAACTTATACTCCATGAACCATCCACATGATGAGTTTTACGAGGTAATAATTGAAGGAAACATCCTTCATCATGCCATAGTCACCTTTAAAAGAATTATGCTATGTAAACATAATCACCCAAAGGTATTACACTATTTAACTATAGATATCCAAATTTATTATACTATGTAATCACAATCACATAGTCACCTTTATAGGAATTACACTATAGAACTATAAATACTCAAAGGTATTACACTATGTAACCACAGTCACCTAATCACCTTTAAAGGAATTACACTATACAACTATAGATACCCAAAGTTATTGCACTATATCCCCATAGTAATCTTTAAAGGAATTACAATATGTTACCTTGAACCACTTAGAATGAGTTTAGGCTAGCATGATCATGAGACTACATCCCATAGTGAGAATACATCCCATAATTTCTCATGAATAATTAACCAAGCATATTGGAGTCTTTTATAACATAAGGACCTCCATGCTACTATGTTTTGGGTATAATGTATACTTCCATATGAATTTTACCAAAATCACATAAAGTGATATATTACAATGTTTTACAATGAGAAGAAGTATAGAGATATAAAAGGAAACACATGACCTACATAGTTGTTAATAAGTGACATTGTCATGCACACTCCCCATCAATGGAAACTTTGATAGGTTTAGGATTGAATGAACTTAAATAGGCTTTATTTCATTAGCATTGAATTAGATTTTTCACCAAATATATACAAATTTGACTATCACCAAGAAGATTGGTATAATTAATAACTTCCACATGATGTTCTTATATCATCTTTCATAGCCACAAGCCTTATTTTACAACTTCCACATAAAGTGGTCCAAGTGATAGAACTATAACTAGACTCATCATAGTATGGTTAACATCACAATAACAAAATAAATTATCATAATCAAAGGAATAATAATATAAACCAAAGTTTACAGTTCCTTTTATATACTGAAGTATTCACATTGCTAAATTCCAATGATCCTAATATGGATCTTGCATGGATCTAGAAGCAAAACCCACATCTTATGAAATATTTATTCTAGTAATTTCTAGATAAATAAAACTACCAAAAAGATATTTGTAAATAGGGATTAGCTTTATTGCACACAGTTTTTGGATCAAGCTTTAACACAACCTTCAATGAGAGTATATGTAAACTTGCAATCAAGCATGTTAAATTTAACAAGCATGTTATGTGATGCACATATAATAAATTCACTAATAATTTGATACTAATTTAACCAAACATTACATATCTTATTAATAATAATTCATATTATATTTTGAGTCATGAATATTTCTTCTTCTTTTTAAAGTCGACTCTACAAGTTTGCATTTTATACTAAACTGACAAAAAAATATTTATAAAGCAAATTTTAAAATGTGTTTTATACTTGATTTTGCAATTAAAATCACATATTATAGTGATTAAACAATACTATCCACTTTAGTTGATTGTAAAATAATTTAAAAACATAAATAATTATAATAAGGGTGAAAGTTGTAATTATCATAAAAGTTGTCACAAGTGTCATAAATAGTGTCACAAATTTCACTATTTGACCAAATTATTTTAAAATCAATAGTAATAGGTTTCAAATCAAATAAATTACCTTTCTAATGTGTCCAAAACATGCCAAAACCTTCAAATCAATTAGTTGAATGACTATGGTCGACAAGCAGTTGATAGGGTCAAATGTTGAACAAAGTTGTTTAACAAGGCACAAGTTCCCACGTGAATGAGCATGAAAACTTAAAAAAATAGTTTATAATAAATACTAATTTTGACTAAAAGGAAGGATTAAAGAGATTTGAACATAAGATCAGTCTGTTACAAGTGTACTAGTAAAATTAAGCTAGCCAACTCACCCACTAAACTTGTTAACGAACTAAATGCACTAGTTTGTAATGAACCTTTTAAATTTTGATTTGTATTTTTTTATTAAAAAATAAAATAGAATTAAATATTTTTAAAAATAATTAAATGCATGCAAATATTTTAAATTTGGAAAAGAAGATTAAAAAATAGGTGGGTTCCACAAGCTTATGTGGAAAATAAAGAATTAAATAAAAATCTTATTTTTTAAATACTTTCCACCAAACATTAGACATACCCATTATTTTGCAGTGTCATGCTTCGGTTGAGGAATGACATAGGTGGAGACCAAGGGAAGACAAAAAATGATCTAAGTGACCATTTTCAGTGATCCAAGGCTTAAAATTGCCTTAAACCAGCTTTTCAAGGCTATTGGTAGACCTAGATCTAGGTTTTACAGATTGCACAATGATTTTTTAATGTTGTTACTGATATGGTGTATAATGACACCTAGGAGGGATAAAATTTAAAAGCAGCATAAAATGACCATTTTAAGGTTTGAAAATTTGTTAATCTCTTTAAAAATTCAAAACTAAGTAATTAGGATCTTCATAGATCATAAAAACACTAATAAAACAAATTTTCTATTTTTTCTTTCATCCAGGGGCCATACCAGCTATATAGGGACACCAATGAGGGATGAATAAAATTAAACTAAGTTTAGATAGGGGTTTTCAAGGTCTAAGAAAGTTTTGGCAAGCATTAAAATTGAAAATCCAACCTTTAAAGACTAAAAACTAGATACATAAGCTCTAAAATATTTTTTTTTAAATATCTACCTCTCATAAGCCATACAAAAATGCTTGGGAGGAGAGAGAAAAATAAAAATCAGCTATATACATCCAAATCAAGTGAATTAAAGGTTAAAAATACTTAGAAAAGGTAAAACTAAGCAAATGGAGTGACCAGAATAGAGATTTAATGCCCATTTTACTTGTTTTTAGATTTATTATGCTAAAAATGGTACCCCATGCTGACTTGAACTTCCATATCTTCAACTGGTAGCTTCAAAGACTTTTTTAGGAGTGTTAGCAGTCCAAAAAATAAAGATCTAGTCTTTATAAATATATTTCAAGCTATAAAAACTTTAAAAATGAAATATTTAGTAATTTTATGATATTTAGGCCTTTAATAGACCCAAAAATGGTTCCCAAGATGAATATTTCTTTGAAATGCTTCTATTTTCTTAGATATACAATCAAAGAGCTTCAAACACATTCACAAAGATCATTAGACAATATAAAGAAATTTTTTATAATTTTTAATGCTCAAATAAGGATTTATAGCACATTTAAGACACCTAGACATATCTATGTTATGAAAATAAGATTGAAATTTGATAAAATGCTCATATTTGAAATATCTAGGCTCCAAGAGGAGAAATAAATGAAACAACTTAATTTTACTGAAGAAGAAGCTTCAAATTCTTTTATTAACATACCATAGCTTGAGAAATGAATGAATCTAAGCATGAACACAAGCCAAAGATCTTATCTATAATCTTACTACTTGATCATGCATCAACCGGCTCTACTACCATGACACATCAAGCAATATGATTGCATATGAACACCAGATCTAGATGTGAGACCAATAGTAAAGACATTCACCATGAAACACTAGATATACCATGGTAAAATCTCATGAAGAGGTAAAAAACCCACCAAGATTATTCATTATTTGAGAAATAAAATGTACCCAATACAAGCTTTCTCTTCTCACTTTTTTCATTACATCTTACAATATAAACTCTTTATTATATAGGCCAAGTAATCTGACCATTATAATATGACATTTTTCAACCACCACATTGATGTGTCCAACCTCTCCAAAGGTTATTTAATATATTTTATTATTTATTTGCACAAATACAAACTCATAATAAATAATAAAATATATTATTATTTAACCAATGTAATTTAATGTATTAAGGGTACATAAATAACACCACTTAACCATTAATTATTCCATAGTTGTAATCTTGAGCATTTTAAGATCAATCTAACATTTTTATTCAAGCATCAAGAAAATCCAAGTAATTTTGGTCTCATCTACAATCATCAAGGGAGAAATATTCACTTGTCATTGAGGTATTAACTTGTTTATGTTTCAATTCTATTTTCATGTGAATCCATTTCTTTCTTTCACCATCGTTGAGATATTTTTAGATTGGATTAGATTAAGAACTATGAGCTTGTTCATTTTTCATATCATAATAATTATTTATCCAATTTTTTACACACAACCATAACTCTGAGGTTTATGACACCCAAAGTTTGGAGAAGTGTGATGGAGATTTATGGGTGAGAACCTCACACCACCACCAATGTGAGGGTATTAATACCCAAAACACTAAGATATTTGGTGGATACTTAGGGATGAGCACCTCCCACCACCAGCATTACAATGTATTTATTTACAAAAATACTAGGAGAGATATTGGATCATAAGTGGTAAGCACCTCACACAACCATTGTGTGAGGGCCTTTCCACCAAAAATAATAGGAGAGGTAGTGTATCCTCAATTGTGAATCACCTCACACCACCTTTATTAATCCCCATTAAGAGAGGTTATGGAAACCTCTAGATTAATCCCCATATGTGTGTGGGTCCAACCTCTAATGACATATTGTAATGATATGATCAATAAGTGTGATATGGTGAAGCACCATAGGTTCATAAGGATCATGATTTTGGATGGGGTGCATAGTTTTGACATGATTGAATTTGGCATAAGTTTCATTACCCTCAAGAGATGGGGGAGAGTCACACTTTTTGGATATTAAGGCCTATGCATCACTAGATAGGTGACAACATTGAATTATGTCACACTTTAGAATAACATGTGAAAATAACACACGTATTTTTTAATTTTTTATCTATTTTTACATTTTTTGTTGTTAAAATTATTTTATTTAATGTAATCCATGTTATTTTTCTTTCACTCATATAGATCCTCATAATTTTGTGGGGAAGCATAATGTATTTCTTGTCATTATGTTTATTTCCCAAGGGAGAGGGATACTCATTAAGGGATCAATTTTTATTGAGATAAAAAAGGATATGACATATGATTTACCACCTCTAGAGTATAATTTTTAATAAAATAATTACCTTTAGTGGTGTAAAAGAATGAGAGAAACTTGGAGATGTTTCTTGTGCTTATATTATGTTAATAAATTGTGTAGACATCTAAATTATACCACATTTAGTGTCATAATTTACTTTAATTAAAATTGAAACACTAACTTAATCACTATACTAAATTCAAATTTCCAACTAATATCATTTCCATCCACTTTTTTAATAATTGATTAATCAATATTTATTAATTAATCATGCACACATTATTCTTCAAAACTAATTAAAATCTAGAAGTTCCACCTCATCCAGACATTTTCCACACTTCTCTCAAACAAGTGTTGAGTCATCCAACTAAATCCTTAACTTTATCAGCCAATTGTTGAGTCACCATTTGATAATTTCAACTACCAGTGTTAGTCACTCAACTACCTTGACCCATTCATGATGAGTATTTAATTACCAACTAACTTTCTCCTTCACTTTTACACATATGGGAATTAGTCATCATCCATTAAGATGAGGAATCAAATATGATAGTTGATTATTATCATAATTAAATAAACTTAGGTTATTTTCAACCTTTCATATCATCATCCTCAAGTCTATAAATTGACATGCAATCCATCATTTTCATCAACCACCTTCAAGATATCGTATCTCTATCAAAATTATCCTATGTGCCCAATCTAAGTTATTTGAACCTATATGCTTCTCAATATACCTTTGTTTTGGAGTATGAATTGAGTGCCTAGATTTCAATAATTAATATAAAATCACATGTTTTCACAATGGGGAAGGTGATGATATTTTCCATACATTATAATTATTTCATTATTTAATTTGTTTAGTTTATTTTTCATTGTTGTTACTCTATCATAGGTTAGTTTAATTTAGAATAGGATTCACATATTGCATTGTTGTTCCCAGTTTAAATATATCATAGATTTAGATATCACATTTTGGCACACTTAGTAGGACCTTTCACTGATATTATTCATCACAATTTAACTTAGTAGGCTAATTTAAGTTGTAATTGAATTTTTTAGAGTGCATATATATAATCTTGCTTTGGAAGGGTCTCTTCTGTAGCTAAAAGTCCATTTTTTCAAAATTCTAAGTTGTTGTATAGATGTCTATGTAATAGTAGTTTTTCTCTATGAAACAATAGTTTTGTACATCTGAACAACAGTTTCAATATTAGTCACAATGATTTTTTCCTTTGGTGAAAATAATTTTTTCATTAGTTATTTTGGTTAACCTTTTTCCTAACTTTGATTTTATTGTTTCTAATTTTTCAAGTTTTATAGATTTTTATCACTCACATGTTTGTTATTTTAAATTTTTTTTTTTTTTTTTCATTTATTTATATAATGGCAATTTTGTCATAACAATTAGTGGTTGTGTTTAAATTTTGAGTGAATTCATTCTTAGTAGTAGCAATTTCATTTTTAGTCATAGTAGTTTTAACTTTAGTCGTAATGAATTTGCTCTTTGTCTATCTATTTGTGTTTTCTAACTACTTTGTATCCTGATAGTTTTGTTCACCTTTTTTAGTGGTTTTCTCTAAATGTGCATCAAATTTATTTTTTAGTACAATGATTTCATTCTCTATGTCTTTGTTTCTATGTTTTCTAAATTTTTAGAGGCCAATAGTTTTTTCAATTTTTCATCCAATTTATCCTCTCTCATAGCAATTTTATTCTTTATCACAAAGATTTTCTTTTATGTTCCTCTTTTATTTTATTTTTTGCCTTATGACTTTTAACAATTTCTCCATTCTTTATTTTTTGTGTAATATCAATTTCATTATAGAAAGTTTTTTTCTTTATCTTTATTTTTTAACTCCTTTTTGCTATCTTGTAGGTTTTTTAGTTATTCACAAGTAACTTGGTAATTGTTTTGTGTAGGACACTTGTCAAATAATGAAAATGTAAAACCAAAAATAAAGACTTTTTATTTATTTATTTATTTTATAACTTTGTTTGATTTCTTTCAAAATATTAGTACATAATGATGGAAGTCTTAGGGTTGGCTAAGTTGGTAGAGAATAAGATCATAGCTCAATAATGATTCATTTTCTAATTATAATTAATCTTCTTTATGTATGTTTTAAGGTCATGTATGATCTTCTTTTGGTGTCACATTGATGACAATACTTGGGAATAAAAAAAAACTTTAAAACTTTTTGTTTCTCTAAGTTGTGCTTGTGTGTATGCTCTTCCCTTTGTGTCACACTGGTGATAATACTTGAGAATTAGAGACAAACATTAACTTCTTTATTTTAATTTTTTTAGGATCTCTATCGATCATGGATTTCACCACCAATTGGTACTAGTGGGGTATATAAATTGAGGATCCATTGTTTCAATTTCCTAAGTGATTGTATGTTTTAATTACACCATGACATGAGGGGATTCCATGTTCCAATACCCAGGGTTTCAACAGTGACTTTGAAGTTCAATTTTTTTGACATTAACCTAATGAAATTTTATGGTTGGGTTGGGCACATTGGGACTAGACCCATTTGTGTGCATCTTTTAAATGAGTTTATTCCACATTTTTAGACCTCATATACCAACATTCATATACATGACTCCTTTTTAGAAATTCATGTATAAACCTTAATCCTAGGATAACCATTTAATCCATTTTAATTGTAGTGCATTGGCAAGTAGTTAGCTCCAAGAAGTCTTATTTTTGGTTCAAATTTACACTAATAAAATCTAAACATAGTTTTCATATAATAAATTTTCCCGCATAACACAATGATAATATTATAATTCATTAAAGATTAAATTCAAATGGGATATTGTATTCAATAAGAGATGAGTTTCTTATATAAATGCTTGATCCTACAATATAAGATTCAAGTCTTATCTCTTTAGTATTTATCATATCTATCTCATCTCTACCTTTATTCTCTCACATATATCTCTAAACTATCTCAAAATACTCTTATTTATGTGAGTTATCAATATAACTCACATTATTTATTTTCTTCACAAACTAATACTACCATGGAACACTGAATTTCCTAACATTCCCCCTAGTGTGAATAAGGTAGAAGACAAACATATACTAATGTAGATATTCTATGAAAACATTGCTTAGATTAGGTACACTCCATCAAGTTTCCTCTTTACCCTTTTGAAGGTATAGTTATGAGCTAAATTTTGTGGGACCATTTCCATTCCTTTAGGTTCCTAAATTCTAAATCATCTAAATACATAGAGCTCATCAGACCTATCTAGAATACCATCCATTTTGATATACTTTGAAATATTATCTTTCCCTCAAAATTTATTATTTAGAATATGCATATTTCCAAAATTCTATTTTATGGGTTTATTAAGCACATAACAAAAATATGAAAATGTCAAAAAGTAAAAGCATGAAAAAAAATGCCACGAATACATCAAGTGGCCCCATTGATAGCAGTTGATGAGAGGACATTAAAAGTCCTCTATCCTTCATTGCCTCCATCCTCCTATTTAAGATACTTATAAAAATAGGATTTGAATCTCCATTTGATAAAATGATCCCCCCTCAATATGGACATCAAATTACATTGATAATGTGTCTAGTGTGAAATTAAGGCAATTTTTTTCACTTTGAAAAAAATACACTTTTGTACAAAAGGTACAACAAATGCATTATTATTAAGGACTACAGATAGACTCTTTAAAAAATAGACTAATCAAAATACATTATGAACACCTATACCTTTAAAATTTTGGAATCCTCCATGTATTGAACATTGTTATCATACTATTGACTCAAATTTTGATTTTCTTAAAAAATACCATAAGCTATGACCACTTGACTTAATGTTATACTATAAAAAAATTATAGTAAAATAAAATCATATAATGAACTAATACACTCAACCAAACTCTATAACTATTTTACATGTAACTTAGTAAACAAAACTAATAGCTAAGGTAAAGTGACCACTAAATAACTAAAATAAAATTAAGATTTAACCTATGTGCACAGTTTTAATGTTAACTTCAAACAACACTTTTGGATAGTGATACTCAATGGGAATCATAGGAAATTTGACAGTGGAGAAATGGTAAATACGTCAAAGCCTATTGAATAATAATGTAATGTACAAGATCAAAACCAAGGCAGAATGATGGAGTGAAATCAATTATGAATGCTTGATTCATAGATACATTGATCTAGTAAAGGATAGAAGAAAAGGGTGAGTTTATCACTCAATGAAATCCACATGGATTTATAATAAGAGGAAAATATGATCATATATGTATGTGATGGTAAATCCACAAGTAATTATTTCATGGTGGTAGACTATTGAGCACTGTGATATTTTATGCAATACTTACATGTAGTAGTTTCAAGTGAAATAAGCATGCATAGTTATGACAGAATACTCATAAATGCATGTGGAGTGATCAAACTATATGGATAAATCAAATTTATCACAAACACATCTACAACATGTTATCTTTCACAATTATTTACATGGTCCTTGGGGATGGAAATAGAAAATCATAATAAATGCTTCCCTGAATTCTTTTCAAGAACACCTTATTCATTTTATATGAAAGATACCAAATTAAATATTAAAAAAAAACCTTTAGATCTGATAACACACTCAACTAGCATTAGAGAATAATATTTATGGTAAATGCTTGGATATATATCCTAGTAAATACTAGGATAGTACATGTAAAAAAGGATGGAATCCTTGGAATATATTTTGATACACACAACTCTATTGATATAGTAAATATCAATCAAATGTTGGACTATACTATAATCACCATCCAATGGAAGGTAGAACAAAATAGACATTTTTAGATGTTGAATGAATTAAACATGAATATTTATGGTGTAGATTCATGAATTATATTTACCAAGGAAAAATACACAAAGAATATGCCCTACCATCTATAAGATAATTAAAAATACCAATTGTCCCTTCAGAATAGATTAATTTGCCATCTTAGAGATCAAACATGCTCTCATACCAAATATTATTTTTGGTTCATATTTGCACTAATAAATTCTAAACACATTTTAAATATAATAAATTTTCACACATAACACAATGATAATCTTCTAATTCATTCAAGATTCAATTCAAATGGGATATTGTATTCAATTAGAGATGAGCTTCTTATACAAATTATTGATCATACAATCTAAGATTCAAGTCTTATCTCTTTAATATTCCTCATATCTCTCTCATCCCTACCTTTATTCTCTCACATATATCTCTAAATTATCTCAACAAAATCCTATATATTCAAGTTATGAATACAACTTACATTTTTAATTTTTTCCACACACTAGTACTACCGTGAAACACTAAATTTCCTAACATAAAGTTACTATCAACTTACCCTCAAAACTAGATTAAGTGGGATATGGGTATGGTTCTACTTCCATATTTATTTCTCTAAAACATTGGGCCAAAACTTTCCAATGAATGAGTCAGTATATATGAGAGCCTACAAGACATTCAAGTCCTTTTGCCTAGTTTTATCATTTTTTGTGTATTTCAATTTTCTTTTTATTTAAAATAGATCTTGTTTGTTATCTTGTTTTTTTTTATCTCATTGTGAAGACCATATACCTGAAGTTTTTGGTGTTTGAAAACCATGTTAAAAATATTTGAAACCAAATTCTAAAATATAAACAAAGCCTAAAATCCAAAGTCAAATAATTTTAAAACTTTTTGTCAAGCATATATACTTTCAAGTCTTTTATTCCTTTAATTTTTTGTTTTTGAGTCAAACCTTACAAATCATTGTCTCTCATCACAAGGCAAATGGCCTTATTGAATCCTATGTTTAGATAAGATCATTTTGTAAATGACCCCCTTTAATTTGGTAACCCAAAATAATGAGCATCATACTGATATCAATGACAATTGTGAATATGAAGGAACTTATCAAGAAGAACATGGACATATGGTTAGTTTTCATAATAATCCCCCTTCCCAAGTCATGGAATATATCATAGAGAACAAAAATAAAGTATTATTTCAATAATTGGGTCTAGGAGCCAAGCTTCCCCTTGATTTTTAACTTAAAGATTTACATTATTTATTTTTTAAGAAATAATACATACATCACATCCAACATAAAGTAGCATATAGTAATTATCTAGGGAATTACAAAGCTATTATAGGTTCCAATAATGCCAATCAAGATCTTTCCCAAATGTACATAAATAAATTAAAATTGATTTCAAATGAAACATAGCAATAAATCCATGCCTTTTCCATTGAATATCATGTCAAAATATTATAAAGGGAAATTTCCAAACTTAAAGCAAACATGTCAAGTAACCCTTCAAAAAATCAATCATCCAATCCAAATCAAAAACCGAAGTTATCATTTTTATAATACCAACAATCTATGATTAACTCAAACCAATACAAATCCTAATTTGAATCCACATTCAAATTTAAATCAATAAATAAATAAAAATTGAAACAAATTACCAATCCAAATTTGAATGTAAATTCAAATTTACCAATCAATCCAAATCAAAATCAAAATTCAAATGTCAATTCAAAGTCATCAATAGATCAAAATAAATAATCAAACACTACTTCAAATACCAATCTAATCAATCTAAATCAAAACCATAATTTAAACCCCATGCCATACCAATCCAATTAATCAAAATAAAAATTTGAACCCTAATTCTAATTTCATACAAATCTATCAAAATCACAACCAACATTTGGGTTCTATTTCCAATTCCAATTTCAACTAATTTATAATTTCAAATGCTAATCAATTTTCCAATCTAAACACAAATCAAAATTAATTCATTGGTTCATCTTCTAATCCCTTTTCTAATATAAATCAATTATCCAATCCATTTTCCAATCTAAACATGATTAAAAAACAATTCATTGATCAAACTTCCAATCCACTTTCGAATCCAAATCCAAACCAACAATTTCCACTCAAGGATATGACATCTATCCAAAAATGTAAAAACATGAAAGACAACATTGAAGGGTTATAAGAAAATAGTTTTTTCAAAATCAAATAATACAAGTTTGAATAAATTTATCCATACATTTTCAACATTAACGTGATGATGGCACCCTTTCCTTCACATTTTGAACCCCCAAAGTTTGATAACTATAAAGGCAAGGTAGATACTAAAGAACACATTAAATATTTTTATTTTGCATGTGTGGATGTTGATTATATAAAATATCATTAATTAATACTCTTCCCATTCATTCAAGGTATTCAATCCCTATAGTGGTTTTTAAACTGGACTAAATGATCTATCATAACCTTTGAGAACCTTTATTGAAAGTTTATTAGTCATTTTTCCTATACTTTTGAACGTGAGTTGACCATGTTAGATCTATATAACACCAAAAAACATAATGAGGATACTTTCACCTCCTTATTACAAATATGACATGACTTAACAATCGGTTTCCCATGGTCAACTCTTGAAAAATAACTTACAATTATATTTACAAATAATCTTAATTCAAAATTGGATTATCAACTAAAATGCCATTATGATACATCCTTTGATTTAATTATATATAAATGAGTCAAAATTAAAATATCCTTAATTTACAGTGGTGCCATTAAAATATTTAAACAAGATAATTAGTCCTCAAATCAAAATGAAAAATCTAATTTCTATGCGAAGATCAAGAACATGGTAGGAGATAGTATAACTGATGTTAAACAAATATAAAGCACCCAACCTATATATAACATATCCATACCAAGTTACCAACCTCAATAAGAAAACTAAAAATGAAAATTCACTCCTTTAGGAGAACCTTATGATGTTTTATTTTGGAATTTGATTACTACAAACATAGTTAAATTTCCATATACTAAACCTTTTGATGAGAATGTTCCAAAGCTTGAGTGGTACAAAGATAATGAGGATTGTGACTACCAAAAAAATCTCGTTCCATAAATTTTTGTATGAGATTAAAACGTTATATCTAATACTTTATTGACAATGGTGCATCAATATCTAAAAATTAAAAACTAGGGATATATCAAGATCCCTTTCTGAAGCATGAGCAAGGGAATAATAATCTATGTCAAGATTAAAATCAAACAAACAATTTAAATCAATATAATCACCTCTTTTATTCTATAATTAATCACATTAGTTGTATGGATCAACATGTTTCAGATGTTATAATTAAATCCCAATATTATGCCGTCAATACAAGGTGTGAAAATATTACAATCCCAAGTGTCCCTTTGCCTATCCATGAAGGCAAGCTACATTATAGATAAATTTGAGAAAAAAACCTATCCAAATTTCCATTTTGTATCTTCTCAAGTCATCTCCCACTTATAAGGGCATTTTGTATAAAATATTACATGAATCCAAAGTTCCAAAGAATATAAATCCATATAATTTTGAAGCACTTGTAGGACACTTATCATCCAAAAATAAAGTGACTTTCAACCATTCATAAATTTCACCCATGGGTTCATCTCACAACCTTCCATTATACATATATTTCATCATATCTAAGCACACATTAAAAAAGTGTTTATATATAATGGTTTGGGCTTAAATTTGTGTACTTTAAGTTTTATAAAAAAATTAGGACATTCTATAGTATCACTAGATCCCAATACCGTTACTATAAAGTCATATGATAACCATGATCATTGGTTAGTGGAGACTATTTATCTTCCTCTTATGGTGGAGCCTATCATTCAAGAGACTTTTATCCACATACTTGATTTAGATATCCCATATAACCTCCTTATTAGTTATCTATGGATTCATACCATAGACACTATTCCATCCACCCTTCATCAAAGTTCTAAGTTTTCTCATGATGGTATGGAAGTTATAATTCTAGGTGATCCTTAACCCTTCCAATATTGTAAACTATTGAAAGGGAGATATTTTCATTCCAATTATCTACCATTTACATAAGATAAATATTAACCTACTGAGGAGTCACCTAATATTTCCAACTATATCCATCGTAATGATTTTCTCTCTAAATCCACTAATCATCCATCTACATACACAAATCCTACATCCATCATCCAACCATCCACAAGTGAACCATCCACATCTAAAATCACATGTCCCCCATCCAAATTCAATATCATGGACAATGGTATGGGAGAATATGAAATCCATGATGATTTTTATTTAATAAATATTCATATGTCCCCCAATAATAATTGCAATCCCCACTATTAGAAAAAAAAATAGGTGGTTTGTGGATTTGGAAAAACTTATTTTATGAAAAATGGGTTCCTTTCTGAAGAATAAATTGATGATTCAACCCCATTTTGACTCTACTGTGATGATCTTGATAATTATTTACAAAATAATAAATATCCTATACCTCAATACATTATGTGTAACATCATGAACTATAAAGGTAAGGGTATTGGTCTCCATAAACAAAGTATCATCAAACCTATAATATCCAAAATAAATGAAGCCTTTCATAGTATTGGATTTAAATCATCTAGTGTGAGCTTATGAAATTATAATAGTGAATCTTCTTCCACATCTAAGGAAGCCTCTTTTTCCATTTAAATGAGTTCCATTTATAACTTATTTGAGTACCTATCCCTTATAAATTTATTTTATGAAATAAGAACTTTGACATTTGAATTATCCTTTCCACAACTTATCATATGGGACTAACAACAACCACCCTCACTTGATCATTTTTAGAATGATGAGGCCATATCTAAGTTTTTGAGAATTAGATTCATATATCGATAGGAGATCATAATAATGGATTTTCAATTTATTTGGATAAATTTTCATACTTTGGGGAACTTATATATTCTACTCATCCACACTATCCTACAAATAGCATAGTCCACTTGATAGAAACATCAGATGATGAAGCTTCAAAACTACAATACATTTCCAATGACAAATATCTTGAAGATCTTAAGCATCCTCCCTTCCAACATAGTTTTAATAATAAACCACTCTATTAGTTGTAAATACCATCGACATAAACATTAGAATAGAATAAAATATTAAGATTATGAAACGTGTTGCTTCCCTTAATTTATAAGAACAAATATTTTTTACTCTACTTCTCAAGGAATTTTCAAATGTGTTTACATTGTCATATGTATACATACTAGGGTTGGATCCTTTATTAGTTTTGCATCACCTTTTTATACATAAATATGCAAAACTAGTCAAATGAAAACTTAGAAAATGCATCCAAAAAATGGCCTTACTTATGAAGGAAGAATTGAAAAAATAATTAGAGGTTAGCTTCATACGGCCAATAGAATATTTAGAGTAGATATCAAACATAGTACCAGCCAATAAGAAACTATCAGGTTTAGAGTCTTCAAATATTTTAAGGATATCAATAAAACATGCCCTAAAGATGACTCTCCTTTACCAAGCATAGACATGATTGTTGATTCCATAGAAAGTCATGAGATGTTTTCCTTAATGGATAGTTTTTTAGGGTAAATTAAAATCAAAATGGCTCTTAAATACTAACATAAGACAACATTATAACACTTTGGGGCATATTTTGTTATCAAGTAGTGCCTTTTGAACTTAAGAATGTTGGCATTACTTATCAATATGAAATGATAGTTATATTTCTTGATATGTTTCATGATATCAATGAATACTATGTAGATGATATCTTTACAAAATCTAAGACTAGAGTAGATCATTTTATGGTACTATGCAAAAATATTGAATGGTTGAGGGAATAAAAGGTTCATTTCAATCCTAATAAATGTGTGTTCAGGGTTACTTTAGATAATATTTTGGGATTTATTATATCGTAATGAGTTATAGAAGTGGATCCTATAAATGTTACTTCTATCATAGAAATATATCCACCCTCAAATATCATCATAGTTTACAAGTTAAGATTCACATAATTTGAAGATTCATATCACAACTTGCATACATATGTCATATTTTCACATTTATTCTTAAAAATAACACAAATTTTCACTGGAGTGTGGAATGTAAACATGTATCTTAAAATATTAAAAACTATATAGTGAATTCACCAATCCTAACGTCACCAATTCTAGGGAAACATATTTTATTATATATTTAAATGACATAATATGTACTGGGGGAGTTGTTAGCACATCATGATGGACAAGGAACAAAAAAGAGTAATCTATTATCTGAGTATAACTTTAGTATAGTATGAATTAAACTATTCTTCCATAGAGGAGTGTCTTGAAATTGTTTTTACTTGTTAAAAAATTCACCATTACATGATCAACAATCAAACCAAAATCACTACCAAAATTTATCCACTTAAGTATCTCCTTTATAAATCATCTCTAATGGTGAGAATGGATAAGTGGGTTATGCATCTAAGTGAGTATGATATAGATTATGGAAACCAAAAATATATCAAAGGATAAATAATAATAAACACCTTGGAAAAATATCCATTAATGGATACCTAACCTCTAATCACATATTTTCTATATGAATAAATCATGTCTTTTAATGAATAATTAGAGTAGTAGTTTTATTTTGATGGAAAATATCATGTTTGTGGGATGTAGACAAATCATGTATTAGACCAATTTCTAGAAAATGATGTAAATTAAGCCTAGAAATTACCTAAACAACACAATTTCATCCACACATTTTAAATTAGTGCCTAAAATCCTATTGAGGCATCCCTATTTGGGGTGTTATCTTATATGCAATAGTAACCTCCCATGGATTCATATCTAGTCAGGTTGCAACCAAGAAACTTACACTTTTAACCTATTAAATGGGGCACTTAATCTAATTCTTGAAATGATAAAAAGATTAAGTAGAATAATTAAGCAAACAAATCAAATTAAATTCTTATTTAAATATTCCATTTTGAATTAATTAAAATACAATCTCCAAAAATTAAAATTTAACAAATATCAAGGAAAGTGAGGTCATGATGACAGCATCATCCTCAAAGTCAAAAATAGTAAAATATCAACATAAATGCCTTATAAATTAGAAATGTTGAGACATGCCTCAATAAATGCATATCTAATTCCCTTATTTATTGCATCTAGCCTCCCAAAGTTGACATAGGGTTAACCTTGACCTAACTACACTCAAGTTGGGGTTAGTATGAAGCCTATAAATACAAGGCTTCACACTTACTTATAACAAGATTTTTTGTGTAATGTTATGATGTTAAATTACTACTAGATAAGCTTCAAAGGATATAAATTACCAATTCCATATACCAATTGGACAAAGGGAGATGATGGTAGAGCACCATTGACAAAGAACCATTGCTCACAAGTTGAGCTCAAGCCCAACCTCATGCCAATAAGTTCTTCAAACTTAAAATCAAGGTAAAATTATGCATTTGTCTTCTATTTGTGGTTGTTTAATTTTTTATTTAGGTCCCCATATATCCTAGGTTTAGAAAATTATCTTTTTTTATTTTTTTATTCATTTTAATAACAAAGAGAAGCTAACAATCATTTTTCCTTGGATTCCTTGGATACATAATGGCATGTCTAATGGGACCCGATGAAACACAAAAATCATCATAGGATTACTATATCACTCTTATAAATCCAAAAAAGACCATTTTAGACCTTAGTTTAGCTTTTTTCCTTCAAAAATCTCATGTTTATTGTTGATTGTGTATTGATAACTTTGTTATTGCTAATCTGTGACTTTGCCATAGTTCCTATATTCTATTTTTCTATGTTTTCCAAGGAAAATAGTGAATTCACCATTGTGTGTCAATGATTTCACCTCAAAATAATGACTTTTACCTTGATAATTGATAATGTTTCCCTTCATCCATACCTTTCTAGAAACAACAACTTCATCAGAGAAAATAATGGCTTTGTCCCCCGATAATGGTGACTTTGTTAGGTAACCATCTTTTTATGTTTTCATCAATTTTCAAGGAAAATAATGAATTTTTTGGTTATAATTAGAGACTTCACCCATGCTAATTAGTGACTTCACCAAAGGTTTATCTCTCTATTTGGTTTTTTTCAATAAATCAGTGAGTTCACCCTATTGGGTAAATAGCGACTTTGCCCTATGTCAAAAACCTGAGACTTCAAAAGTTCAAAATGTTTAACTTATTATTAAAAACTAAGTCAATAAAATTAATCCACTAACATTTTTTATTGGTAATTATACAATTTAGAATAATTTTTCACATCTTATCAAGGCCAATTCACATTTTACTTTGGTGTTTAAAACTTAAACAAATGTCATTTTTCATCATTTTTAATTTTTCATAAAGGGACAAACTCTAATCACGCTTTGAATTAGTTCTTAAAAATAACAAACACACTTTATATTTAGCTCTCTTAAGATCACTTTAATTTCTTGTTCTTCATTTCAAAATCACTTAGCTAGTTTCATTTCTATAAATAGTTTCCTTTTAGTATAACTTTTGCATGTATGCTCTCCCCTTGTCCCCATTTGGGAACTTGGGTTCCCAAAAATGTAATTATTTTACTTGTTTGTAAGAGTCACCTGAAAAAATGTTGTGTATGTTATCTTCTCATTCTTAAGGACTTGAGTGACTCAAAAATGACTAAGTTCTTCACATTTTTATTTCTTGCATTGGCTTGTGAGTAGGAGTTCATCACCTCCTCATGATTTCTTTAGGAGGACTTTGACCTAGGGTTTAATCTCCCAACATTATTCTAACCCCACTTTCTAGTGGGGTATATAACATAGGAAAATTATTATATTGGATAGTGGCTGAGTGATTATCCTAATAATCCTAATGGGTACTATTAGAGGATTAGACTATACCCTAACTAAAATTAGAAGCATTCAAGTCCTATTATGAAACCTAATCCAACATGGGAATGACCCTAGGTTGTGGGTTACCTAAGCATGGGTCAGACCCCTAGGGTTTTTAATGAGGCTATATCCTCATATATGACAATATAGTTCCTTTCCTAAACCTATATCTATACCACAAAAAGGGAAATGGAAGAAAGATAAAGGGAACAAGACCTAGTCTAAATGGTGATACACTAAATATTTAATGATCCACTTTTAGCTTAGACACTTTTATGACTAATAATGAATCTAATTAGGACAAGAATTGATTAGATTCTATGACAAGGTTACAAACATGAGTATTTTATATGAAGGTTAAAAAAATACATGTAACTTGAAGGACAAAAAGAGATAGGTCTAATCAAAACACTATGGATTTATGACACTTCAAAGGAAACCTCAATAGCCAACACTTCACACAACCTACAATAACCCAATAGACTTGAAACAAGGTACATGAAGTACATAGAGATGATGAATAGGAAACATACACTCTATAAATCACACTTAGTATTCAATTAGAATTTGTTGTCTTATATTGATTCAAAAGAGTTTTACAAAGTGATTTTGGTAGAGCTTTGCTATATCAAGCTGAGAGATCCAAATCAAGAGTTCAAATCTAGTATTTATAGGAAAATAAGGTAAGAGAGAAATCCACACTAAAGGGGTCATTAATGATCCCAATTCCACTCAAAAAAACCACTTCCATAATCATTATTGAGCCTTCCCCTGTATTAATCTCACTATATCTTTCTCTAGCATGATGGAGAATATGAAGATCAAGACTAGTTATAAGAAACAATCCCCACTACTGCATGAATCCCTCTCAAGTTTCTCTGCACTAATGCCCTTCATTGTCTTCCTCAATCATGCTTGATATTCTTCACATTGTCAAGTAGTTACTTGAGCTTTCGCATTGATGTTATTTCTGACATTCCTTGCATAGTCACCATTCTACCATTGCTCCTAAATCTTGAATATAGATCTATTGTGGATGAAAATCAATCACCCTATTGGTTTTCATATAGTCATTATTGTAAATGAATATCCATAGGCTAAGATTTTTGAGTTTGGACAAGATGTAAAACCTACATCTAGAAGCTTTTAAAAATCTTTATAGGGTTTTAATGGTGTTAGACAGCTTTATAGGGTCTACTCTTGGTTATCCAAATCACATTTGATATTGCATTTAGCTATTCAACCTGCTTGGGGTGGTGAAATCCTTTATCCAACATGTCTACCTTCATGGCATCCTCTTGAAATATTTGACCTAGCTCGACCTAAGTTAAATTCATTCTCCATTTTAAGTCCCTAACTTTTGACTTTTTATATCAACTATCAATCTTGATCTAGGCTTCTCATATTATTCCAATTATAAACTCCTTATTCATTCTATAGGATCCTTCTATTAGCTCTTTGACTCCTTGACCTAATTTTCATCGTAGATTTACTTTTATATGAATAAACATGAGCCATAGATATTTTACCAGTTTAACATGTTTAAGACACTTGTCACCCATGTATTTGCTCTTAGGATCTATTGACCTTTTGACCCATCGCTCATCGTTAGATATGCTTTGTATGATGGATCATGCACCATTGATCTACTTGGACCCACTAGCTTTGTTATTCATAATGCACCATTATATCTCTATTTAGGTATTTTAGATCTTGACACTTATCAATTGTACATTCATCTTAGGATCTGCTAACCTTTTGACTTGATGCTCATCATTGATCTTTGATGCATAATCAAATGTGCTCTGTTAGATCTTTGAGACCCACTGACGTCATTGATCACTTACTCACCATTAGATCTTAACTTGAGCTTCCATGATTTAAACACTTATTAGCTTCATGATCAACCTTGAAACATTTGAATCTAAATGGTTATTTTCTATAGCTATAATTTGGCATCCCCATGCATGTTTCACTTTGCAAGTTTAACTTTAAAGACCTATATATTGATATAGCAAATTCATTGTGATATCCCCTTCAAATAGGGAATATAAAAACACAAAACTCTGATACCAAATACTAAAGCTCTGATACCACTATGATATCCCCTTCAAATAGGGAATATAAAAACACAAAACTCTGATACCAAAGACTAAAGCTCTGATACCACTGTGATATCCCCTTCAAATAGGGAATATAAAAACACAAAACTCTGATACCAAAGACTAAAGAAGATACAATTTGCAAACAAGATTCAAACATGCATAAACAAATCACAGATCTTATCATTCATCCAGCTGATTACAATAGATGTCCTTTCTTATGCCAACCAAAAAATATTACAGATGAGGTCTTAAAACCCTGAATTCGTGCAAATTGGGAATAAAATTGCAATTCTGGAAGTCTCAGATTTTCTGTGTCGACACACAGACGCCGTCGTCGGTCGATATATCGCCGACGTCGGTCCCTGTCGGTCGGCTTTTTGCCGACGTCGGTCTTCAGTCGACCGATGTCGGTCACTGTAGCCCTCTGTCTGCCGAGGTCGGTCCCTGAGCTGATCTGAACGGACCTGTACAGATTTAGTACGGCCGCCAATGTTTGTTCTTAACCCCTGATTGCTGAACACCCTGATCTGAAGATATACTATTCTAATACAGAATATTTCTATCTGTATAATTTATTGAATCAAAACTAATAAAATAAATACCTGTAATACTGTGATAACTTCTGAGTGAAGTTATCTCTCAACCCTGGAATTCTGTGATAACTTCTGGATGAAGCTATCTCTCAATATGGTAATAAATCAGCTGATATCTCACAGCCTCTAAATCACACACAATGAAGAGGGAACGTTCTCCACTGCAATGGAATCCTGGAACCCTTGGCTCAGTCTTCACAGAAGAATTTCTTCAATTTTCAATAATCAATAATCTATGCATAATGAACAATGGCCTCCATGTGAAACCCTTATACCCTCAAAAGATATGCTTGCCCTAATTAGGGTTTTCTTAAATTAGCATTAGAGTTTCTAATTTAAAATTAGAGCAAATAATTAATAATTAATAATTAATTATTAATGAGACCAAATAATTAATATTTGATTAAATCAATCAAATATTAATATCTCCCTCAATATACGTCGGATCCTCAAACCGATCGAAGCAGGTGAATCAGGGAGTGATTCCACACATGACCATACCAAAATAAAGGTGCTCCACTGCATATCAAATATCCCTAAAAAGTAGGAGCTCAGGCCCAATGCATCTGAAATACCCTGAATGCAAACCAAATGTAGAAATTCTGTGAATCAAAGTCAATCCAAGCTCCATTATGACCCTCTATCCATCCTATTAGCCTATGAAGGTCGTATAATAGGCTAATCATCAAGACTGTCAATGTCCATGAAAAAGGGAACATGACAATCCGCCCCTCCGAAAATTGCTTGTCCCCAAGCAATCTCGGAACAATGAACTACTCGATCCACCTGGATCCCAAGGAAAAAATTGTGTAACATCCATCATGTAACCAATCAACCCATGTGAATAAATCATCAACATCAATAGCATCAACAGTATCAAAATCAGCAACTGAAAAACTGCACTCGACACCCAAACAACTATCTGAAGACCAACTGTAGATGCCGGCAGAAGAAACCACTCTGAGGGACTCAAGCCAACTAAAATATCAACTCTGTCAAAATTCAAGTCCCTATCTAACTGATACTCACATCCTACTGGATCGTGTATATGACAATCATTGGTCCCTGAGTCACTGACACCAAAACTATTCTCTAAATGCAAAGAAAAATAAGGAGCATACCTCACCGTATGATGCTGGTAAGAACCCCCAAACTCTGCTACTGGCCCACTATTGCCAAACTGGGACTCAATGGATGGCTCCAATCTCGGCTCAACAAACATCACCTCAACATCCCTGTAAGGTAACATAGTAGAAAGGGTTCGTAAAATCTCCTCACCCAATCTGCTAATAGCACTAGAACCTCGGACAAGAACACCTTCTGTCATCTTATGTGAGTCCAGAAGAACACCTGCACTATCCAGCAAATACTCCATGAATAGTTTAGTGCAGTAGAAATTATATGTGGAAGCATCAACATACTCCCCCACACACTCCAACTGATCTCTCTGTAAAGGTGGCACAACCAACTGTACCACACTGTCATCTGTGTGAGAATAATCAATCTGGAGACTCGACTCCACTGGTATCTCAAGCTCATCAGAATCAGGTACTCCCAAATCTTGAATATGTGTATCAGCCTCAACAACATGCTCATCAGCAACAACTGCAGGAAGGTACTCATCACCAACCACCTCAATATACAAATGATCATCCACACTCTGTAAATCAATGCCAAAGCTCATATCAACAGACGGAGTATCAACAACTGTAGCATCACTGTCTAACTCTTCCATACGGAGAGAAACAACCGGTGAAACTAAGTCCTCAAAACTATCCACTGCATTCTCCTGAGTGTCATCTGCAATAATAGGATCCTGGGCCTCTTCTACAATCTCTACCATATCTGAGAGGCCATCAACACTCAGTGCACTAACATCTGAGCCCACCTGTACACTCTGAGTGCAAGCATCTAACTCATCATCATCTTCACTATATCCTATCTCATAATCATAATAATTATAGGACATGCTGCTCTCTCGTCTAAGTGATCTGTAGTGCTCTCTCCTCAGCTTGACAAAATGATCAAAGGTCGTCCTCTCTTGAACATGAGGAGGTAATAAGTCCCACTCATCATTCGCTGTCTTATACCTTGCGGGTTTGTTTTTGGATGTAGGATATGAAAGAATTTCCTTCATCCTCCTCTGGGTTTCATCCAACTGCTTCAAACTGTGTTCCAGCTTCTTCATATCATTGTCCCACTATTTCTGAGTATATGAAGGCATCATGATACTTTGCTGATTCAATCTACCCAACTACCCAACAGGATGGCAAGACATTAGCTCTGATACCACTGTGATGTCCCTTACTTAGGGGCTCTTTTATCTGCACAATAAGCTCTGCTATATAGCAATAACAGCTCTGATACCACTGTGATGTCCCTTACTTAGGGGCTCTTTTATCTGCACAATAAGCTCTGCTATATAGCAATAACAGCTCTGATACCACTGTGATGTCCCTTACTTAGGGGCTCTCTTAACTGCACAAAAGCTCTGATACCACTGTGATGTCCCTTACTTAGGGGCTCCTTTATCTGCACAAAAGCTCTGATACCACTGTAATATCCCCTTTCAAACAGGGAATATATAAACACATAAAGCTCTGAACAAGATACAATTTGCAAACAAGATTCAAACATGCATAAACAAATCACAGATCTTATCATTCATCCAGCTGATTACAATAGATGTCCTTTCTTATGCCAACCAAAAAATATTACAGATGAGGTCTTAAAACCCTGAATTCGTGCAAACTGGGAATAAAATTGCAATTCTGGAAGTCTCAGATTTTCTGTGTCGACACACAGACGCCGTTGTCAGTCGATATATCACCGACGTCGGTCCCTGTCGATCGGCTTTTTGCCGACGTCGGTCTTCAGTCGATCGATGTCGGTCACTGTAGCCCTCTGTCTGCTGAGGTCGGTCCCTGAGCTGATCTGAATGGACCTGTACGGATTTAGTACGGCCGCCAACATGTTTGTTCTTAACCCCTGATTGCTGAACACCCTGATCTGAAGATATACTATTCTAATACAGAATATTTCTATCTGTATAATTTATTGAATCAAAACTAATAAAATAAATACCTGTAATACTGTGATAACTTCTGAGTGAAGTTATCTCTCAACCCTGGAATTCTGTGATAACTTCTGGATGAAGCTATATCTCAATTTGGTAATAAATCAGCTGATATCTCACAGCCTCTAAATCACACACAATGAAGAGGGAATGTTCTCCACTGCAATGGAATCCTGGAACCCTTGGCTCAGTCTTCACAGAAGAATTTCTTCAATTTTCAATAATCAATAATCTATGCATAATGAACAATGGCCTCCATGTGAAACCCTTATACCCTCAAAAGATATGCTTGCCCTAATTAGGGTTTTCTTAAATTAGTATTAGGGTTTCTAATTTAAAATTAGAGCAAATAATTAATAATTAATTATTAATGAGACCAAATAATTAATATTTGATTAAATCAATCAAATATTAATATCTCCCTCAATATACGTCAGATCCTCAAACCGATCGAAGCAGGTGAATCAGGGAGTGATTCCACACATGACCATACCAAAATAAAGGTGCTCCACTGCATATCAAATATCCCTAAAAAGTAGGAGCTCAGGCCCAATGCATCTGAAATACCCTGAATGCAAACCAAATGTAGAAATGGTTATTCTCGGCTTGTGCAATAAACTATTGCTTGATCTTTCAAAGATCCAATGAGTCTCTGAGGCCTGTACAAACTCATTCTATGATCCTAGATTCATTTACAACCAAGATAACCTGCTTCCTCAAAATTTGATAAACTACACTTTAAGTTTACTTAAAGTGTTTCAAAAGCTTTACAAGCAACATGTGATTTATGGATCACTCATTCCATCCAGAACTCTTTTTAGCTCATCCATTCAGGAAGAAGCTTTGTATGTAGGCCAAATTGGCCAATAGGTACCTAAGACATTCAACAACTAGACATAAAAATTCACTAAGAAGTACCTAGATGAATTTATTATGCAAAAGACAAGACCTTTACATAAAAACCTAGGCAATTTGGATCCAATTGACATGAATCTATGTCCAAGTGTTTCTAGGCACTTGTGGACCATTTAAAAATCTAAATCAAAAATTTAGCATAATTGACCCCACTTGTTGTGAAACATCCTACCAAATACCTCATTACTTTGGCACTCTAAGTTCTTTCCATTTACCAATTTTTGAGAGATAAAAGGAGGCTTAAAAACTCTATCTACATGCACTCTTTTATTTATTGGATTAACAATTAATTCCTTTTAAGACTAGTATATCAGTGAAAACTTTGGTGAATATGATGCATACATTGTGTCATTTTTAAAATAAGAGAGTGCACTTAAGTGCAACCTTTTAGTTTAATTGTGCATTATTTGAGTCTAAAAGTCAGTTTGCCAAAATCAAAACAAACAAACAGACACATATCACATACACTACTTTGTACCAAGAAGTGTTATGTTGTAGAAATCATTCTAGCCATTTACCTTTACTCAAACCAAGACCAAGATCAATATTGCCTTTATTTTTAGACAAGACATTGTTACGCTACTAGTTTTAGTCTAGACCTTTGTTCATCCAAGTCTTTTAAAATCCATATTTTAAAGTTTATATCTAAAATGATTATTTTATGCTTGAGTCTTGTTTACAAATTGGGTTTGATTTGTTCACCTTTTTGTGTTTAGATTGTTCAACGTGGATCAATTTTTAGTTTGATTTTTAAAGACCTTTGCCTAGAGACTAGGTTTCATTTTACCACACCTTGCCTTGATTCTAGTTTTATATATTAGACCAAGTGTTCCATTTGTTTCAAATCAGGATCTTTAGACTTAAGAGTATTCCAAATTCACATGACTAGATCAAGTTTGTTTGTAAATACCTAGTTAAAGTTTATTTTCAAGACTGATTTCACATGCCTAGATCAATCTTGTTTCCAAAGACCTAGTTAAAGTTTGTTTTCAAGACCAATTCTACTTTGCCTAGATCAATATTATATTCAAGATAGTTTATAAGACCGATTTCATGTACCTATTTATAGACATTAGTTTTTTTGCTTAGTCCAAATCTTATGTGCCACATTCCAAGATTTGAGTTTGTTTAGAACATTTTCCAAGACCATAATCCAAGTTTACCTTTTTTTATCATTCATTCAAAATACCTTCGAGTGTTAGTGATATTTTAGACCAAGTTTTGATTTTTAGTTTTCAAGAAGAGATCCTTTTCTATACCAAGTTCAAACCATTTTTAATAATAGATCGAGTTTCCATTCTAGTCCAAATTTTAAGACATTATTGACATTAGACCAACCTTTTGTGATACACTTGATTCAAGCAAGCCTCATTATACATGTATTAGGATCATGTATTATATGGATTATAATAATGTTATCAAAATTGATACATTTTTTCACAATCCTTATGAAAAGGAAGTAGCTTATGTAATGGATCCATATCCCACACATGATACTAACTATGTCAAAAAAATCCAAGATCTTTTGACACACTATCTTACTAATACACATTCATATTTCAGGAAAGAACAAGACTAGATGACCCAGTACCTAAAAAATGTGTCAAGTTCCATAGAACAAGTTCAACAACAAAAAATGCCATATTACATAACCCTGCCAATTATCACGAGTTATGATCCATTATTGTTCAATCATCACCTCTTAGAGAATAGGTATGACATCCTTGTTAGAGTGGTAAAGGTAGGCACTAAGTTTCCATCAAACATTCTTCATGAGAATTTACCTATTTTTGTGTGTGTACCTAGTAATAGGCTTCAAGTGAGAGGATTTTAACAAGCCTCATATAGCCAAAGTCAATATCTAGTACCAATGTAGAACCTAGATTTATATACACTTATGAAAATAAATGGTCAAATTACTAACTACATAGCATAAATGCAATAGGAATACCAAATGTATGTCAACTTGGCTAGAAATATGAATGTCATGATGATTTCTAATACACCACTCATAGAGTTATGTCCTTTCATGGGGATACAAATTGATTTATCAAGTTATGCTAACCCAAGCATGTATATTTTTATTCAAATAATAATTTTTTAAAACATGTTTCATGTTTTTGTAACTCAAGAATAAACCATAACATATACATAAGACCTTTCTCAAAACATAGTGGGTGAGATACAAGTGTTCCCCAACCCAAACCAAGCTCATATAAATATTCAAAAAAAAAATTCATAATAGGTTCTAACAAACACTATGAGTAGTTTGCAATAGGGGGAAGTAATATGAAGTTTATTAGTGCAACACACAATTACTTCCCCTCAACTAGTAGCTTCTTCAAACACATATCAGGGGGGAAAAGTCAAACACAAACCAATCCTCCACCTAAATGGGTGATGAATACTACTCCACCCCAATAGGTGGAGACCAACATTCTATAATAGCTGATGTAGACCAACATACCACCACAATAAGTGGTAAATATTCCATCCCAAATATGGCCTAACCAATAACGTAATATTGTTGGTCAATAAAATAGCATGATTGGACAACAAGAGATACCTAGTAGGCAATAAGTATTCAACCAATTCCAAATGCCAAATATGCAACATGTACCTAGTAAATAGTCATTATCTTACACCCATCAATTATCGTAATCATAATAAGTTCCAACCATACAATAATTTTAACAATAAGCATTTGGCCAACAACAAATACCCTCCACAATATAGGGTTTGACCAGTAACAAAAAGTTCCATTTCCAACCCAAAAATCATAATTCATCCCTCAACACCAAGTACCACCACACAAACCATAGTTCCTTATGAATAAAAGTTATGTTGCTAATCACAATGCTTACCAACAAAAATTACCATCCTAATAATACAATTCAAACCAAAGGTTACATCTTTATGGTAGGGAAACAAACTAGGTGAATACACAATAGTCTATCATACCTTCATTGTAACCTATCCAGAACAATTTGCTTGGAACCACCCAAGCCCAACCAAATCCATCTCTACCTTCCATTTTATAGCCCAAGAACTAAAATAGATAAAGGATGTAATCGTGGCTCTTCAAATGGAAAAACAAGGAAAGAAATTTAAAGTAGATGAAATATGTTCATATCCATTTAACATGGATTACCTATAAATATCATTTCCTCCATGATTTGAGCTACCCAAGTTTAAAAAGTATAAAGGCAAAGGAGACCAAAGGAACATTTGAAGGATTTTTGTGTTTCTTGTCATTCAGTAGTTTTCAGTGATGTTTACCTGCTTCTCCTTTTCCCATGAAGTTTAGCTATATATGCTCTAGAGTGGATTCTTAAACTACCCAATAACTTAGTACTTGATTTTGATGACTTATCAAAAATGTTTTTGTGAAGCATTTATCAAATAATCTCAAGCATGATATTACTATGGTATATTTAGGCCAAGCACAAAAACATCTTGGGGAGAGTTTTTAAAGTTATCTACAATGGTGGAGGGTACTTAATTGCTACTTCACACACAACTTACCAGATAAATAGTTGGCCATAGTATTCACATGTAACTTACAAGGTGATATATCCTATCACTTCGATTTTGTGTAGCATTTCTCATATAATAATGAGAATGAGATTACCATGGTAGATTTAGGCTAAACACAAAAATCCTAGGGAGATTTTTTCAAGTTATCTACAATGGTGGAGGGCACTTGCTAACCACTTCATGCATAACTTTCCATATAAACAATTGGTCATAGTATTCATGTGTAACTTATAGAGTGATATATCTTATCACTTGGAGTTATAATGTAACCATATATTTGAAGATATAATTGATAAAGGACTAAAAATTGAAAAATCCCTTATCAACAAAGGGGTGATCAACTTGTATACCCCAAACCAAAACTAAATCCAATACCAAAATTTAGGCCCAAGTTAGAACTCAAACCCAGTCCAAACATAGGCTTTTGCACTAGCACATGCTAATAACTTTGAAAAACCTAAATCATATAAATACAATAAGAATGTTATTGGTAATGGAGTAACTTAGTTGTGTCATGTCCAAATGGTGCAAACACCATCTATTCAGCCTATTCTATAAATACAGCTTATTTTATAAATGCAACTTATTCTATAAATGTAACCTATTCCATAAATGTAGTCTAATCGACAACCATGATGAGCTCTATAAATTCAACCACCTCTATGCATGAAGGTACCTTAATATCCACCTTTTCAAACCCTTCCTCCAAGAAGAAGACCCAATGCTAGAGTATTTATCAACCTTGGTGAGCCCATTAAAGTGGTGTTTCACAAATTAACCATAGCCAATATGATTAGTTGGCCAATTCCAAAGCACTTTCCTGAGTGTGTACCTTATCTTGATTGGTATAAATAGCATGAGTTATGTGAATACCATCATGTTCATGGTCATTCAATATTCCATTGTGTGTAGTTGAATCACATCATTAATAACATGTTAGAAAATAGAGAGATCTAGTTAGAAAATAGGGATTCTACTTCTAATCATAACCTGGGTATTCATTGAGACCCATTGCCACAATATAAAAATACCAATCAAAACCATCAACAATGAAGGCCACCACCATAAAAACTATAACATTAAAAATAGTACTATAAAAAATAGTAATAGCAGCATAATAATAATTCCAACCATAAAATAGATAGAACCAAGGCCATAATGACCCTACTAACCAACAAACCTATCACATAGTCACACATGATTATAATAGAGTTATATGTCATGTTATAGGTGCCCTTCTCCTTCTTCTAACTATAATGGTCCTTTACCTAATCCAAATTGTGCAATCATAACTTAGTGGACTAAATTTACCATTTCATGCCCACAACCACCTTCTACCAATGAACCCATTTAATCCCCCATACTGATTAGGAGTAATCCAGTTACCAATGTAAAAATAAAATGTATGATATTGTGAAACAACTATAAAATATGCTTGCATAAATATATATTCTATATTTGTTATGCACATTTACCATCCACAAAAATATCCTTACCAAACTTTTAAGCCAGTCCCAAGTACCCAATGACATTATGATAGACAAATTTCAAGCTTTGGTTAGACACCTATCCCTACGCTAGCAATTGACCTTTGACCAAAGGGATATGTCATTCTTAGGTCCTTTACAAAATAACCTATTATATATTAAAGTTGTCATAACATGGAATAAAGTCAAATGCATCCTTAAAGATAATTTATTGGGCCTTGATATTGTCTCTAAAGTTAATCAAGCATCTCAAATATGCAACAGTTGACCTTAAGACAGAGACCATTACCATCAAGACCTATGATAATGAAGAGAGGGAGTCACAAGGAACAATCTATTTTCTATTTGTCATTGGGCTTTGACCCATGACACACTTTACCACATCCTAGATATAGATATATCATATAATTTACTTTTGGGTAGACTATGGATACATGAAATCCATGCAATACCTTCAACCTTGTACTAGTGTATTAAGTTTCATCATTATTGCATAGAGTTAACTATTCGTGGAGACTTACAACCATATCAATACTACAATAATTTGGAGGCTAAGTATGAGATCTATAATTACCATTTTAGCCTAGACCCCACACTAAAGAAGGAGAAGGATATACTTGTTAAATTACCAGAGTCTAATTGCATAGACCCTGATAACCTTACCTCAACTTCATATACACCTATTGAATTTTTTCAATCATTTTACTATTTTAGACAACGGTCTAGGATAATACTTTATACATAATACCTTCTATATATCCAAGATTTTGTAAAAATCCAAGACTTATGGAAGTCCCAAAACCAAGCCATTTTGTATGGAATGGTGAAAAAAAGGAAAACTTCACAACCCAATTTCTATTATTTTCACACTGGCCACTAGCCAAGAACAAGACTCAATTACTAAAGATGATTCTTTGTTGCATAATGATGATTTGTTTGATTACAACTAAAGTAAAAAGTATCCCATCCCTAATAGTATTATGGATAACCAAGATTATGAAGAAAGAGGCTTGGGAGGGAATCAACAAGGTACTATTGAGCCTCTTTCTATAGCTAAGTACAAAGGAACTCATGGTTTTGGATTTAAACCATCTGGGGGTGACCTAGCCTATATTATTCATGTTCCTACACTAATGACTAGAGATGATGATGTCGATAATGAAGCATAGTCTGATTATAATATATATGAAGGCCTAGCCAATACCAACTTATTTGACCCTTACATTGTTTGTACCATCATTCAATTAATCCACCATTCCCCATTTATCCTTTATCACATTCAAATAATATTTTAGGACCAACAAGAATCCATAATTCCTCTTGATGAGTTAGAGAATGATGAGGTTTTTATGATTTCATGGGCTTGAGAGACAATGTTCCTTTTGGAGACCATAAATAAGGATTCTCTATCAAAATGGATCCCACTACCTATTTCAGAGAGTGGGTGAACACCCTTAGCCAAAAGAAAAAAAATAAACCATTGAGGTCCCAAAGTGAAAACCTCATTGAGGTGATTTTAGACTAGGGAAAAAGTGAATAAAAAGGCTAGTCTCTTGGTAAAAACATGTTTTAGGTGCCACTAGATGGGGATGTTCACCCTTCCTCAAATAAAGATCAGGAGGCCACCAATGGTGAACTTTCATTTGGGTATAAAAATAGTATAGAAGAGTAGCATGATTTTGAGAAAATTATCCAAGAATGTCCTATGTTAATGTTACATGACCCTAGATTATATTAGGATATTTTGATTCATTTTATTTAGTGGAAATTAAAAAACCAATCTAACCAAAGGACTTTGCCATTACTATCCATTTTACATCTTTACCAATTATCCTAGAATATGGTTCAACTCTCCTTGTATAGAATACTTCATAAGTCAACATTAAAACTCTAGATAATCCCAAGTGGATAAAACTAGGTGCATCCCTCACTGAGGAATAATGTGAAGTTATTATAAGTCTTGTTAGAGAGTTCATAGATATTTTTACATGGGCTTACTCTAATATGCCAAGTTTGGATCCATAATTGGCTCTACACCATCTTGTAGTTCATCTAGACACTAAGTTGGTTAAGTAAAAATTAAGGAAAATACATCCTTGCGTTGCCATCTTGGTCAATAAAGAGTTGGAGAAACTCTTAGTTGTAGGATGTATTAGACCTATTGATTATTTGAAGTCGATATCCAATATTGTGTCATTCATCAAAAAGCCAAAGAGTATCAGATTGTGTACTAATTTTTGAGACATTAACATGTCCTTCCCAAAGGATAACTTTCCTCTAGTGAACATCGACATGATTGTTAACTCCATAGTTGGGTATGAAATGTTTTCCCTCAAGGATATATTTTTAGAATATAACTAGATCAAGATTGTATTTGAAGACCAACATAATACAATGTTCACTACTCTTTGGGGAACATTTTTCTATTAGGTCATGCTTTTCAGCGTCAAGAATGTAAGGGTAACATACCAAAGGGATATGACTATTATATTCCATGATATGATGTATGATATTATCAAATACTATGTCAATTATATATTGGTAAATCTAAGACCCATGTAGACTATAGACATTCAATTCCTAACACCTTTTTTGTTGAAGTTGTCAATCTTACTTGAATGCACATTTTAGGATAAAATCCATAAAACACCCTAAATGGTTCAAAAATTTTATTTACAAGTGCCAATTTAGGTCAAAGTATCCATAAATGGGGCAATGTAATTTACGGGCCAGCTAACTTTAATCAATTCATTTCGAGTCAAAATGATGATTTCACCTTTTTGTGCTCTAGATCACTCTTTTCTTGTAATTCATGGGTACACATAATGTATATTTGCCATTTTGTGTTGGAAACATCCCAAATGGGAATACAGTTCCAATGCATCTAACGTCACCTTCCAATTCTTCCCGAGACAAATTACGACTCAGTAATATGACTTTTTGACCATTTTAATTAATTGAAGGCCAATTTATAAATAATTGCATAAATGCTGATTAACATTGTTTAATGATAATTAATCCAAATCAAGAGATTAATTGGATTTTCCATGAGAGTTGTTGAAAATTTATTTATTGAAAATTGATTTCTATTAGCTGCATTATCAGGTGACATCATTCCTTGGGACGAAATCCCTAGGCCATAAATGCCACAAATATTAGAATTATGGGTCACCCATGCCCAATTAATGTCTCTCATGCCTCTTCAATGTCCCTTATTCCAAGGTCATGATGAAATAATTATGTATTTAATTCTAAATATTGAATTAATCCTCAACCACACATCTTCATCTCAAGATGGATGGTTTAGGTTAATTTTAGTCATTCTTAAAAATCTATAAATAGAGAGGTCATGGATATAATTTTTAAGATTGAATATTGCAAAGTTATAATGCTAAATTTTTTCCACAATCCTTTGAATTTTATCATTAATTTCGTTTGCAAGCTTCATTGATAGGCTAGTTTAGTGATTCCAAATCATGAGCCTAACTTTTGTGGAGTGTTCTTGAGACATTAAAGGAGTTTGCCACAATTGTTAATAAAGACAAGGATTCTTGATCAAGGTAGAACATGATTTTGAGCCACTTTTTGAGAATGGATTCACTTGGGAACGTATATATTTCTTACTTTCTTTCATTTGTCTTTCATTGTCATTAGTAATTCCTACATGAATAGATAGGCTTAATTTGGTTTGTTCTTATGCATTCTTCCTTTAGTTTATCGAACTAATATTTGACTAATCATGTTATGTAATACTCTCTACATTTTGGCATGCTTATTGGGACTAACACATCCCATGTATCAAGGAGATCAAGAGGCAACTTAAAATTTTCAATTTGGATGCTTAAAACTCTTCCTATATGTTTTTCTAACTTTATTTGGTCATATTTTATCTTCATGGGTTTACACAGGTAATTGTTGATGGTCAGAGGAACCATAAATGGTTAATTAAACCATCCAAGGTCATTTTAAACCATTTATGGTCAAGTATAACCATCACTGGTCATGTGCAACCGTCGGTGGTCATTGTCACAACACAGACCTGAGAGTTAATAGGCTATTTTAAAATGCTTGGTTTGGGGTCATCCGGACTCTATTTTTCATGATTTTTTTTTTTAAACCACATGTTTTCTTCTAAATATTTATAATTTGACATTATTTTAGATTAAATTTTCATATATTTTTCACAAAAATTTTAAAATATTTTTGGATTTTTCTAATCTAACATATTTGCTTTTGGGGAGATGCCTTAAGGGTAGACAGGTAACCAACAAACTTGGAATTTTTTAAAACATAATATTTAAAAATATTTGACATGATTTTAAAATAAATTATGAATATTTTTTTTTGTGCTTAATTAAACATTTAGTTGCTTAAGTGAATGTTTTGATCAGTGTAGACACCAAAATAGTGTCAACCCCCTTTGGTCCCTTTCTAACTTCAACATGCCTAACCTATACTTTATTAATTTAAAATACTTATTTTAAATTAATAATCCCCCCTAGACACCTCACCTTGGATTCCTAGATCTTAGGCCATTTATCACCCTATGACTAATCATAATTACTTAAGACCTATTTCAACTCCCCCACTAATCCTCGCGCCTATTAAATATGCCTTTGGACCATTCACCAATGACAGATAAACTTGGCAAATGGAGGAATGGGCAAAAAGCTAAAAATAGCCTTTTTACCCATTCCCTAGCCACCGACGTCAGTCAACCATCGGCTGGCCCCGGCAGTATCGCCAATGTCAGTTGTTTAAAACTAAATTCCAACCTCGACTGCAGAGCCCGAATGCAAATTCTCTTGCTCCCAGGATTGGAATTCTCTTGCTCCTCGACTCTTTACAAGCATCAGCATTCTATCATCACTCTCCAAGCTAAGAAACTCTACATAATTCACTCCACATTGGATTAGAATATTGCACGTAGTCTCCTACATTAGCCATAACAGAAACAAGTCTTCTACACTTCTGGTTCTCCACCAAGAGCTAAGTATTCTCCTGGTTTATATTTTAGTATTTTTAGAGTGCATTGGTAATTAGTCCATTGGCTATTTCTTGAGTACTATTGATAGACAACCTGACTTTCTTCTTAGGGCCTTCCTCTCATTCTTATTCCCTTTCCACCCCTGTCCTCTACCTTAGCCCTTTCCCAGACCATATTCACTGTCCTACAATCCTCCACAAACCATTAAACAGACCCAGACCCCTCTATCGACCATAAACCCATCCAAAACCCATCCAAGGCCATTTCCCTAACCGACATCGACCATTGCCCCTACCGATGTCAGTAGACTAATTGATGTCAGCAACATTGACCAATCGATGATGGCAGACTAACCAGCGTCGGTGACTGTGAGAGGCAGATTGCAGGAATCAGGTACACGTTATCTATTTCTCTTCTTTAGCCTTTCATTATTTCTCTTTCTAGCAACTCTCTTTTGTCAAATAAGTGGACTATCATCCCTCAAGGAAGTCTTTGCACTTCTAGGACCAAGCTTTGCTTGGCAGTCCACCATATATCTATCTAACATTTTTTTGTTTAAGTCTTATTCTCTCTACAGGTGTCGTCCTCCACAGCCAAAGAGGAGCTCCTACAACGTCTGGATACAGTGTGCAACTTCATCCAGGTATCATCTAACCCCTGACCATTTAACTTCAGTTTCTCATTCCTTCTAAATGTAAAAAGTGAAAATGAGTAGAAACAATCAGTTAAGCTTTCAAAGTTATAACTTAAGACCAAGGCATCAAAAAAATAGCACCCAATCTTTCAACTTAGTGCTTAAAATGAACTCACCTTTCCAAGATTTTTATATTCAATTATTTGTTTGATCTAGTTTATTTGGAAAATAAATGGATTTTGCAATTATGCTCTTCCACTTTTCCCCTTTAGCCAACCCTTGGAATCAAAAGTGTCATTCCTATTGCAAAAAGCCTAATCCATGGCTTAGAAATAATGTCATCTAAAGCACTCCCCAAAAACTCATCATACTTTGGGTGAGCTTGAAAATGACCTAAAATTATTTCTTTTTATGTCATTTATTTTTAAGCAAACTTGACTTGTGATGAGGACTTCATCACCTCCCATAAGTTTTATAGGGAATCTTTAACCCACGGTTTCATCTTCTAACAATGACTTCAACCACTCCTTTTGAGTTTCACATGGGACATATCAACACTCTGGACATCACACTACACTAAGTGAACAGTAGGTTGTAGTGGTTAAAATAAGGACTAGACCTTTTTTCAACATGCCAAGTGTCATAGACACCTAATTTATGTGATTTTATTTTGCATCATTTTGCATGAAAGTCATTGTGTAAATGATGCCCCTAAAATGATCAAAAACTTGCTAGTTTAGTCGACACCACTTTACCATACCATGTCAGTTTCAACTTAAGACATTTATTTTTTTGCATTAGCTTACTTGGTCTTGATTTGTGTCTAAAACTACTTGTTAACTCAATGAACTTAACTAAAACACATTATCCCCAAAATTCTTGAGCAAGGGAGGCATTATGTTGTCCAATTAGAAAATTCATCTTTTCCTTGTTTAAATTATTATCAAAAACTTTGTGTCATTTCATCCACTTTGGTGTTGTTATGCTACCCAAGTGATTTTAAACCTTTTACCGAATTTGTTTAAGTCCCTCATTTATAATCCACATTTTAAATTGAATATTTCTAAGTTTTAAAGGTTGGTGTGTTAAATTGGGTTCACCATTTTCACACTAAACTTGTTCTAACTTGGGTTAAATTTTCCATTTGGATTAAGGGCCATTTCTTACACTCAAAATCACATTATCATCTTGGTGGACTCGATTCATCTTATGTATCACTCATGTTTCGAGTCCTAGAACATATTTTATCCTAATAGAACCATGTGGTGACGTTGTGCAACCTATTTTGTCCTATATTTGTACTTAGTGATTCATGTATGTTTTTACATCTTGAGTTGCTTAGTTCATTTTGTCTTCTTCATAATTTAAAGAGATTTATCTAATTTTCTAGGTTCAACTTGTTGAAGTTAAAACTAGCTTTTACAGTATAGGTGTATCACAAAGATCTAGGCTTTGGTGTATTAGTTTTCACCTTGGGTCTTTGAGTTACCTTACCCTCTTCCAATATATAAAATTTTAGCTTCACCAAAATTTGAGTAAATTAATGAACCAAATATTCTAATTATGTGTGGTTCTAAGCCACCCTCCTTTATAGTCTCTTTGGGACCCTAGTTAGTTGTTTGAAAAGAACCAATGCATACCTCATTTAAAAATTTGCAAAACATTGATCCAAATCTAGTCAAGCATAGAGAACAACTCTTTTTAGACATGACTCAAATTTTCACTTGTAATGGGGACTCTTATGGCCTTATCTATGAGTATGAGAAATTATATGATGGTCAAGATAACCCCATTATTTTTTATGACATCCCCACAACAGTAGGATCTGAAGATGATTATAATGAATATCAACCCTAGGGATATCAAGATGAAGCACTCAAGTTAATATAATTAGGTGTTAGACTACCTTCAGACTTTCCTACATATAAATTGCATACCTTAGTTAGAGAAGGATAACAATGATGACAAGAACAAGTTTTTTCAAAAACAGACATACCTTCTTCTAACAAAGGAAAATAAATACAAATAGAGTCAAAACCCACAAATATGGATCTTCTAGCCAAGATCAAGATAATAAGGCAATGATATGTGAATAAACTTATCATAGACTTAACTGACTAATCAATTTCCACTTCAATTCACAATGATGTTTTGAAATAATAGGGAAATGTGGTTGAAGGTATGCTAAAAAAATTTAATGAAAACATAACCATAATGGATCAAGGTAACCTAAATGAATAGCTAAAGTCACAAGAGATCTTACAAAATGTTCCATTTGACATAGAACATGCATTCTTTAATTATCAAGAACCTCTTATTAGGTTACAAAATCAGAGACCCAAACATTCAGTTTGAATTGAGGAAATCCCTCGAGACAATTTGGCTAGTTCATTCCAACTAATGCAGTGATTGGTAAACAAACACAAAACTATCCCAAATCAACAAGATACTAAACAAATAAATTCAAGAAATGTTTTACAATCTAAGAATCAACAACCTATTTTATCAACCTAAGGATCAAACCAAAACCAAAGCATAGACCAAAAGGTATACATTCCCTATAGATCCACACAAAACTAGAGGTACATTCCACCCCAACAACAACAAAACTAGGGGCATATTCCACCCTAACAACAATAAAACTAGAGGCACATTCCACCCCAACAAAAACAAAACTAGGGGTACATACCACCCCAATAGCATCTTATCCAATCCAAAAATGCACCAAACATGCAAGAGTGGAATTTTATGAAAGAAATTTTCTAGAGATTGGAGACAAATAATAGAGTTAAAAAGTAAAAATTTGATGAGATATGTCCATATCAATTTGATTTATCTATTCTCCAAAACCCCTTTTCACCTCATTTTAAGGCACCTAAATTTGATAACTACAAAGGAAAGGTAGATCCATGTGAGCACATACAGGCATTCTTTATCTTATGTCAAGAGGTTGCTTTTAGTAACGAGTACTTGTTTCAACTGTTTCCATAAACTTTAGTGGGATAGGATTTAGATTGGCTATTTAAAATACCCAAGGGATCAGTTTTAGATTGGAATGACTTATCAAAAAAGTTCATTAACCATTTCTCATATAACATAGAACATGAATTGACCATTGTTGACTTGTGCAAAGCCAAACAGCACGATGGTGAAAGTTTTGCTACATATCTACAAAGGCGGAGAGAATTGGTAGGCTACTTTTAGCATAACTTTCCAAATAAATAGTTGGCTGATATCTTTGCATATAAATTGCATCCTAAAGTCACACGTAATCTATGGCTAGCTTGTGCTAACTCATTTGAAGAAATTATTGATAAAGGAGTGAAAATTAAGAAGGCTCTTATTGCTAAGGGCCTTGTTAAGATTTTCACATAAGGTCAATCATCTAATTAGACTAAATCACCAGTTTAAATAGTTATGCAAGATAAGCCTAAGGGTTTTAGCAAAAATATGATCATGGTTGGAAATGGGGTGACTAGAACAAGACACGTATAAATGGTGTAGGCTATGCCTCCCCCAAATGTATAATTAACTCTCACAAATCCACTACTTACTTTGTAGAGATAACCTCCATGAAGGACATTTCATAAAAATTTTAGAGTCTTTAGTAAGTTAGGAGAATTACTTGAAATAATGTTACAAAAGCTCATTACAACTAATTTAATTGTATGGCTAGTATCAAGGCCATTTCCTCAAGATCAACCAAAACTAGATTAGTACAAGGAGAATGAATGGTGTAACTTCCATCATGTTGTTGGTCATGGTGCATATAGTTGCATCCAATTATAACATATTATTAAGGAATTTATTAAAAGTGGTGAACTAGAAATTAAGTTGTCCCCTAATCAAGACACAAATCAAGATATGGGAATCTACAAAAACCCCTTTCCTCGACATGATCCACCACCACCAAGAAATAATCAAAATGGTCAGAATCAAGGATAGAGGTAGAATCAAAACCAATAATGGGGTCAAAATTATAATGATCATAATCAAGATAATAATTTCCATACTAACAATGTGGCTTATAATAACATGCCTTACGACTATACTAGTACTATCGAATGCATTTTCACTACCCACATTGTCACTATTACTATGAAACCATGTGGACAATCTCATGTTCCTCATAACACAAGACCCATCATTATAGATTCAACACCCTCTCCCCCTATTAATACCAAATCAATTTCACATAATCATGTTATGACTATATTTACATAGGTTACTAACTCTAAACAATAGCGCCCTTCTTTTAATTATAAAGGCTCCTCATCGACTCAAAGCTGTAGCAATATAGTTAAACACTTGTGAGTCGCCATCTAAGGCCCTTTGCCTTCCTCTTCAAATTATAATAACTCCTTGCCACCTCTAGGTTTTGAAATCACAACTAGATTCTCACGAGTTACCATCTAGGGCCCTTTACCCACTTCTTCCATAAAACCCAATGAAAACATTGTGCCAATGGTTATAAAGCCAATTATTGTCCCAAAAAAGACTAAATTAGCTCAATCCATAATTGAAAAGCTTTATAGTCTAATGGACTTGAACAAAACCCTTACACAAATTTTCATATTAGAACTCTTATAGACATCTGATGTCCATAAAACTATCATAAAAAACCTTTTTAACGTGTCTATTATGCCTAATGATATAAATCCTGATTAGTTCCAGAACCTAATTAGACATCTGTCTTCATTTTGGTAAATCACATTTGATCCAAAATACATGTCAAAACTTGGCCCAAACCATAATAACCCACTATACATTGAGATAGTTAATATGGATCATAAGATCAAGTGGGTTCTTATAAATAATGGTTCAGGGCTGAACATAAGATCTCTTAAATTGGTATGATGATTAGGCTACATGGATAAAGATATTCAGCTAGAAAAATTACAATCAAGGCTTATGACAATGCTAAGAAGGAGTCATCCAGTATAATTTGGTTGCCAATCATGGTTGGGTCTATTTCTCATCACGCATTATTACATATTATGGATATTGAGCTTCCTTATAACATACTTCTTGGTCATCATTGGATCCTTGAAGTATAGGTAGTTCCATCCACTCTTCACTAGTGCCTTAAGTTTCCCCATGATGGGATTGAGGTTACTATTCATGTTGATCAACAAGCATATCAATATTGCAAACATCTTGAAGCTGAGTTTCATAATTATAAATATTTCCCAGGTTCTAAATTCATTGTGAAGAAGAACAAAGCCATCATTTCTCATCCATCTCCATCTAATTATATCGACCCTGGTGATCTAGCCTCCATTTTAGCCGATCTATTTCCTATAGCTCTTGCCAAGAAAGTTATTAACAAAGATATTTATTTCCATATACCATTTAAAGGATGTCCTCTATATTGAAAAATTTCCTAAATCCCCTAAGTCATTTAGTAAGCTTAAAACTTCCTAGACTCCTAACAGACCCAATCAGATTTGGTAGCCAAAGAAGAAACAACCAAAACCTCATGTGGTTTTGGTACCTAGAATTGCACCAAAGAAAGATCGAGAGGCTTTTACCAAGGGAGATTGGTTATATTTTGAAGGCCTTAATGATTTTTTTCAAAATATAAAGTATCCTATCCCTAATTAGATAATGAATCATCTTGACTATACAGGGAAAGGCCTTGGCCCACAAGCACAAGGAATTTTAGAACCCTTATCAGCTAGAGTTGTCAGTTAGAATCATGGTCTTAGATTTAAACCACCAGGGTATGACCTCGTGAATTTCAATAGTGACTCTTCCAAACTAACTAGTGATGAGACTCTTAGTAATTCAATAACATCCCATTATAGCCTTTTTGATGATCTTGCTAACTTAGATTTATTTTATTCAAATGCCATATTGACCATAACTCCTATTAGAGCTTCCCATCCTAAAGCAAGAACCCATCCTAATGGTGTTTCTCTTCCTAAAGTAAGACATTATATCTTTACCATTGGAGCTTCCCATCTTGAAGCAAACCCTCACTGTCCCCTATGCCTTTGCCATCCTAAACTCATAGATTGGGACTAGCAAAATTTAGTCATACACCCTGATGAGTTTTAAAATGAAGAATCAATTGTAGAATACATGGGCCTACGAGATAGATTTCCCATTGGTGATCAAAAACAAGGCTTTGATTTTTCATTAGATCCTTCTACCTACTTTGGAGATTAGATAAACTTTTTTGGTCATATAAAAGAACAAACATTGATATCTTCAAGTGAAAATCTCTTTGAGGTGCTTGTCGATCAGGGAAAAAGTAAATAAAAAGATAAGCCTTTAATTGAAAACCTATTTAAGGCACTCCTAGGCAGGAAATTTTTCCCATCCCCTCAAGGCATAGAAATTCCATCTATCCCAAGTTCTATAGCTAGTATAAGCATCTCTTCATAACAACATAAAATATTTGAGCATCTTGCTCTTGAGTTTCTAGAGGTTTTTGCTACTTGGCCTTTACCTAAGAAGGTATATTATGATTATTCATAATAATTAGATATTTGGGAGGAAAAAACAAGAAGATATAGTAGAGGAAGATGATCACAACCATACATTGCCTACAATTCTAGAAGATGGATCCACACTCCTTATGGAGAACACAATAGAATTGAACTTGGGAACCAAAATTGTTTATCTTAGAGCTTCCCTTACTAAAGTAGAATGTGAACATATTATATCCATTCTTAAGGATTATATAGACATATTTTCATGGGCATACTTTGGCATGCCAAGATTGGACCCAAATTTAGTTGTGCATCATCTTGTTATTCATCCTGATGTTAAACTAGTCAAGTAAAAATTAAGAAAGATGCATCTATGCATCACCCTTTTAGTTAAGGCCAAATTAGAAAATTTGTTAGGAGCCAATTTTATTAGACCACTAGATTACTCTGAATGGGTTTCCAACATAGTCCCAGTGAGTAAAAAGAACCTAGGTATATATATTTGTACTAATTTCTAAGATATCAATAAAGCATGCCCCAAAGATGATTTTCCTCTACCCAACATCGACATGATCATCAAATAAACTACTAGATATGAGATCTTATCCTTAATAGATGTATTTTTTGGTTATAATCATATCAATATATCCCCTAAATATCATCATAATACTGCATTCACCACTCTGTGGGGGAGATTCTATTACTAAGTCATGCCATTTGGCTTGAAGAATGTTGTAGCAACATATCAATGTGAAATGACTGTCATCTTCCATGACATGATGCATGACATTTTAGAGTACTATGTTGATGATATACTAGCAAACTCATAAACAAGATCTAGACATCCTAACATTTTACAAAGAATCTTTGAGAGGCTTATAAATATAAAGTCTACTGGAATCCTAATAAATGTGTCTTCAGAGTCACATCATGGAAATTGTTAGGGTTCATTGTATCACAACAAGGGATTGAAGTAAACCCTATAAATTTCAATGATATTGTGTAAATTCCTTCACCAAATAATCTTAAATAGTTGTGAGGTCTATAAGGAAAGATCCAATCTATATGCAGGTTCATTTCTCAGTTGGTAGATAAGTGCCACCCATTTGTCCATCTCTTGAAGAAAGGGGTAAAATTTATATGGGATGAATATTTTTAGATAGGATATAAAATATTAAGACATACTTGACCAATCCACCAGTCTTAATACCACCAACACAAGGAAAGCCACTACTTCTTTATATATTTGCCATAGAACATGCACCAAGGGCACTTTTGGCCCAACATGATGATCATGGTAAGGAACATGTTGTTTATTATTTATGCCACACACTAATGTCTTATTAACATAATTATATGCCTATTGAGAAGGCATTTTAGCTATGGTATTTTTCACTCAAAAATTATGACATTATATGCTAAATAACAAAACTATTGTCATCACCAAGGTAGAACCTTTCAAGTTCCTCTTATCTAAATTAGTTATTTAAAGATGCATGGATAAATGGGTTATGATCATTAGTGAGTTTGATATTGAGTACCAAAATCAAAAGGCAATCAAAGGGTAAGTACTTGCTAACCAACTTCTAGAAGCTCTTGTTGAGGCTACTCAACCTCACAAGTTTGAATTTCTAGATGATTCTATCATGATGATAGAACAAGCATCATAGGAACTTGAATAGTAGATTTTCTATTTTGATGGATTCTTCACATCATGGGGATCTAGAGCTAACATATTTTTGGTCGCACCATAGGGGGATATGATCCCTAAAGCATTCCATATATAATTTCATTGTATAAATAATATGGCCAAATATGAGGCATTGGTTGTAGGGATCCATCTTTCTATACAATGGGATATTAAAAGCTTAAAGGTCTATGGAGACTCATAGTTAATCATAAATCATATCACTGACCAGTATCAAATAAGAGATGACAAGCTTGTTCCTTACAAGCAAATTATCGATAACCTCAAAACACATTTCAAATCTCTACATTTTGAATAAGTTCTTAGAGTCAACAACAGATGTGCTGACACAATGGAAATAATTGGTTCCATGATTAAAATGCATGATAGTGATAAAGAGCATCAATTCTTGATTTAAAATCTTCTTCAGTTGGTGCATATTATAATAGATTCAGAGAGAGTATGCACCATTTTTGGTCCTAATCCCTCACCTGAGCTACCATGGTACCAAGATTTTTATAACTACTTCCATAGTCATGTATTCTCCACTAACCTTTCCAATAACCAAAAAAAACTATTCCTTCATCACTTAACACATTATAATCTCCTTGGAAATATGCTTTGTCATAAAGGCTATGATGGAATGCTTCTTCATTATTTATCTTTGGGACAATCCAAGTGGCACTAAAAGAGGTTTATGAAGGAATGTGTGGGGCACATACCATTGGTGTAGTCCTAGCAAAGAAACTCCTTATAATAGGCGATTATTGGCCAAAAATGGAGATAGATGCTTGTAATTATGTAAAATAAGTGTGTCCCTTGTCACCAGTATGGCAGCTTGATACATGCACCTTCTTTACCACTACAGCCGATCACAACACCTTGGCCATTCTCAACATGGGGTCTCGATATCATTGATAAAATTAACCCAACATCATCAAATGGCCATAAGCACATTTTGACTACAACTAATTACTTTACCAAGTGGATTGAGACCATTCCTCTCACTTATGTTATCGATAAATAGATAGCCCAATTCATTCATTACCATATCATCTATCGATATGGCATCCCAACCTGTATTATATCTGATAATGGTGGATCTTTTTTGAACCAAGATGTGAAATATCTTTATGTAAAATTCAATATCAATCATAATAAATCAACTCCATAACACCCACAAGGAAATGTACAAGATGAGGCATCGAATAAAACCATTATAGGCATCTTAAAGAAGATTATCAATGATGTTATCTATAATTGGTACTTGAAACTCTTTCTTACCCTTTGGGCTTATAGAACCAATCATCAAACACCAATTGGAGTCACTCCATACTCCCTTATTTTTAGCACTAAAGCTATAATCCCAATCAAGATTGAGATAGCATCATTAAGAATATCACTGGAGAACATTGAAGATGATGAAGACTATAGAGCCTCATGGCTGCAAGAACTAGAACTTATTGATGGTAAGCATTTGGCTACCCTAAAAAAACTTGTAGGCCTCTCAAAATAGATTGTAGAGAAGCTACAAGTGCATTCTCCCTCAATAGTTTGAGATTGGTGACTTGGTTTTGAAAGAGAACCAAAAGAACATGACTGTTGAATGTAAAAAGAAAGGTAAGTTTTAGCCTAATTGGTTTGGACCATATATTGTCATGGTGAACTATAGATTAGGAGCATATCAACTAGATAAACCTAATGGTGAATAACTTCTATATCCCATGAACATCATATACCTTGATAGGTTTTACGCATGAATAGCTTTGAACCATTGTCTACAAGACCCTTGACTTGGGGGTAACTTGTGTTGAAGTAATTTTATCCCACCCTTTTATCCTACCCTAAACATAATTTATACTAACCTGATCTACTCTTCATTAGCACTCTAAACACATTCTTCATCCCACTCTGTATCATTCTCTTTGAGAACCCTATTCTTTGGACCGTTCTCCTTAAGAATCATATTCTTTATTATGTCTAGGGCATGTTTTAAGCTTGAACACTTTTTATCCCTTAACCAATTATGATCTTGATTATGTCTCATGAACATTATGAACATCCTCAATACTAGTTCTACAAAGCAGTTCAGCCAAGACAATATTATTCAACTTCTTCAATAGACAAGTAAGCAAGAGCATCTTTTCAGTTCTAGACCTTTGCTACACTATTATAAATAGGTAAATGTAGCTACTTATTTAGAGTTACTTCATATTGCACATTATTTTATATCACATTTACTACTCTTTATTGACATATCAGGATCCTCACTCTTATATATTTGTGATTATGAAATATTACAGTCAGCTTATCTATTTTATTGGAACCTCTACTCTCAGACATGCATCTCCTTGACTAGATGGTCCCACCTTGTGCATATTTTATCCCAAAAACATTATAAATACTATCAAAATACCAAAAACACTAGAACATGATCCATAAAATAATAAAAACATGATCTCACACTTTTATACATTTGTACATTCCCATTCCACCATGCTACACTCTTGTTGTTTTGTAAGCAAAGAAACACCAGTTCATCTTATCCCACGCACTTGCCATTTTGAAAGATCATTCTTTCTCATCTCATCAACTTCTTGTTTGCTAGACCATTCTCATTTATTTGTCATATCTTTCATTTATTCTATAACATTAATCATGCTAGTCTAATCATCATTTTTCTTCTATCCCATTTCTTGGGAGAACTACATTTGACCCGAAGTTCATGTTGGAACATTCATCCATGGAACTATGTAGATAATGTCTACTTGTCTTGTACATCTGGAGTTAGCTCATCCAACCCCTTCCTTTTCTTCTCTTCCCCTATTTCTTCTATAATTGTTCCTCTTTAATTAGGGAATAATTGTTGTGTCATTGTTCTTTGTTATGTTGTGGTGGAAATTAACACCTCTACCGCACATGCATGAACATTTATCTTTAAACCACACTAACTTGGTTTTTATTTGTGTGTGTTTATTTGTGTTTTCTTGGTGTTTTATTGTGCTTTCATACCTCTCCTTTTATTTCTTCTCCTTTTCTTTTTTTATTACTTCTTATCTCATTTTGGTCTTGTGTTTCCTTGTATATTTTTGCTTATCTCTTTTATGTTTCAAAACATCTTGATGATTCACATGGATCTTGATTGTTTATATCTTGATTGTATATTATTACATTGTTCTTGGACCATTTTATTTATTTGATTATTGTTGGTATCTTGTTTTTCTATTTTATTTTTCTTTTCTCTTTTGTGATTAAGAATGCCTTGATGGTCCACATGGATCTTGATTATTCATATCTTGGACTCATGTTGTTCAGATGTTTTTGTTGTTAATTTTTAAACATTCTTGTTCCTACTTAAGTATTTATTGATCATATCTTGATTTCAAGTTAGGTTCATTTATGTTTATCTTTTTCTTTGTCTTTACTTTTTTGTTTAAATTTAAATAGTTGTAACTCTAGTTTTGGTCATTATTTTACCATTATCCTTAGTTATAGGTATTCACATTTGAACCAGCCCAATGCAATTGGAATCGTATATCATTATAATTTATTCATACTTATGATGCCTAATTTTTTTTACTATAGCAAGCACTTTGTGCTCAAGTCTCAAAGTCTTAATGTTAACATCACTCTGATGAACAATTCTTAAGAATACATTACATAATCTAGGCTCATGATATGGAATTAGGCATCTAGGTATCATGCATTTTAGCACTTGACTCTATGCTTCGATGTGCATCTCATCACATACATTATGATTTTAATCAATTCTTGGTCAATTTTCATCATTCGTTATTTAATTCTCTTCCAAACTTGGTTGAACTAGATTGGCCTAAAGTCCATGTTGGAACATGAGTCCATGGAACAATGTAGGTAGTGCTCAATTTCTATTGAGGTCAACTCAACTATCTTTTATTCTTCTTTTCATCTCTTTCATCACTCTGTGTATTCTCATATGTTGGGTTTTATATGGATTTCTAATCCATTACACCATCACATGTACATTTGAATCCACTCACTTTAACCTATATTTTGGGTTATATCCTTGAGCCATTTACCTTACCAATTGCCCATGTTGGGGCCCGCCATCTGAACCACATCTAAATCAAATCAGCTCTAAAGGGGCACACCATTATTTATTCTTTATCAATGATCAAAATTTTCCATACTAGGGTAAAACTATTTTATCATGATCACATCTACTCTATTAGGTCACTTTTTATTATATTCTCTTAAGGGGCACACCATAATTTATTCTTTATCAATGATCAAAATTTGCCCTACTAGGGTAAAACTATTTTATCATGATCACATCTACTCTATTGGGGCACTTCTTGGAGACGCCATTCTAGTGGTGCTTCCCTTCCTAAATTAGAACATTCTCTCTTTTCCTCTAATTCTAAGCTCTCCATATTAAATCCCATGATGGTAATATTTTAGTGTGCAAATTATCTCAAGATTGATCAATACCATAAGCGCACAGCTTGTACTCTCAAATTAGGTATGTTTACAATGTGTCCCTTACATTTATGTATTGTATCTTTCTCATTCCCCCTATATTTGGGGCCTATTATACCTCTAATTATATTTTGATCATTTATGGTAATCACATGTGCAAGCATTAGCTCATCTAGATGTGATTTATTCCATGGGTTAATTTCTCATTTTTTCTCTCTTTTTGAGATCCATCCTTCTCTTTCATCCTAGTATGTCCTCTCGAGGGAGAATCATGGGTCTATTTTAATTTCTTCTTGAAAAGACTTTTCTTTGAAAAGACGTTGTTTTTCCTGAATGTCTCACTATGCCTTCTCAAACAAGGGGAAATTGTAAACATCCAATTCCTAACACCTTTTATGTTGAAGTTGTTAATCTTACTCGAATTGCACTCAAATGCACATTTTAAGATAAAATCCATAAAACACCCTAAATGGTTCAAACTTGTCATTTAAAAGTGCCAATTTAGGTCAAATTATCCTTAAATGGGGCAATGCAATTTATGGGCCAGCTAACTTTAATCAATTTATTTCAATTCAAAATGGTGATTTTGCCTTTTTGTGCTTAGGATCATAATTTTCTTCTAATTCATTGGTACACGGCATGTACCTTTGTTATTTTGTGTTGGAAACATCCTAAATGGGAATACAGTTCTAATACATCTAATGTCACCTTCCAATTCTTCCTGAGTCAAATTATTACTTAGAAATATGACTTTCTAACCATTTTGATTAATTGAGGGCTAATTTATAAATAATTTCACAAATGTTGATTAACCTTATCTAAGGCTAATTAATCCAAATCAAGAGCTTAATTATATTTTTCATGAGAGTTGTTGAATATTTCTTTATTGGAAATTGATTTCTATTAACTGCATCATTAGGTGACATCCTTCGTTGGGAAGACATTCCTATGCTATAAATGCCACAAATATTAGGATTATGGGTCACCCATGCCTAGTTAATGCCTCCCATGCCTATCTAATGTCCCTTATTCCAAGGTCACCATGAAGACAATTATGTATTTAATTACAAATATTGAATTAATCCTCAACCACACATCTTCATCTCAAGATGGATAATTAAGGTTGATTCTAGTCATTCTTAAAAATATATAAATAGAGAGGCCATGGACATCATTTTTAAGATTGAATATTGCAAAGTTATAATGTTAAATTGTTTCCACAATCCTTTGCATTTTATCATTAAATTTTTTTTCAAGCTTCATTTATAGGTTAGTTTAGTGATTCCAAATCATGAGCCTAAGTTTTGTGGAGTGTTCTTGAGACATTGGAGGATTTTACCACCATTGTTGATAAAGAAAAGGATGTTTGATCAAGGGAGAACATGCTTTTGATCCACTTTTGGAGAATGGATTCACTTGAGAAGGAATATATTTCTTACTTTCTTTCATTTGTCTTTCATTGTCATTAGTAATTCCCACATGAGTAGATATGCTTAATTTGGTTTGTTCTTATGAATTCTTCCTTTGGTTTATTAGAATAATGTTTGAATAATCATGTCATGGAATCCTCTCTACATAAACCATTCAACCATACTAAAAAGAATCTTTGAAAGCCTTCATGAGTACAAGGTTCATCTTAATCCCAAAAATTCCATCTTCACAATTAATTCGGGCAAATTATTAGGCTCTATTTTCTCTAATCGAGGCATTAAAGCTGATCCTACCAAGGTTTAGGCCATTACCCAGATGTTGCCACCTTCTACTTTGAAGCATCTCTATGATTTTCAAGTTAAAATATAGTTTATTATATGCTTCATTTCATAGTTGGTTGATAAGTGTCACCCATTCACTCATTTATTGAAGCAATTCACTATCTTTTCATGGAATAAATATTGATAGAAGGCCTTTGAGTACCTAAAATAATACTTGGCCAATCCACCTATTTTTTTACCACCTATGCCAGGAAAGACATTCTTAATTTACCTATCTACCACTAAAAGTTCCCTGAGGGCATGTTTGGCCCAACATGATGGGCATAGGAAAGAACATGTAGTGTATTACTAGTAACATATAAACACAATTATACACTAATTGAGAAATATTGTTTAGTTATGGTCTTTACAGTGCATAAGCTATGTCATTACATCTTCAATAATAAGACCATAGTCATCACCAAAGTAGATCCACTCAAGTATCTACTATCAAAAATAGCTTTACAAGGCTACATGGCTAAGTGGATCATGCTTCTAAATGAGTTTGAGATTAAATATGTGAACCAAAAGGCCATCAAGTAACAAGTAATTTTAAACCAGATTTTTGAATATCCCATATTAGATACTCATCCACTTACTTTTGCATTACTAGATGAGTCTATCATGACCATATTAGAAACACCTCCTGAGGAGCAGTAATGGAAGTTTTATTTTGATAGTTCATTCATGTCACGTGGTTCAAGAGTAGGATTGTTTTTCATAAAACCATAGGGGGATTTAACTCCCAATCTATTATGTATCAACTTGATTTGTACCAATATCATGGTTAAGTACAAAGCACTCATTGTGTGTATTTTTTTAACAGTATAATGGAACATTAAACATCTATTGGTTTATGGAGATTCAAATCTTATCATTAATAAGGTTATAGACTAATTCCAAATTAAAGATGACAAGTTGGTACCTTATAAAGCCATGATAGACACTTTCAATAAAAAAATTACTCACATTCAGTTTGTACACATACCTAGGGCTAACAATTAGAAAATAGATGTCATGGCTATAATTGGTTCTTTGATCCACATCATAGACAAGGCAAGAGACTATTAGTTCTTCATTGAACATATTTTAGTGCAGCTCATGAACCCTCAACCATTGAAATTATTTATGATATTATTGGTCCCAGTTTTATCTAGTATTACAAACTATATAATTACTTGCATGACCAAGTCATTCCACTATACCTTTCCCTAAGAAATAAAATGCCTTCACACACCATGCCTCTTGTTATACCTTACTTGGACCTACACTTTACTGTAGAAGCTTTGATATAACTCTACTTCATTATTTAACTTTAATATAATCTATATTAGCATTAAGGGAAGTTCACGAAGGGGTTTTTGGGGCCCACACCAATAGGGCCATCCTTTCTAAAAATATCCTACGTACTGGTTATTATTGGCCAACCATAGAATTAGATGTATTTTTTTATGTTAAAAGGTGTAAACAATGTTAGAGGCATGCTAATTTTATCCATGTTCTAGTATGAACACTCAATCCAATGACCATGCCATGGTTATTTTCAACATGGGTAATCATCTCATAAGGAAGATTAACCCTACTTCCTCAAATGGTCATAATCATATCCTTATTACCACCAAGTACTTCACTAAGTGGGTTGAATCCAATCCCCTCACTTAGATAATAGGAAATCAAATTTTTAAATTCATCCTAAACTATCTCATTTATCATTATGATATCCTATCCAACATTATATATGATAGTGTTGGTTCATTTAAAAACAAGGATGTCAAAGCTCTATATGCCAAGTTTAACATTACCCAACATTTTTCCATTTCATATTACCTATTAGGTAATGGCCAAGTAGAGGCATCTAACAAGACCATTGTCAATATTCTTAAGAATATCATCAATCATGTTATCTATGATTGACACTTGTAAATATTCCACACCCTCTGGGCCTAACATACTAGTTTATGCACTCCAATAGGATCCCAAACCTATTCTATTATTTATGGCACTGAGGCCATTCTTCCCATCAAGGTTGATTTGCCTTCTCTATGTATTTCATTGAAACACAACCTTGATGACAAGGATTACAAAGTAGCTCATCTACAAGAGCTAGAAATACTAGATGAAAAATGCATGGCCATTGTGAATAGCCTTCAAGAATAGTATAACTAGTTATGTGGTCAATATAATAGGCATGTGAAGCATAGAGAGTTCAATCTTGGTGATCTTTTACTCAAAGAAACCACCACTAAGAAAAAGAAAAAATGCAAGTTCAAGCCTAATTAGATAGGACCATATATTATTATTTCTAACTATGGCTATGGAGCATATAGATTGGCTATTATAGAAGGATATGAACTTAATGAACCAATGATCATAATACATCTCAAGCATTATTTCACTTGAGTAACCCAAGGTATAGTCTATGAGGATCAATTAAATTATACCATTACATAAGCTTCCTTATACCATATCATATGCCATTCCTCTCATACCTCCCATATTGGTTGAAGTTTATTTACCTTCCCCTATCCCATTTTTGACTTTGGTTTCAATCTATTAGTACTTAATGTGCCTTTAGTGGTTGGATTCTAATATAACTATAGTAGAAGATTCAGGTTTGAAACTTTCAAAAGACCTTTTATTAAATGGTGGTATTGAGGGGCAATATGATAGTGGTCCTTTGAATTGCATCCTTTATTATTGTTAATATTCTTGATCATTTTTCCTATGTCATTATTTCCTATAGCCTAGGAGTGAATTTTCTACCATGTCTTATTATAACCTTATTTCATTATTTTAAACATCACCATTTGCCTATTTTAAAAACTTATTATTATGAGATCGTATCCTTCACTATAGGGTGAACTACAATGGTTTGAGGTCTATTTGGACTATGTAGGCAATGCTCAGTGTTTTTTGAGGTCATCTTGGCCACCTTTATTCTCACAATCTGACCATTTTGTGAGCAACCTAAACCAATGCTCTCATGGTTTTAAAATTTAATTTTATGTGCATTGTGAATTTTAAATGTATGTACTAATGAACCCTTATTCCAAAATTATTTCCATTTTATGATAAATTTTAGTAAGCACTCTCACCATTTTGTGAGTCACTTTTATGTGCATTATGCATTTGAAATGGATGCACTAATGAACCCTTATTCCAATGCTCTCACCATTTTGTGAGTAATTTCAATAAGTGTTCTCATCATTTTGTGAGTCACTTTTGTGTGCATTGTGCATTTGAAATGGATGCACTAATTAACCCTTATTTTCATGCTCTCACCATTATTCGAGTAATTTAAGCCATGTTCTTGCCATTCTATGAGTAATTTAAGCCATACTCTCACTAATTTTTGAATTAACCCATTTTGTGTCTCATAATTCTCCATTGAGTTGAGATGCCTCGATAACCTAAAAATGTGGATTTATTCTATAAAAATCCTAAACAAGCCTTCAACATTAGGATATTTAGATTGTATCCCTACCACTTAGGATGTGCATCTCCTAGTTGATAGGTATGATTAAAGTGTTCATTTGGATCCTATCATGACTATTTCCATTTGCCTAATTAATTTTATGATATTTTTTTATCCCATTTCTATGAGAATTACATTTGACTTGAAGTCCATGTTGGACCATGTGTCCATGGGACTATGTAGGCATCATCCAATTACCTAGTGCATTTGGAGTCAGCTCGACTAGTTTAAGTGATTGATTTTATTCACCGTTATCTTAGATCATTCCTTCTTCTAGGTTTATCTTCAAATACTCTCACCATTTTTTGATTCATTTATGCTTTGACCATTTTTTGAGTTTCTTCTCATTATAAGCCTTAGATGTAGTGAACATTATGAACCAAGTTCATTTATGAGCATTTATCTCTTATGTTTTAGTTTGGTGTTAACATAAACAATGCTCTCATAGTTTCATGAATTATTATGCCTGATGTTGTCATAATCATGAATTTTTACCCCTATTTTTAATGCTCTCACCATTATTCAAGCCCATTCCCAAATTATTCGAGCCCATTCCCAATCTATTCTATGAGCAATTTCTCTTGCTTAACATCATTTTTCTTCTATCCCACATCTTGGGAGAAATACATTCGGCTTAAATTCCATGTTTCAACTTGTCTCCATGGGATTATATATACAACATTAAACTACCTAGTGCATTTAGAATCAACTTGGCCACCCCTTCCTTATTATTCTATTCCCCCTAATAGTTTTAATGTCATTGTTCCCTATATCCTAGGGGAAACCCTTTATGACAAGTATAATAGTTGTATTTCATGTGCACAAATAGATAGATTAGTTGTTTGCTCATTTATATTAGATTAGTTATTTGTTCATTTTCTTTAGATTAATTGTTTGATTTAGATTATTTATTTGATTTAGACTAGTTATTTTATTTAGATTAGTTTTTTGATTTAGATTAGTTATTTTTTAATTATGCCTTATCTTAGGTTGTCTATTGCTCTTACTTGAAATTAGTTATTTATTATTTGTGCTTTAGCTTGCTTATTTGGTCATTGTGCCTTAAACTAGGTTGTCTATTATTCTTGATTGAATTTAATTGTTTATTTATATTTCTTTACCTTTATTTTTAATGTTATTTTGCCTTGATTTTGTTTTTAACTTCATTTCCTTTTTGGTTGATGACTAACATTATTTCTTTCATTAGTATTTTGGTTTTCTTGGCTTGTTTGTTTTTTCTTTAATTGTTTGCTTGGTTTGTTTATTTTTAATTAGTTGTTGACTAATTTATTTTCTTGTGCCTTCCTTGTTTTGGTTGTTTTAGGTTTATTACATTATGTTTACACTTAAGTTTTAAATATTTGTATTCATTCTTACACTTATTTTATGTACATTTGGGATTTGACTGATCATATCTTACACCTAAGTTTTTTATACTTGTATTTTAATTAAGTTTCCCATGCTTAAGATACATATTGTTATTATGGTTATTCATAATTATGATACATAGTATAACAATCTAAATTGAAAAGCGAACTAATGGATATCAAAACAATGGTGTCGCAATATTTTCCTTTGTTCACAATGGCCATTTTTCCCCCAAAAAAACCAAACCCATAATAATCAAATCATAATGATTATGTTATAAGCTAATGAAGATACGCATTTATGAATAATCATATATCATAGGTCATAAATATGAATAAATACATACATTCCAACATGCCATAATGTGAGATAATAAAAAATGAAATCCCATACACATGTTTAAATAAAAGTATAACATCAACAATGATATGGTAACATAGCATAAATAGGATACCATCACATACCTTGATAAATCAAGAAAAGAGCATCACATACATATCAAAAGAATAATAGTCCATGTATAAATTTGTAGACCAATAATGAATGTCATATACATCATAATAATGATGACTTCCCTTCCACAAAAATGATGAATTCATAGGTTCATGCCCTAAAACTAGTAATAAATATATAATAAATACATAAAAAATCTCAATTAAGTTTACTTATAGGCTACCCATCATGTGGTGGTCACTCATGCTCTCTCATGAGCCATTTTTCTTCACAGGGTTAGAGCTCCAAATTTTCAGTAGGATAGGGTGAAAATGATTTTTTTTACCTTATGGGGTGAATATATAGCTTGTAAAATTAATTCCTCACCCCCCAAGGCCTAAGTTTTATTTACAATCATTTAATGATCTCTTATTTTTGACTATGTGGTCCATTTTTCATTTAGTTTGATTCTACAATCACTATTTTTTTATTAGATTGTGTTATTGGACCTTTTAGAGGCCCATTTAATAACACTATTTTTGGACCTATTTCATGCTAGTTCAATTGTGCATCTTCATACTAGCTAATTTTTCTATATTCATTCTATCAATTTATGCCAACTCATCATCACTTCATTTACATAATTATTTCATGAGCTCCCTTTACCAATTTTCTTGAACGTGAAAAATTATTTTTGACCAATTACTACTTTATCCTACCTTATTTAGGAAAGATCAATTTTATTCTAATCAATCCACTCATCATTGTGACACTAATTAGAACCAAATTTAGGGAAAAAATTATTTACACCCCCATTACCACTAGACTATGTCAATTTTCCTCTTTTTGAGGGTTTGTATGATGACACTATTTACCACTCGATCCTTTGAGGGGGCATCAAGGACTCATCCATCACCCTCTAGGGCATTATCTAAGGCATTAATGACTTTTTTATTATTGGATAATAGGTTATTATGCATGTGTCTTGTAATGCCTACTCAAATAAGGGGAAAATGTAGACACCCCATTTTGGCCACAACCATGTCTAAACCATGTATCAAACCAATTTCTATCAAATGATGTAAATTAAGCCTAGAAATTACCTAAATAGCCTAATTTTGTTTGAACATCAGATATTAATGCCCAAAATAATTTTTTAGCATCTTATTTGGGTTATTATCTTATATTCAATTATAACATCCCATAGATTCATCTCTAGTCATGTTACGACCAAGTAAACTGACACTTTCAACCTATTAAATGGGGCACTTATCTAATTCCTAAAATGACAAAATTAATAAGAAGAATTATTTAATAAATCAAATAATATTAAGTTTTTGGTTAAATATTCCATGTTAAATTAATGAAAATAATTTTTCCAAAAATTAAAATTCAACAAATATCAAGGAAAGTGAGGTCTTGATAACATCATCATCCTCAATGTCAAAAATGGAAAAATATCAATGTAAATGCCTTAAAAATCATAAATTTTGATCCATGCCTCCATAAATACATAATTAATGTTATTATTTATTATATTTATCCTTCCAATGTTTACCCAAGGTTAACCTAGACCTAACTACATTTAAGTTAGGGTTAGGGTGGAGCCTATAAATACAAGGCTTCACACTCACTTCTAACAAGATTTTTTCTGAAATGTTATAATGTTAAATTAATACTAGAGAAGCTTAAAAGGAGATAAATTTCAAATCTCATATACCAAGAGGATAAATTTTATGATTTAGAGTACCATTGATAAATAACCATTGCTCACAAGCTAAGATCAAGCCCAACCTCATGCCAACAAGCTCTTCAAACTTGCAAGGAAGGTAAAAGTGTGCATTTGTATTCTAGTTGTGGTTGTTTTTATTTGTTCTTTATCTCCCCCTAGACCCTAGGATTGGAAAATTATATTTTATTTACCTATTTTATGCATTTTACTAATAAAGAGAAGCTAACAATCATTTTTTCCTTGGATTCTTTAGATATAAGGGGTAGGTATATAGCTTATCACTCCATAAGGTGATCTTGTACCAAAATTATTTAATTTAGGATTCTCTTACACACACAACATATCAGAATATGAATCCCTTATCTCAATCTCACTATTTAATGGGGAATCCACTATCTCTTAGTTTTTTGGGATTATAAGATTATTATCAACCAAGTAAATGGTGAGTATCAAACTAAAAATGATACATTAGTTCTTTATAAATGGATAGTAGATAGTCTCAAAGAGTGTTTTTAGTCAATCCAATTTAAACAAGTTCCTTAGGTTAAAAATAAAGTAATAAATTTTGTTTCTATAATTGGTTCACTCCTTGACATGCATCTAGAAGATTATCATAGTCATTTCTTTGTTGAGCAATTATTATGTCTAGCATATGACATTCTTGAATTTGAAATAGTCCATGAGGTTGTTGGTACTAATTAAAATTGGTAAAATGACATATATACATATATATAATATAATGTGGTCCCTCCTATTTTATCATAAAATAACCAAAAATCCTTTATCCATCAAGCTTCTCACTTTATAATCATTGGAAACATATTAACCACAAGGGTTATGACAACATTTTATTATGGTGTTTAAAAACTTAAGAGACTACCTTGGTTATTAAATAAGTTCATGATGGTATTTTTTGTGCTCATATTAGTGGCATAGTCCTTGAAAAAAATCTTATATGAATCGAGTATTATTGGCTTGTGATGAAAACTGATTCAAGCTTATATGTAAAAAAATGTGTCCCATGCCAAACACATGGTGACTTAATCTATATTCCATCATAAACTTTGAAAATTATTATAAAACCATGGCCATTCTCCACATGGGTGTTATACCTCATTATAAAAATCAATCATAATTACTCTGATGACCACAAACACATTATTACTGCAACTAGGTACTTCACCAAGTGGGTGGAGGCCATGCCTTTAACCTAAGTAACCAACAAATATATTTCCATTTTTATCATGAACCACATAGTTCTATCATATGCTATTACTTATTCCATTATATATGATAATGGAAAATCATTAAAAAACAAAGGCATAAATTCTCTTTACCAAAAAAACCATATCATGCACAAATGGTCAACACCATGCTATCCCCAAGGAAATGGTCAAGAAAAGTCATTGAACAAAAAAATCCTCAAAATTCTTAAATGGGTTGTCAATGATGTTGTTCATGATTGGCACTTACAAATTTACCCTATTTTATGGGCCTATTGCACTAGTATTCACACACCCAGGGGGAACCTCATATTCTCTTATTTACAACACTAAGTCTTACCATTTGAAATCGAGCTTACCTCCTTAAGAATATCTCTACAAAACATTATTCATGATGAATTCTATTGAATCTAAAGGTTACATGAGTTTGATATCTTGGATGAGAAACATATTAATGCCCTTAACCATCTATAATCTTTTAAAAACCATCTTTGTCATAGTTACAACAAAAAAATAGAGCTAGATAGTTTGAAATCATAGATCTCATTATAAAATAAAATCAATAAAACACAAATGTTGATCATGAAAATAAAGTCAAGTTTGAACCTAATTGGTTAGGTTCATACATCATCATTGTCAAATATGTATTGGGTACTTATAAAATGGATATATAATAAGAAGAGCTTGATGAACCCATGAACATCATGCACCTTACAAAATTCCATGCCTAAATTACTCTAGTGTAATTGTATATATTTCATGCAAAAATTAAAATAAGTAAATAAAGAGAGAGAGATAGAGAGATAAATAATTTGTTCAAATGTGTAAACCATTCTTATGGCGATTTGGATAAGTATCATGGTGAAAAATAATTTTTGATGCCATGTCTAAACCATTATCTATATACATCATATGTAATTTTGAGAATCCCATAACATTATCCACACATCCATTAGCAATTTTATATATATATATATATACATATATATACATACACATATATATATACATATATATATACATATATATATACATATATATATATATATATATATATACATATATATATATGTATATATATATGTATATATATATATGTATATATATATGTGTATGTATATATATGTATATATATATATATATATATGTGTATGTATATATATGTATATATATATATATATATATAATTGCTAATGGATGTGTGGATAATGTTATGGGATTAAACCATTATCTATATACATCATATGTAATTTTGAGAATCCCATAACATTATCCACACATCCATTAGCAATTATATATATATATATATATACATATATATACATACACATATATATATATATATATATACATATATATACATACACATATATATATACATATATATATACATATATATATACATATATATATATATATATGTATATATATATATATGTATATATATATATATATATATATATATGTATGTATGTATATATATATGTATGTATATATATATATGTATATATATATGTGTATGTATATATATGTATATATATATGTGTATGTACATATATATATATATATGTCTTTTCAATTACGTATCACATTTTAGATTAAATTTTTGGTCTTTTCGGTTATATGGATGCTCATGTTTCAGTAAAATATTATATATATATATATATATATATATATATATATATATATATATATATATATATATATATATATATATATATATTCCTTATATATATCACTCATCCATCCATAATAAAAACCCATCATTTAGTCATCATTTCTTGGGTGGGTACACTTTATTTACTCATCATCACCTTACCTAGTATCATCATTTTCCATCTCTTCCCTTATTGGGATAACTACATCGACTTGAGGTCCACATAGACTATATAGGTATCACTTGGATACATGGGGTAACTCATCTTAACTTGACCACCACCATCACCCAAAAAATCAATAAAATCCTAAAAACATTAAAAAAATCCTCAAAAATACAAAAAAATGAAAAGCAATAAAAAAAACGTTGTCCTTAGTTATTGTTTAACCCTAAATTGAAATAGGTAAACATGTATGGGTATTATCTATAGGGTTAATAATATAGAAATAAATAATCACCAGGGTGATAAATAGATATATTTTAGGATAATTAATTTGTAGACTCAAATAAACAATACTGTAAATTTATAATACTGAGATATACTCAAAATAGAAAGTACAACTATTAGTTTATATTGTAATAGATTTAAAACAAGATTACTTAGTTGGTTCACTGGGAATATATAGATCTAGGCTGAAACATGATATAATTGAATTGGATCATGATCTTAGAATAATCATTAGATTCTATAATTTTTCATTTTATGACCTCAAACCCTTGCATCAAATCTAGATAGTTACATTGATTTTGGTATCTAAATTAGATGTAAGTGTCTAGTATAGAATAGTGACTAGGTATGGAAGCAACCACTTGAATCCTTTTATGTTTTATGTCACCTTTATTCTAGAGTGTTTATATCATGTTCACAAATTTTCACTCTTTTTCAAATTAACAAACCCTAGTTTCCTCACCCTTGGAGTGGTTATGGTAAAAATGGGTTAGTGGGCACATGGTTTTAATCTACCCCAAGAACACCCTATGTCAATGGGTATTTCCTACATATACAATACTTTGAAGAGGGCCTTAGAATTATGTAGGTATCCCTTACATGTTATATTATATGTGCATAAGAATTCAATGTGTGAAATAAATACATAGAGTGACCTAGATTTTAACCTAGAAATATGGCTCATGGGATGCTCCTTTGATACTAAAAACCTATGGTAATACTTATGTTATGCCTGATATAGAAATAAGGATGAGTAGGGTAGTTTTTTTTACTTGAATTCTTGATTTAGTACTTTTGTTAAGTTGTATTGTTATTTTATAGGTGAGGAAGGAATGAAGGTTGATCTTATATATATACCAATCGCTTTTTAAAATATCTCACATTAAAGCACTTAATTTAACCATAAGGATATGTTTAATTTTCAAATTGGATGACTTTGGGCACTAGACACTTAGTTTTAAAATAGACATTAGTGTGTATATAGGTGTATAAATGGGATGTAAGTGTCCAAGAATATGTAAAATAGGTACATGTCTAAAACTTGAAAAGAATGATACTTATCAAGTCTATAGTATTTTGCATAGTATAGAATGCCTGGTCATTAAAATAACGGTGGTCAGACTAAGAGATAATCAATTTGGAATAAAGGGATAGTGAATACAATATTTTTAATAATGGTAAGGTCTTATAAATGATGGGTAAATCTATGTTAAGTATTTTCCAAGTGTACAAGACTTACGTGCTATATAATTCAGATTGAGTGTCTACATTTTCCCTCCCCCTTTAATCTAGCAATGAAATTACTTTTATTTAAAAGGACAAAGAATATGTACTTAATTGTGTATAACATACCTTTTATTTACATGAGTCCAACCTGATTGCTTTGTTGGTGATTAACTTTCAACCAAGAGAATGTTATAGTATATAATCTGGAATTAAAAGAATTTTAAATGCTTGAAGTAAAGAGTGTAAGGTTAGGAATACACCTATGTATTGATGCAACTATCTTGCCTTTTGTAAATTTGATATGAAGATATATTTTATTAAGAAGAATTGGAGTTGAGTCTAAGATTATTTAGGATAACATGACCCTGACCTTGGTGAAAATGTGAGTTTCCACATAACCATTGAGTATGTCTCAATCATGTAACCCAATCATACTTATAACCTAGTGAGTGTGAGTGATCTAGTCAAATCACACTATATATCTGGTGAATCTAGATTATTCAATCAAGTCTAACTTATAAACTTGGTGATATTGAGTGATTTAATCACCATAACCTTGAAAAAATGTGAATCAACTACTGCAATATATTGGTTCAATCATATCCACGAAATCCCTTCCTAGCTGTGATAATAATCCATAGTAACATTTAAAATTTGAAAGTTGATTTCATTTTGTAGTTTAAGGTGATTGTTGCATGCATATGTACCTCATATATGTCTCAAGCTAAAACCTAGGCATAATAATGGTACCAATGTAAAAAAATGTTGTTGTAAATGTGTATCTTAATCATATAGCTATGAAGTTTAAGCCATTTTAAAAAAACATTAATCATGGAAAACATGTTCCCATTACATACCCCCATTGAATCTACAGAATTTGATAAATGGTGTAAGTGTGAAGAAAATATTTCATTAATATGCCTCCATTATAATCTAAAAAGGTTGAGTATCGAATAAGTGTAGAGGTCATGCATTTTTTACATTCCCCCACTAAAAGATGAAACTGTGAAAGTGTGTAAGGCATGCATCTATGAAATGCCCCCACTGATATGCCCCATTTTTAGGTGAGAGGAAGTAGAAATTGATAGTTACCTTAGCTTAATAAGATAACTATATAAGTTGTGTATGGATCATAAGACATATAAGAGTATCATGTCTAAGTAAATATAACAATGAGGTACATAGTATGTGATCACATCAAGTGCTAATATGCATGATGTGAATCATGGAAATGTCTAGATAGTAATAGTAAAAGCTCAAAAAGTAATCAAAATCATATATAATAACACTCAAAATCAAGACAAAATTCAATTTTCCAAAGAGACCTCATACAAGGGGCATGTTAAAATGTACACACATAACAAACAATGACATTTTCAAATGTCAAAATAAGCCAACATAGGCATATAAACTACACTCAATGGAGCATATTCAAATTCTCAAACAAGTAATACAATGTAAAATAATAGAAATCAAGTAACACACTTAAATAAGTGTAACAATTAAACCATGGAATCATAAGAAACCAACATAAGCATAGCATGCTAGTCCTTGGATATATGTGTTATCAAAAAATGTTAAGTACATAATATATTGGGTACACTATGAAAGATATAAGCATGGATAAAGGAATATGCAAGTATATAATTTCAAACATGATAATGTAAATGATCAAATAATAATCTAACCTAGATGTATCATGATCAAGGAAAAGGATTCCCCTGATGTACTAATGATGTGAGTAGAGGGAAGTCCCAACATCTGTATGTGCATATATCATGTGCTTCGGTATGCTTATATCACACTCAAAATATGTGTGAAACATACGTGTATATATATAAAGAACTGATATGTTATCTAACAACATGACACCAATGAAATATATTCCAAGAGCTAATAATATAGGGTAATGCTAAATATTTTTTATTTTTTAATGTATTTTTGGAATATTTGAGAAGAAAAGACTATCCTATGACCTCATCTAAGGGATTCTCATAGGTATCTCACCACTCATAACCCAGTGCAATAAATTTTTGGTACTACCAAGGAGCATGTATAGCTTTAATATTTTACATTGTAAGATCTATGATGCTCTATTTATGTATAATAGGACTATGTGGTCATGAGAAAATAATAGAAGAAATGGGGGGTTCATGGAACCCATCATTGAGTAATCATTAGTATTTTCATTGTATCTATAACTGAAACACATTTATTTTCTTGTGGGGAATTTTAAAATGCATAAGTTATCCAATGATCTCAAGATGAGGATGAGAATCTGTGAGGAGTGGTAAATGTGTAACCTTGCTTAAACAAGATGTGTCATTTGTGTGCATAATAGAAATAAGAATTTTATCATGGTCTTAGAAATAATATAAGTAATCCTAAATAATACATATTTGGCTCTTGAAATAGGTCCCAAAAAAATTAACCCTAGATTTAACTAAGTAAACATGTAAGAGGATTACTTATAGGGTTGATACTATAGAAATGAATAAGCAAAAGGGTGATAAACAAATCTATATTGGACTAATTAATTTGCAAACATAGATTAAAAAAAAATTGAATTTATAATATTGAGATATGTTTAAAATAAAAAGTGCATCTATGGATTGATATTATAATAAATTAAAATCAAGATTACTTGGTTGATTCACTAGGCATATGCAGATATGGGTTGAAACTAGATGGAAGTGGACTATATCAAGATCTTAGAATAGTCATCATATTTTAGCATTTTATAACCTCGAATATGTGTGTTGGATATAGACATTTACATTGATGCTAGTGTACAAGTTGGACATAAGTGTCCAATATGGAATAGTGACTAAATTTGGATGCAATCACTTGGAGCCTTATGGGTTTTATATCATCTTTATTTTTATGTGTTTAGATCACATGCACTAGCTATCACTCTTTGTCAAATAATAAAACCCTAGCTTCCTCAACCTTGGAGTGGTTGTGGGAAAATGGGTTAGTGTGCACATGGTGTCGAGTTTACCCAAGGACCCCTTTGTCAATGGTCACCACTTACATAGCTAATACTCCAAACAGGGCCTCAAACTTATAAATTTCTCCCATACATGTTCGCTTGTGTGTGCATAAGGATTTAATGTGTGATAAACAAGTATATAGATTTATCTTACTTATAAATTGAAAAATATGGCTCATGGGATACTCTTTTGATACTTTAGACCTATGATAATACTACTCATATGCCTAATATGGAAATATTGATGAATAAGGTAGATTTTCTCTCTTGAATGTTTTATTGAGTGCTTTTGGTAAATTACCTTCTAAGTTTCTAGGTGAGGAATAAATGAGGATTGATCTTGTATATAGACCAATCCCTTTTTTAAATATCTAACACTAAATCACTTAGGTTGACCATAAGGATACATTTAATTTGCAAATTTGATAACTTTTAGGCACTAGACACTTAATTTGAAAAGGAACACTAACCTCGAAATAGGCATCTAGATAGGATGCAAGTGTCTGAGAAGCTAGAAAATAGATACATGTCCAAAAGTTGTAGAAAATGATAATTACTAGGATTATAGCATTTTTCTCTATATATAAGGTTTGGTCATCAAAATAATAGTGGTCAGATCAAGAGAAAAAAATTGGCACAAAGGGATAGTGAACGTGAGCCTTTTAGTAGTATAATGGTGTTAGAATTGAAGGGTACAACCATGATAGGTATTTTCCAAGTGTAAAAAACTTACATATTATAATTCATATTTAGTTTTTACATTTACTTACCCTAACAAGGCTAACTCATCAAATTGTTAACATTGTCAAAAATCTCAAATGCTAAAGGATTATACCCTTAACTAAAAACATCCAAAAAAGACATTTGTTTAATTATTTGTATAATTACTTACTTTACTTAGTTGTACATATTGTCTGTTTTCTTTTTTGCATAATGTTTCTTTACTTATTTATCTTACATACATGATTTCATTGTCGCAAAAAAATTATGTTGTTATCCTTGTTACTTTTTGAGTCTAGATCACTATGTGCATTATGAATGGTGTTATTATGATCTTCCATATCATGATTTACTAAGTATTTCACTTGTGATTCTACCAGTCCTTATTCATATAACATAATAGACATCATAGTTTTTATATGCCATTAGTGTGCACAATGTTTCTTTACTTATTTATTTTACTTACATGGTTTCATTATCACAAAAAAAATTATCTTTATATCCTTGTTACTTTTTGAGTCTAGATCACTATGCACATTATAAATGGTGTTATTATGATCTTCCATATCATTATGTACTATTTATTTCACTTGTGATTTTATTGGTCCTTACGCGTATAACATAATAGACATCATAGTTTTTCTATACCATTAGTGTGTATTAGCTTATGCAACATAAAACTAAAGGGTGCTCAATTCATATTAGAACTAATGTTATAAATATTTTTGGAACTCCAAACAACTTGAAATATCCCTTTTAGGGCTGAAGTTATATCAAAGGGGTTTCCCAAAAAAATAACAAACCCTAACACCACATGTGCAAATTCTAATTTAAATGTATCAAACCCAAGGAAATAAACATAAATTTTTTATTTTTCCAGCCAAACCCTAGATATCAAACCCTTTCCAAAATGTTGTAATATTTAAATTTAACCCCTAACATCAATTTTGAATTAGTACCCACATAATTTAGGGCATAAAATTAAGTTACCAACCCTGAACCCAAGGTATGACCTTGCTGGAAATGCTCAGGAAATTACATCTAACCGTCAAGGCCTTTTTAGCCTTAAAACCATCATGAAGTATGGAAATAACTATGCAAAACTACCACAAAAAATATGCTAATTTTCTAGAAATTATTAGGGCACAAATTGATCCTCTAACTTAGCTAAATAGCTTTCCCTTATTATAAAATATAGCACTAATCTATACATGAATTTTAGTAAATGACTTCCAAAAATAGTGATGGAAATATTGAACTAAATATTGAGTAATTATTTAAATAATTAAAATAAATTCTATAATGTATATTAGGCTTTAAATATCCCAAAAAAACCTCATGGGACCTTCAAGACAAGTCTTTCTAGTGAGGAAAAATCAAATAAATTCAAAACTCCAAAACACATCCCTTAATCAATCGATCTTCAACCTCTAACTATAGCCAACCCTAGAGGATGGGGTCTTCAACACAAAGCCAATTTCTTTCCCATAAATAGATATAAATATTTACAAATCAAATCTAATGAATCTCAATGCAACCCTTAAATTAGGATGCCCTAGTTTAATGTAAGGGTTTATGTCCTTACTCTAGCTTCCATTGAAGGGTTTCATCCTGAATGGATAAATTAATCATTTTCATACTTAAGCTTACAATTTAAATTATCATAACACACATAAAATTTTCAAATGAATCACAATCCTCCTTATATACCTTACTCCTCAATTTGGGTGCTCCATTTGGATAAAAAGTGTAAAATATTATAAGGTTAACTTTCTTTTAAAATCACTTAAGGTCTATGTGAGCCCCATTAACTCAAAAATCCCCCTCCTCAACTTAAAATTAGAACAACTTATCTAAAATTTACCTTTTTAATTTGAATATGAGTTAGTGATTCTTTTTTAAGTCCCCTTTCCCTTATCTTAAGGGAAACACCAAATAATAAGGTTGAGGGCCCTTTCTACTCTAATGTCCAAAAGGAGGACATGACAATCCTCCCTACCTAAAATTGATTGTCCTCAAGAAATAACAATATCCATGGAGTTGTCCCAATAATTTGCTTCATGCACAACCCTCTTATATCCTCTTCTTAAGTAAATGAAGCCCTATTCTGAAGCTTTTTGTTGGTGTACCTATGAGAGGATCATTTTCCATGTGTGTTATAAGTGTTATAATAACACTATTGTACCATTTATTTTCCCAACAAGTGGTTTTCATAGTTGTACCTTTCATAGATAAACTTGGAATAGTTATTAGTACCTTTAAGTCTACCCTTCAATATCATCAATTCACCCATTAATGGGCTGGAAGCTTCCTTAACATGGATATAACCCATTCCTTCATCCTCAAATTCATGTGTTCTACCATCTTGGAGAAATATACCCCAACAATAATTATGTACAAGGTATATGTGGGGTTTTTATTGGAGTTTATATCCCTAGATTTATAATAAAATTTGAATCTACTTACTCTCCATTCATTCCTTGGGATTTATTTCATACACTTCACCCTCAAAGAAAGTGCCATGATCTTACAACTTACCTTAGAGGCTCTGGAATGGATGTGAACAAAATTTTCAAAAAATATCCTATGGATGCCCATTATGATCATTTTTCCTTGTATGTACACCTTGGAGTGTGTGTTTCCTTGATAAGTATCCTATTTCTGCTTAGGGATCTCAATGTACCTTAAAGTTTTTTCATTGTGCCAAAGGTGTGTCTCAAAATCTTCCATGAAACCCATAACTTTTGATAATCTTGAAGACATACCTTGTGTGTACATACCATGAATAATTGAGCATCCTTACCATGGTGCCCCTATGAGTGTCTCTTGCTTCTTCTTTTGCACCCCTTTACAAATAAGATTTATGCCTTCCACATGGGTGCATAAATATTGAGGGTGTTTTCCTTTTAATGTCTCCCTTTCCTCATGGGTTGAAGTCTTTGGGTAGCCACCTTATTGACCTTTACTTTACATCTCTATAGTTTCACACTTATTTCATGCTTTAACCAACTCAATAAAATGTTCAATTTACCTCCTCTTTACCATTAGAAGTGTTTTTCCTCTTCTACCAATTTAAACCTTTCCTCATAAGTGGAATACCAAATCACTTTTATAAACTCTAAACTTATATAGGGTTATAACTTAACCCATTTTCATAATTTCTTGTGCATATAATTACTTGTGTTTACCTATTTGTCCCTTCATTATTTCTAACATTTATTGCCCTATCATTTTCAGACTTTATGGTGCATGTAACCAATTGAGATGGTACACTTTTCAAAAAAAATTATGCATGTAAAACCAACTGAATTGGCATTAAAAACTCAAAAAAAAAATCATTTTGTTGGGGCCCTATTTTTAACAAAAAATAGATATCTTAAGGTTGTCCACAATTTTTGACTTTGCCCAATCCAAGACTTGTCTCGACTTACCATCTCTTGAGTTGTCCATGTTTTTCAAGGATTTAATTTTATAATTCTTAGGAGACCTTGGTGATTGATCCCACTCAAAATTTTCATCTTTCTTTACCCTTCTTGTTACTATTGCAATTAGCTTCAATTGTGATCCTACACATAAAGCAAACATGTTAGTGAAAACAAGAGGGTTTAGCAACATTTTTTTGATCACCTCATTAAGCCTTATGATCATGATATGAAATCCTCTTTGATGACTTTATTTTCCCTTAGAACTCTTTCTCACCCAAATTCCAAAATATTTTCTTATGTCATACTTATTATGGTTATAAAATGTCATTTTCTTCTTTAAATTCATCCTTATAATAGATAAAAATCCACTTACACATGATTGGACCACCTCCACAATGTTGAGGGGTGAGAAGAACATATTTATAGGGCCAATATTCACCATATTGATAGTAAACCTTAGAGGTAAAAATTTGAAAATGTGAAAAACAACAGTCATCAAGTTATAAACAGCCCTCCCCTTGATCCTAAGATCATGATATCTATTATTTACCACCATCTTCATGATTATCCAAAATCTATCCCTTATCTAAAAACATAAAATAGATTTAAATTGGGTTTTATATTGGCTATAATATTCATTAATTTCTTAGCTTCCCCTTTCAAAGAGTGATAGGTATATTGCACAATGTGTACTTTGTGACCCCATAAAACCAACCCTTACATACACAACACTAATCAAGGGGTTATCCTCCATAACATAGATGTTAAAGTGTGTTTTACCATATGGAGTCTAATTTATAAAATCTATAAATGATTTAAAAACAAGTGTACATACCTTTATTTTTTCCAATGGTGGTACACCCTTGCCTTGCATGATTCCCTTGGTCAAAACTACCCTGTGTAGTCTTTGAAATCTAGAAAGTAAATCATGATGCTTGCCAAGATTTGGAGTGGTTTGCATTTTTTTCAACATTATCTTAACCTTATTATTATTTATTATGATTATAAGGCATTGACAACCTCCTTTTATGTATGTTAAATAACTTCTAATTTGTATGATAGCAATACTAAGCTTATAAATCTCACCTAGATCCCACATCCAGATTGGGTATTTACAACTCTAAATCCTTAGATTCTCTTGGAGAAATTCCTTCTTCCATTTATTTCCCTTCATCTTTTCATCATTCTTGGCATGATATTCATGATGACCAAAATATTGTAGGAATATAGTATGAGGGTGATGCAACAAATTCTTGTCATAAGAATAATTAAATTTCTTATCTTCATATGTTGTTTTTAAAATTAAAGAAAATTGAAAATGAACAATAGTACTTGGAATCTTGGATTTGAACTTTAAATTATCTTCCTCAACATGCAAAATGGATTCTTCCTATTTAGTGTTTGCCCCTTGTAACTCCTGAACTTGTTGGACAACTTCTTCTAGCTATCCCAAATTTTCAAAATTCTATAACTCAGAATTTTTTCCATTTGGATACCCCGTATTCAACTAGAAAGTGTCCTTTTTCTTCCCCATAAATTTTTATACAACTTATTCTTATTATTATAAAATTTTACAATTCTTTACCTCATAATTTTTAGTAGCTTATTCCCCTTTATCAGCTTGAAACATCCCCTTTGGTTGTCCCAAATTTTATGATTTGTGAAACTCAAAAAATTCCACACTTGGCTACCCCAAAATGTTTGAATCTTCTTCATTTATGTCTTCCATTTTTAGTTCCTTTTGATTTAAGTGTGCCAATTATTTTAATTAAATTTCTAAATTAGCCTTATTCAAACCTCCCACTAAGCCTCCTATTGAATTCATCATAGTTGTTTATGAGGTCATGCCCTTGGGTTATCAACCCATGGTACTACTAATAATGACCATCTCCTTCTAAATTCATTGTGATGAATCTTAGGGCATCCTCTACCTCCATGGGATGAAGTGTAAAGTATTTACCTAATGTATCAATCCATGCCCTAGCTGAAATATTTGAAGAACCATCAAATGTGGGAAGAGCAATATTCCTCAAGGCATCATGTAACTCTTGTCTAACTTGAGTATCACCCTTACCTCTTTTCCATGAAAAAAAATCATTGAGGTCCATCTCCTTCTTGAAAGGGGGTGGTTATGTCATATACTCCTCATAAATCTCCATCAAATCCATCTGAATGGAAGGTTTCTCTTTCCTTTTATGAGCTTGAGAGGATTTTTCAAACTTTGTACTGTCCATATCTCCCATGTCACTATTTGACATGAAACCCTTTAAACCCCACACTTTTCTAATAAATTAGATCTAATACCATTGAAATATCCCTTTTTGGGATAAAATTATATCAAATGGGTTTCCTAACAAACCCTAACAATAAAACAACAAACCCTAAATCACATGTGCAAATTCTAATTTAAATATATCAAACCCTAGACAATCAACATAAATTTATGATTTGTCTATCAAAACCCTAGATATAAAACCCTTTCTAAAATGTTGTAATATATCACTCCAAAACCTAACATCAATTTGGAATTGGTACCAATACAATTTAGGGCATAAAATGAATTTACCAACTTTGAACCCAATGTGTTACCTTGTTGTAAATGCTCTAGAAATTATAGCTAACCCTAAAGCCCCTTTAGCCTTAAAACCCTCACAAAATATAGAAATAATTATTCCAAACAACCATAAAAAATATACTAATTTTCTATTAATTATTAGGGTACAGATTGACCCTCTAACTTAGTCAAACTTGTCACCCTTATTGGAAAAATACAATAATAATAAATACCTAAATTTCAGAAAATGACTTCCATAAATAGTACTAAAAATATTAAATTAAATATTGATTAATTATTCAAATAATTAGAATAAACTCCAAAATGTATATTAGGCTTTAAATATCCCATAAAACCCTAATGGGGACCTTTAAGGCAAGTCTCCCTAGTGATTAAAAAGAAAATAAATGCAAAAATATGAAACACAGCCCTTAATAAAGAGGTCTTCAACCTCTAACTATAATGCAACCCTAGAGGATGGGGTCTTCAACACAAATCCAATTTATTATCCATAAATAGATAGAAAAAATTCCAAATCAAATATAATGAATCTTAATACAACCCCTGAATGAGGATTCCCTGGTTTAATGTAAGGTTTTCCATCCTTACTCTAGCTTCCATTGAAGGGTTTTGTCCTAAATGGATAAGTTAACCATTTTCATACTTAAGATTACAATTTCAATTATCATATCATGCATAGCCTTTTAAAATGAATCACAATCCTCCTTATATACCTTACTCTTCAAGTTGGTTACTATGTTTGGAGGAAAAGTGTAAAATATTATTAGACTAACTTTCTTTTAAAATCACTTAAGGGCTATGTGAGACCCATTAACTCAAAAATCCCCTCCTCAACTTAAAATTAGAAAAACTTAAATAAAAGTCACCTTTTTATAATTTGAAGAGGATTTAGTGCTTCATTTTTAAATCCATTTCCCTTTAGCCTAAGGGAAACACCAAATAATAAGTCTAAGGGTCCTTTTCACTCTTATGTCCAAAAGGGGGACATGTCAAAAAACATATAAATGAGTAACTATCCAAACCATACACTTATCATAAAATACATTTTTCCATTCATTTCATATAATAATAAATATACTTATAAATCCATTATTAAACTTCACATCATTTTCATATGACACTTATTTCTATAATTTCTAATCATTCTTTTATTCCAATCACCCATTGCTAACTCACTAACCAACTCAATGTGTTTCATCAATAATCCAGCAAGAATGTCAAACCATATTTCTTATGATCACCTCTATCTACCATTAATAAATCAAATCCATGTTATTCAATGATGTAATCAATCATAATTAATCCATGCAATCAATTAACTTATTTTTTTCTACTTGCTGATCAATCAACTAAATTAATCATACATAATCATTTCTTAATCTTTCCATTCAATCTCATGCACCTGTTTATTAAGACCAAAAAAATCACAAAATCCATCATTTTTCCCATCAATAAATCAATAAATTAATCAATCCAAACCAATCTCATAGCTTTACAATGAGATATATCTTTCCCAAATACACTTTCATCTATCAATCATTCATGAGTTACAACCCAGACATGCAACTTATCTTAGGATATATCATTCCCATCCACTCCCTACATATATCATTACTTCAATAAAATCAATCCATCATCAAGTCCAATAAAAATGTGTAAACACTAACTCAAGTGGGTTAATATCATCATGGATTAATTTCATTCAACTATAGCATCCAAATATATCATATTATTTTCCTACATATCATACCATCAATTAATCGGAATGCTCTAAATATTTATTATAGCTTGCTAATCAATATCATAAACTTATTTTTACCAATCATCATAAAAACTATATTTCTCAATTTTGGACCAAAAATTAACATAAATATATATCATTCCCACATCCACTATTGTGAATAGGATTCATGGAGCAAAATCCAAGCATGCAGCTTACAAATGATAAATATTATTTTTCTCCAATCCACTCTCTAGCACTTATTCACTCAGGGCAAATCATTTTACACATTATTTAAATCATGTATGTGTTTTATTTAGGAATATCCTTTCCATTTATTTTGGTATCACCTCCATCAATTCCCATCTTATATCATCCTTCATTCATTTCAAGCATTCATCTGCACCCATTTTTATTGCACGCTCACTCAAGGAGGTATCATTCATAGTCATTCACACCCACCTAGAACATCATATTTATATATCTATTTTAACTCTACTTTGTCTCTATTTTTAAAATCAACACACTAACTTAACCACCATCCTAAATTTGAATTTCTCACTAATATCATTTCCCTCCACTTTTTGAATAATTAATTAATTAATATTTATTAATTAATCATGTACATATAATTATTCAAAACTAATAAAAAATCATAATTTTGACCTCATCTAGACATTTTCTATAGTTCTCTCAACCAAGTGTTAAATCATCCAACCACCTTAATTCTCTCAACTAATAGTTGAGTCACCATTTAAATATTTTAAGTACCATGGTGATTCACTCAACTACCTTGACTAATTCATGATGAGTCATTTAACTACCAACTAAATTTCCCCTTCCCTCTCACACACATGGGAATTAGTCATCATATATTGAGATGATGACTCAACTCCAACCCTTGATTATTATCAAAGTTAAATAATCTTGAGTTATTCTTAGTCATTCAACTCATCACCCTCAAGTCTATAAATTGATGTGAAATCCATAATTTTCATCAACCACCTTATAGCTATTAAAATTATCATACACATCCATTGAGAATCCAAGCTATTTGCACCCATGTGTTGTCCAATTTACATTTATTTGGGAGTATAAATTGAGCACCAAAATTTCAATAATAAAGAGTGAATAAAATGTTTTTACAATAAAGAATGTGTTTATATTTTACATACATTATAATTATTTCATTATTTATTTTTTGTAATGACCTAAAAGTGGTATTCAGATGTTAAGAGTGTTGATTGAGATAGTTTATTCCTAGTTTAGCCCTAGAACTATCTTAGAGCCTTTATCACACTTTTTCAACCATTGTATAGACCTCAAAAAACTTCTATCAACTCAAACACAATTCTAAAATATCATTCCCAGATCCTAACGCAGTGTGCCCAATAGTCTGCTAGCTGGACCCTAGAGCCACATTAAGGACACTAGATCCACGTGGCACTAGTGTTCCCAACTTGGTGCTAGTGTCCCTTGCCCTAACTCTACTGAATATATTTTTTATCAAATGTGTACACCTCCTAAGTTTAGACTAAGTACATTTTATTATCCACATAAGCTATAAATATCTATAAATATAAGACTATTTGAACACTATTCACTAAATAGATATAGATGTAAAAAACCTATTCAAATAAGAAACAAGTTGAGAAAAATTAAGGTTATTAATCCTTATTCTGCTTTACTTATACATACTACCATATACATTTTCCCTAAGCCCATATTTCAAATATTTTCAATCTAAATCACACTCAAGGAATTCAAAACCACTATTATTCTAGCACTCACTTTCACTTACACCAAACATTAGGTTGGAGAACTAACCCGGGCTTGATCCTTCCATAGAGTATTAGTATGTAGGAAACTCTCTTCATAGTGGGGTGTTGAGGATGTCCATAATATCCTAATATGAACACACATTTTCATCTCATTCCATACTTTTAGGAACCCATGGAAGCACACAATTGATTACCATATACAAGAAACTTAAGATGCAAAATTAAACCAAAAGTACCAAGTAACTAGAAACCAGAAACAACACAGAATTTAAGAGACAATACACAACTTGTATTAATACTCATACAGAAAATAATACAATAAATAAGATGCCACTTCTTCTCCACCACCTCTCAGAGGCTTCCCACACCTCAAGTGAACAGTACTTTCCTCAAAGCTCTCTCTTACGGTCCCAACACACAACTCAAACACAGAGTTGGTGTTCACCTCTAACCAGTCAGTATCCACTACTGCCAGTACTCCCATGCTCCATGCACTCCACAAGTGCTCCATGCACTCCAAGTACACAAACTTACTTTAATTAGATCTCCCCTGAACTGCAACAACCTACAACCCAATAGACCTTACTTATGGAAGGAGCTGCCTTGCCTTCCTCTTTGCTCCATGTTCAAGTACACACTATACTCCAAGTAGATCCTGCCTGATCCTGCTCCCTATTGTGTTGCTATCCTCCCTGATCTTGCACACCTACAAATCAATCTGGTTCTGCACACCTACAAACCTGGATCATGCACACACATACACGTGCAGATCAATGATCTTACTTACCCATGTAGATCTCCAAAAGTAGCCATGCACACCCTACTGACCAAGATCCTACATACATGAAGAACCCCTCTGATTCTCCAAACCAGCACCCACACTTGGCACTGTGGCACTAGGAGGAACACACCATGCTCTCTTCACACATAGAAGGATCTAATATCTTTCTCTCTTACTCTCTAGCACACTTTATAATACAACCAATGAGTCTCTTAAATAGATCTCATGCAAATAATAATTAGACACCTAATTACAATAATTAGATCCACAACTTCTAGTATAAATTTGGCTCTTGACATGCAAACACTTTATTCATTAACTAACTTCCCGTAACACTCACAGCTCAAACCACACAGGTGACCGACGTCGGTCCCTATCTGCCTGGGGAGTGCCGATGCTGGCCAACTTCTAACCGACGTCGGTTGCCTTCCTATCTGTACCATGCCAACGTCAATTGGCTTGATTGACATTGATGTCTCTGACACTCAGCAAACTCTCTACAACCTCCTCCTCTATTTGCATCAGTGAAGCTTTTAGCTCCACAACCTAACAATCTCCCACTTGGAGATAAATAGTTGCATTGTACCTATACTTGTACCCCGTCTAATCTATTTCCTGGCTTGTATCCCTCTTTAAGCTCAACCCTAAATACCACCCACCAGACAACCTATGGTGCACCTCCTGTCATTTGATTACTCTGCCACATCCGAACCTACAAACCCATGTAGTAAAGTCCTGACCCTGCATAGCATGAATCCCTGCTGCTGGTCCCTCTCAAATACCTGAGAGCCCACTTCTCCGAACTAGCTCCTAACTCTCTAACAACTCCCACTACTTGGGCAAACTCAGGTCTATACCAGACTTCATGTGATTTTGGACACTAAACTGTCCAGACCTTGGTGTGCTCTGATTTTGCATCCTGCATAATGAACCTCGCCAACACCTGATTCACATTAGCTCCTACTGGAGACAAAATCAACCTGTCATCTTGCATGTATCCCATGCCAAAGAATTTCACTGCTCCAAATTCCTCATAGCAAACCACTGAACTAATCTTACCCTTAGCTCAACAAAACCCTATATGTACAAACCTACTAGCAAACATACCATCCACATACAGTAACAGGATAATGTCATGAACATCATCCACCTGGTAAGACAAACCACAGTAGTTACCCTGACATTGACTAAAGCCATGCTTTGTCATCCACCTATCAAACATGTACCACTGTCCTGCAGCTTCCTCAAGACCATATGCCCTGGTCTTCTATCTCATGTGTCTATTTTCTCTATTCTTCAACTAAGGTATCCATTCATCTCTATGCTTTCATACCGGCTGGTAACCCTACCAAATCTCCCATTTGGTTCTGCATCATATTCCTGCCATGCTCCCACTATTTCCTGGATCCTTCCTACTCTGCAATTAGCAACTAGTATAAAGAAGAGGAACAATGAATTTGAGGCTTACTTAACACCTTCAGTCCTCCATATGGGTGTTTGAGACTCCTTGACAACTTGTTGTCTACCCAAAATCTGTTACAGTGATCGACCTCGGTCACTACACAGTCTACATCTGACCGACATCGGTTTCCATGCCCCTGTCCTGACTACCAACTATGTCAACATCGGTGTCCCTATTACTGATGTCAATCCTCCTGACTGACATTGGTCTTACCTACTGCCGACATCGATCCTCCTGACCGATGTCGATCTTACCCTACCTGACATCACCAGCTTCAATCTACACATGATCGACATCGGCACCTGTCTATTCGATGTTGGTTCCACCTGACTGACACCGGTACTTGTGTTCCCCTGTGAGTGATGACTTTTTACTTGTGAGCTCCTTTGAATCAAAACCCATGTCCAAATTTCCCTACTCAGAAGTATCCAGCCCCATCCACTGGTCTCTGTCTGCCATCTCCTCTATAAACACCAAGGCTTTCCAGTTCTTAAGCCTGTCAAATATATCAGTCTTCCTCTTAAGAACATGCATCTCCTTCTTGCTCATGTGACCAAGCCTACAAAGCCACGTCTCTGCAATAGAAGAAGAATCAGTAATATAAACAAGTAGATAAAGAGTACCTATTTTCTTACCATCAGCTAATTCAAGTGTAACCAATGTGAGAGTTCTTGTGCATCTCTCATCACCCAACTTTCCTAAAGAAAGTAGCCACATCTCCAAGCCTGGGACCTACATGACCTCCTTCAACACCCATGTGTTGGCCCCCTACAATTTCAACTTCACTTCCCGTTTGCCAATTCTTTGACAAGGCTCACCTGCTCCTCTCCTTGGGGCTGCATGGAAAGAGGCAATAGAATCTATTAACCAAGATTCAACTTTATCCAAGAAACCTCCCAGAGCATCCTGTGAAACAACACCTACAACATCTACATCTTTAGTTCCTTCATGTTGATCTGCTACCAACCAACAATATTATTTTCCCTGCTCTTTCTTTCCATGGGACCGTAAGTGACCATCTATGCTTTTCAATTCCTCCATTCTTAGCTTACTTTCTTCTACCATTGCTCTACTCCCACTCAATCAGAAACCCCTGAGAGTGACCTGTAACCAAACACAAAACCTGCTCCCTACAACCTTAGCTCTGATACCAACTTTTAGGAACCCATGGAAGCACACAATTGATTACCATATACAAGCAACTTAAGATGCGGAATTAAACTAGAAGTACCAAGTAACTAGAAACTAGAAACAATACAGAATTTGAGAGACAATACACAACTTGTATTAATACTCATACAGAAAAGAATACAATAAAGAAGATGCCACTTCTTCTCCACCACCTCTTAGAGGCTTCCCACACCTCATGTGAATAGTACTTCTTTCCTCAAAGCTCTCTCTTACGGTCCCAACACATAACTCAAACACAGAGTTGGTGTTCACCTCCAACTAGTCATTATCCACTACTGCCAGTACTCCCGTGCTCCACGCACTCCACAAGTACTCCACGCACTCCAAGTACACAAACATACTTCAAGTAGATCTCCCCTGAACTACAACAACCTGCAACCCAATAGACCACTTATGGAAGGAACTACCTTGCCTTCCTCTTTGCTCCATGTTCAAGTACACACTGTACTCCAAGTAGATCCTACCTGATCCTGCTCCCTATTATGTTATCCTCCCTGATCTTGCACACCTGCAAATCAATCTAGTTCTACACACTTGCAAACTTGGATCATGCACACACATACACCTGCAGGAAATAAACTTACATCATATTAAGATCCCACTTCTCTGAACTAGCTCCTAACTCTCTGACAACTCCCACTACTTGGGCAAACTCAGGTCTATACCAGACCTCATGTGATTTTGGACACTAAACTGTTCAGACCTTGGTGTGCTCCGATTCTGCATCCTGCGTAATGAACCTCGCCAACACCTGATTCACATTAGCTCCTACTGGAGACAAAATCAACCTGTGATCTTGCATGTCTCCCATGCCAAAGAATTTCACTGCTCCAAATTCCTCATAGCAAACCACTGAACTAATCTTACCCTTAGCTCAACAAAACCCTATATGTACAAACCTACTAGCAAACATACCATCCACATACAGTAACAGGATAATGTCATGAACATCATCCACCTGGTAAGACAAACCATAGTAGTTACCCTGACATTGACTAAAGCCATGCTTTGTCATCCACCTATCAAACATGTACCACTATCCTGCAGCTTCCTCAAGACCATATGCCCTGGTCTTCTATCTCATGTGTCTATTTTCTCTATTCTTCAACTAAGGTATCCATTCATCTCTATGCTTTCATACTGGCTGGTAACCCTACCAAATCTCCCATTTGGTTCTGCATCATATTCCTGCCATGCTCCCACTATTTCCTGGATCCTTCCTACTCTGCAATTAGCAACTAGTATAAAGAAGAGGAACAATGAATTTGAGGCTTACTTAACACCTTCAGTCCTCCATATGGGCATTTGAGACTCCTTGACAGCTTGTTGTCTACCCAAAATCTGTTACAGTGACCGACCTCGGTCACCACACAGTCTACATCTGACTGACATCAGTTTCCATGCACCTGTCCTGACTACCAACTATGTCAACATCGGTGTCCCTATTACTGACGTCGATCCTCCTGACTGACATTGGTCTTACCTACTGCCGACATCGATCCTTCTGACCGATGTCGGTCTTACCCTACCTGACATCACCAGCTTCAATCTGCACATGATCGACATCGGCACCTGTCTATTCGATGTTGGTTCCCCCTGACTGACACCGGTACTTGTGTTCCCCTGTGAGTGATGACTTTTTACTTGTGAGCTCCTTTGAATCAAAACCCATGTCCAAACTGCCCTACTTAGAAGTATCCAGCCCCATCCACTGGTCTCTGTCTGCCATCTTCTCTATAAACACCAAAGCTTTCCAGTTCTTAAGCCTGTCAAATATATCAGTCTTCCTCTTAAGAACATGCATCTCCTTCTTGCTCATGTGACCAAGCCTACAAAGCCACGTCTCCAAAATAGAAGAAGAATCAGTAATATAAACAAGTAGATAAAGAGTACCTATTTTCTTACCATCAGCTAATTCAAGTGTAACCAATGTGAGAGTTCTTGTGCATCTCTCATCACCCAACTTTCCTAAAGAAAGTAGCCACATCTCCAAGCCTGGGACCTACATGACCTCCTTCAACACCCATGTGTTGGCCCCCTATAATTTCAACTTCACTTCCCCTTTGCCAATTCTTTGACAAGGCTCACCAGCTCCTCTCCTTGGGGCTGCATGGAAAGAGGCAACAGAATCTATTAACCAAGATTCAACTTTATCCAAGAAACCTCCCAGAGCATCCTGTGAAACAACACCTACAACATCTACATCTTTAGTTCCTTCATGTTGATCTGCTACCAACCAACAATATTATTTTCCCTGCTCTTTCTTTCCATGGGACCGTAAGTGACCATCTATGCTTTTCAATTCCTCCATTCTTAGCTTACTTTCTTCTACCATTGCTCTACTCCCACTCAATCAGAAACCCCTGAGAGTGACCTGTAACCAAACATAAAACCTGCTCCCTGCAACCTTAGCTCTGATACCAACTTTTAGGAACCCGTGGAAGCACACAATTGATTACCATATACAAGCAACTTAAGATGCGAAATTAAACTAGAAGTACCAAGTAACTAGAAACTAGAAACAATACAGAATTTGAGAGACAATACACAACTTGTATTAATACTCATATAGAAAAGAATACAATAAAGAAGATGCCACTTCTTCTCCACCACCTCTTAGAGGCTTCCCACACCTCATGTGAATAGTACTTCTTTCCTCAAAGCTCTCTCTTACGGTCCCAACACATAACTCAAACACAGAGTTGGTATTCACCTCTAACCAGTCATTATCCACTACTGCCAGTACTCTCGTGCTCCACGCACTCCACAAGTACTCCACGCACTCCAAGTACACAAACATACTTCAAGTAGATCTCCCCTGAACTGCAACAACCTGCAACCCAACAGACCACTTATGGAAGGAACTACCTTGCCTTCCTCTTTGCTCTATGTTCAAGTACACACTATACTCCAAGTAGATCCTGCCTGATCCTGCTCCCTATTATGTTGTTGTCCTCCCTGATCTTGCACACCTACAAATCAATCTAGTTCTACACACTTGCAAACTTGGATCATGCACACACATACACCTGCAGATCAATGATCTTACTTACCCATGTAGATCTCCAAAAGTAGCCATGCACACCCTACTGACCAAGATCCTACATACATGAACAACCCCTCTGATTCTCCAAACCAGCACCCACACTTGGCACTGTGGCACTAGGAGGAACACACCATGCTCTCTTCACACACAAAAGGAGCTAATATTTTGCTCTCTTACTCTCTATCACACTTTACAATACAACCAATGAGTCTCTTAAATAGATCTCATGCAAATAATAATTAGACACCTAAGTACAATAATTAGATCCACAGCTTCTAGTCTAAATTTGGCTCTTGACATGCAAACACTTGGTTCGTTAACTAACTGCCTGTAACACTCACAGCTTGAACCACACAGGTGATCGACATCGGTCCCTGTCTGCCTGGGGAGTGCCAATACTGGCCAACTTCTGACCGACGTCGATTGCCTTCCTGTCTGTACCCTACCGACATCGGTTGGCCTGACCGACGCAGGTGTCTCTGACACTCAGAAAACTCTCTGTAACCTCCTCCTCTATTTTCATCAGTGAAGCTCTTAGCTCCACAACCTAACACATACTTATAAGGAAGATTAGGGTTTGCATACTAAATATGATATTCCAAGCATAATATAGAGTTTCATATTTTATGTGCACATGAACATGACCTAGAAACATAGGCGTAGGTACTCCCATAAAATAGGAACAATACTAAAAAGATGACACTACCACCATTTTCAAGACACTAGATCTACATGGTGCTACTATCTTGGTGGGGCACTAATATCCAGTGAATAATCTAACTTAAGAACCCTGTTAATGACACTCAATCCTATCCATAACCTAGTTTTCAACACCTAGATCTTTTGTGATATTTTTTCTCTAGATAAGTCTCTATTTTCACATATTTATTACTATTTTTAGAAATTCAAAACAAGTCAAAATATATAATAAATCAGTGGTTATTTATTGCATATTATTTAACTAATTTAGACATCTCAACCCTTTAATGTAATTTAGGATTTACACTTATAAACCCCTAAAAGGTTAAATCATTAGGTGAACCTGACTTTCTTTGAATATTGATTCAAACCCTAGCTTGCATTAATCCAAAATTTTTTTCAATAAATTAGGGTTTCATACTTCTAATTTTTTTAGACAACATAGATAATTAAATCAATTTCATATTAAGGTTTCAATTTATTTCAATATAATTTAAATTATTGTAAAGAAACCCTAGATTCACAAAACCTTAACCCTAGATCACCTAGGGTTAACATTTCTAATATTTACTTAGTCTAAATTTATATCTTATTACCATGATTAAAATGATGGAAGCCATCTTTCATTTCATGGTACAAAGCCTTATACTTTGCTTTACATGTTTATTACCAACTATTTATAGAAAAGTACACATGTACGTTACTCTTATCATGGATTCAACTCAAGATAAGCTTGTTTTACACATCATGTAAGTCCCAATTTTTTCAAATCATTGTTATATGGCTCACTTTGAGTTATCTTCAGTTACTACAAGATGACAGAGGGCTAAGAAGACTCTTTTTATTCCACCTCTACCTAGACCACTTGATTATCTATGCTTCCATCCTACCTCTACTACTTTCCCTTAATAAATATTATATCTTATAATTTGAGATGTCACTAAGTGGAACAGGGTGCCTCTATAGCCTATATAGGAGTAGAATAACCCTACCATCCCTTCTCATCCCCAACATAACACAATGGGACCTAGATATTAGCAAATAAAATTTGATATAGTGGATCAATTAAGAAATACACCAACAAAAATATCTATATTGAAATTACTTCAAAAAGTAACAATCTTCAAAGATATTCTATTTCAAACACTTAATCACATATTTATGCCTCATGATACTGAGTTGTCCTATTTTGCATTTGAATACTATCAAGGATGTGGAGGATGTGATATCTTTTTCTAATGAGTATTTGCCTTCATAATCAATAATTGATCAAAAAATGTGACTATTCATTTAAGATCAAATAAATAACATAGCTATTAAAATAATTGTCATTGATAGTGGCTCAGTACATAGTATATGTAACCTCATATTTATTTAAACCATGGGGGTTGATATAGTATCTATTCATAAGACATATAATAATATCTAAGGGTTTGATGACATTCCTAGATAGACATTGGGTTTAATCACATTGGACAATATAGTGGGACCAAAAACATTATCTACACATTTTCAGGTGATGCCAAACCATTTACATTATAACTTGTTATTTGGGAGACCTTGGATACATGTTATGGAGGCTATACCTTCCACTCTTCATAGATGTGTCAAATTTTTGCATGATGGGTATCTATACATATGTCCCACTAATAATCAATTATTTCGATATTACAAACTCATTGAGCCTCCGACACAGAGTACATCATTAGATGGGACACCTCGTGTTCTCATTGAACCCCCACCTCACATGATTCCCATTGAGTAGATGTATACATATAAGGTGGGGGAGTCTATTAAGACTATTCATATAGCACCTTTAGATATTTATATAGCATAATTACCCTCACCAATAATTGAGGAACATCATCTCCCATCACAATTACCTTCATCAATGATAGAGGAATAACCTCTCATAGTATAGACATCCTCACCCATGATAGATGATGAGATCCTTACAGCCCAGTTACCACTACTTGTTAATTTATAAGAGGCTTACATTCATAATGCTAACACAAATTCATAGTCCACTACATATGATTATCAACCACCTATAGATATTAATGATTATTTATGTGGATTAAGTTTTACACTAGTGAGCCTAAGAGAGTACAAAGATAATTCAAAGGCATTTATACCTCACCCTACACCTATACCATTACTTTTTTAGGATCTTATAGCTACAAGATCCCATACTTAGCCAAAATCATTAGTAGATCCCTTGATCCATTCAATACATATGATCACATCTATGGATATCAATTCAATCATATAGATTTATATAGGGAGTTCATAAGATAGACCATACCATATATTATAGCTACTACTTGATAGAGGATTGATAATATTACCCATAGTCTGGTACAGATTAGTTAGCAAATTATCACCATAGGAAGGGCAACCCTTTTACCACTTTCATAGACTCACATGACATGATACATACACATGCTTAGCACTTTAGCATAAAATAAATAAATTTAAGGCTAAGGGCACTATCTAGATCATATAGCTTTCATCTCCATAAGCACCACCACCACTAGTGATATGAGATAATTCATAGATATAAACACTATGATAGATTCATCACTGACATATATGTTAATGGCATGATCCATTAACTATATAGACCCTTGTAGAAAACAAATGTCTTTCCCATGTGGCTATAGATGAGGATTCTAATCCTAATACTTGCACTTTGGCATTCTTACACCACATTAGTTATTAGGGGAACAAGCTACAACATGTTATACACTATCAAGATTCCATTGGACATATTACACTACCAATTGCATGTGACCCCAAGGTGGCCAATACATTATTATTCATTTTGAGTAGATACACTCATATATAGGTTAAACTTGGCAATACATGGTTATAGGCAATAGATGCAATAGTTGATCGGCTAGACATATATTTGACATTCACTCATGATGGATACATGGTTCACAACTTACATGATGAAATAGATTAAAACCACATGTTTCAATAAATACTTCATCATCTAATGTTGTTTACCCTAGGACCATGTGAGAGGCATCTTACATAGTTTATCAGCACACCATTCAGATGCACATACTCTAAACTCATGCCAAGTATAAAGCCCTACTAATACAAATAGATTGGTATGATTATCATGATGATGATGTCTTATTTAATTTTGGATAGGTTCAACATCCAAAACTAGATGATCTCCACCAAATCCACTATTTGATTATCCACATCCTATGGATGTGTTCTTGGGTCTATAGAGACATTACACTTTGCTTGTATATTGTTTTATTTTCTTTTCCAATATTTACTTATACACACTTCCTTCTCTCTCTTACTCCTTGTACATATTTTATTTTTATTTGCTTTTGCATATCTCATATCCATAAATACAAAAAAATAATATAACATGACAAAATATAAAAACATTCAAAAATTCCTCAGAAAACACAAACTTTATAGATTATATGCATTATTATGTTTACATTTATTTTACTTACCAGATATTACATATTTTTAGTTAACTTAGTATAGTTAGTTTTATCATACATATATGCTTCACTTGTTTTTGTCTATTGCTTAAAAATTACATATAGGACTCTAGTCTATTACACTAATCCAAACTTGATATCATCTACCCACTACAGGGCATGTACATTGATCTAGGTTTATTCATTTGATACATCCACTCACTCAGGTTCATCTCCTACATATTTTCTACTACCAAATTTAATCCTTACATACTATACATTATAGTTTATGCATTGATATATCTTGATATTGATAATTGTTACTCATTGCTCAGATTTTTATCGAATATCACTAGTTAGACCTAGCATATGTACATCATAGTATTACATAGATTTGTAATACATATTTATCCATGCTTTCATTTCTTACTCTATTTGAGGCCATTTAAATATGCCATTGTTATTTTTCTCTATGCCACTTCTATGTTTGTATGCCTTGGGCATGTTCCCATGTCCCTTTTGTGTGTTTTCCTACTTGTATATGCAGACATTTGAACATGTCCTTCTATGTGGCTCTAAGATAAATTGCATGTTGCTTGCATATGTGGACATTTGAACATGTCTTTGTATGTCTTCCATTCACATATTTAGTGACATGTGCTCATGTCCCTTGTATTATGTCCCCTTGACCTAATTTTATGTGTCTCATGTGTTTTATATGTATTATTTCATGTATGCATCTTCATCATGACACTTGTCTTTGCTTGTTACACACACCAATTTATGATTCCATGAGGGAACTCATGCATCTATCCTTCTTAATTAAGTGTCATGATGGACATCATGACCCATCCCCCTAGGTGGATTCTCAAATTTTTTATTATACACATTGATTTAATCTATCTTAAAACCCTTGATCAATGCTAGTGATTTAACCTTTTAGGGTTTTACAATGAAAATCTTGTAACAACCCCACTGGGTTTTATAGGAATATAGTATGTTTTTAATCAATTACACATATTCTTCTTATATATTTCTCCATGAGAAATATAATTAGTTATCTTTAACTAACTGAATTCATTTAATTAACCATAAGATTTATAGCTAATCCACTTAACTAAGGATCACCATGACCAGATATAATAATCATGAGCAAAGCTGAATAAATAATAAGTATTGCATTTAAATCATAAATGAATGGTACAACTTCAGTTGTGACTGATATATCATTATAGCCACTATTGTATAAGTACAATGAATAAACATTACAATTTTTAGTAATAAATAATATCTCAAATAATAATACATGATACAAAGCTCCATGGAGCATGAGTCTCTAGGACTCAAATATCAATATGTAATCTCAAGTGTAGTATCTAGTGTAGTAATTCAACTGGGAGGGAGAGCATCATTCAAGTACTTTTCCACACCAACCATGGACCATATACCCCCCACACTAATTCCCAACAAGGGAATGGTCCTCCCTTCATGGATGGTAGATAATGACAATGTGGGAATCTAGAGTGATAAACCAAAACTCATGTGTTGTAGATATCTAATACATTATATGTACCATAAATATGTTCTAATATGATATCACATAAATATGAAAACTATATCAACATATGAAATGGAAATGTTTAATTATAAAAATACTTTGGCCAAAGTTTTCAATAATTAATGATCTCTATGATCAGTCAATTTCATATACATCACTCAATCGAATTACTCCTCATCTTGCACTAACGTCACTAGTTAAGCCAATGGAACCCATCACACTACTTGTTTAGTGTCATAAATGTGAGATTTGGTTAAAATATAAATAATATAAAAACCAATAGATTCAATAAGAAAATTTCTTATTAATAGATATTAATATACTAAGTACAAAAATGTCAATTACATTCATTTAGTCCATCAAATGAAATGCAATGAATCTAAGATCCTCTAATTTATTATAGAATAATAAATATAAACCAATACAGTCCTCAAAAAAAACATGCAACTGGGGTAAGAATCATATCTAGACCACAAGTTACTAAATATCAATATGTAACTTTAAAATTTATTTCCTCAACTTTTTAAATATTAAACACAGCTTACATCTTGTTTATATTTCATAAATATAACAAAAGACAATCTTTTAACAACTTTAAAATATCTATATTTAGCATTTTAAATTCCTTATATTTAAAGCTTCAACCAAATGTCAAACACATAAAAAACACTCATATTACCTTGTTATGTAAAAAATTGGTCACAAATATTGAACAACATACAAGCATCTCTAATGGAATATAGTTTTAGATTTACTATATGATCATCAATCACATGTATATTCCATACATTTATGCATACATTATAAACACACGGTTTATGATTCATATGGTATATTGTCTTCATCCTTTAGATTAACATATATTCTAATAGAACACATTAAATTTGTATTATTTCATCTAAAACTTTAAAACTAAACAATTCAAACTATAGTGGTTCAACAAAAATATGCTCAAAATTGTAAAAACAAAACTAGTTATCAATTTGAACACAACCAACAAAGCTTATTAATTATTTTTAATTCAAAATACACAGTCAATACTTTATATATATTTACTACATGCTAAGTATACATTTATAACCAAGACTTAAGCCACAAGTTTTTTAACTTAAATATTATCTTTGTATACATAGTTGAATTTATATAAAATATCATAATCAGTCAAATGTTCTACATAGTCGATTGGTAACTATATACATATTCATACAAATTACCAATAGTTAACCTCACAAACTCTATTTTTCCCAATCCATTTCATTGTCATACTATAATTCATTATCTATAAATCCCAATGAACTTCATTAGACAATCATTTTATATACAATCCATTATCTATACATCTCAATGCATTTCATTTAAATAGTCACTGTATATATATAATATATACATACATCAATTTTTTAATTGACTACATACTAGAATTTAACCATTCATAAAACCCGTTGACTCGCATACTATGCACAACCTTAATTAACTCATAGTCATCATAAACATCAATACAAGTCCCTTATATGTGTGTGTGTGTGTGTGTGTGTTTGTGTGTGTACATTGATATGTATATATACCTCAAGCCATCAAGGTCCTATAAGGTATATATACACACCCATATATATATATATATATATATATATATATATATATATATATATATATATATATATATATATATATACAAGATAAATGAATAAAAGAATAACCCAAATTCTATTTTATACAATCAAATAATTCCAATACATAGTTTACCCTTATAGCTGAAATAAAATTGATTATATTTACCTCCTGCAATATTTTAGGTTTAAGTATCTAAAGTCCCATATCCTTAGAATAGTAAACTAAAGAATATCTCAATCAAAATCTTGTATATGCTCTGTTAAATAAATATGAACCATTTTTCTTTACCTATGGTTGCTACCACACCCAAAATAGACATGGTTGATTTATATGGCTACCCAAGTTTTAAAATTTAGACACAATATAAAATAAAATACCTCCCTTCTAGGATTTGTGTTAAAATCCTAGTGTGCAAAGCAACAGGGTTCATAACTATGGTAATTTATCAACTTTTTTGGCTATATGATGGATTATATGGATGGTTGATCCATCCATAGGGCCCATTATTTAACCCATTTAATAGTTTTTAATCCATATAAACTAGATCCTTCATGATTTTATTATGATAATCACCATAGAAAAATAATAGAAATCTTAAACCAAATTGACCTGGTTATGTAATCTCCCAAGACAATGCTAATGATTCGAGTTCTTCTTCCTCTATTAGCTCTAATTTTATATTCAAATCCAATCTATGCCAGTCATGTATTCCAAGGCCCCACCTTCATCTTTTTATTCATTTTCATGCTCATTGCATGCCACAAAAATCTCTAATTATTCTACCATGATTAACCAACTAGCAGTCAACTAGGTGTTTTCTCCATGTAAACCAAATAGAGCTCTTTGTTTCTTGGCTAGTATGTTTAATACTCAGTCAAATGCCAAGTTAGCTCGAATAATATCAAATGTTCCTTCATTAATCAAGTAAACTAACTTTATATTATTACCTTTGAAATATGCATGTCAAACATTGAATTGACAGAAATCCATCAACTTATATGAAAGTCTCAATCATTATTTAATTTATAGGTATGTCGACTAGTCTTCAAAACAACTAGGCTATCGGCAATAATATTAAGTCTATTAAACATCATTACCATGACCAAAGCATTTGACCTTATAACTATTGATTAGTTTAATAGGTTAACAAAATAATTTATTGACTCTCACTTATTACTAATAAACACTTTTCCAAAAGCACAATGACTTCACCTAATCATTTAATGATATAATCATTATTTAATACATTATGAATATTAAACCCTTGGTCAACAGTAAATATAATGAAATTTTCAAATAATACTATTTATATATTTTTTATATTAGTATAAATAATAATAATCTTATAGATATTATTATCACCTTAATCCTACAGCTCAAGTAGCAACAATAGAATTCATCTACACTTAATATAGCAATGCATAAATAACATCACATTGTTATACTACACAGCTATACCCAATAAAGCAATGAGGCAATTAAAATATGTACTAATTCACTCATTCAACCAAGCAATAACATCATACAAGATAAGCTACATATGATAACTAGATTAGTAAAATCACACAACCAAATCAACATGATCATCAACAGCAATCACGATCACACTATAAATAATATTAACAATCACTTAAATAAAATTAATGCTAAGCATGTTACAAATATCTAATTCAAGTAATTAATCACAAAACATGATGTACTATTGTGGTGTTTGTATGGGTTTCTATTTTCTCTCTGTCTTCCCCTAACACCTCCATCTACACTACCCTCTCTAATGATGTTCTCTCTCCATTACACTCTAAGGGATGGATCTATTCTGCATCCACCTCATGACAATTAGGATATCTTGAAACACAATTATATCCATAAAATAATGTTTTATAATTAAAAAACATGATCATAATGTACAGATTATAAAAGCATAGCTAACTCATAACAAACCAATCATGTAAATTAAGTAACACATAACTGACCCATAATCAGCATATGTCATAAAGCTTAGTCAAATAATAGTTAATCAAATATCAACCATAATAATCCATAGATCAAAAAGGTTTTTTATCTTATAAAAAAATTGGGATGTGACATTCTTCCTCCTAAAGTTGGTCATCATCCTAATGAATCTTATTCAAACACAAGTTCTGAATTTAAATCATTAGTCAATAGTCAATAAAATAATATGCAGTAACATATCAATCAAATAAATGTGGAAATAGCCTATAAAACTCATCATAATCCTCCCAAGTGGCACTATCTTAATAATATTTATCCCACTGGACCTTGCATTATGACACTTTTCTATTAGACAAACTAAGTTTACGAGTGTTTTTATTGGTTCTACCATGACCACCTCGAGATCCAAAACCTATAAAACATTCCAATCCAACACATGTGAAGGATCAACAACATACTTTTTAAGATAAGACACATGGAAGACATTATGCAAAAAAGCTAGATTTGGTGGCAATGCAAGCCTATATGCTACAGGATTGACCACTTCCAAAACATCAAAGGGTCCCACATATTTTCAAATATTTCAAATTTAATCGAGCTTTTTTAGGGCTTAACCCACAAAAACACTTTATCACCTACAAAAAAATTACCTAACTATTCTCTTCAGATCAACATAACTTTTTTATTTATCATTGGCTTTAGCCAACCTCTACCTAATTTTCTTGACTTTCTCTTCCATTTATGGAATCATATTAGGTCTAAATACTACCATGTATTCTAACTTATCCCAACTAATTAGTGTTCTACACCTCCTTTTGTATAATGGCTCAAACAAAACCATCTTCAATGTTGATTGGTATGAGTTATTATAAACAAATTTAACCAATGCAAGTTACTCATCCTATTTATATTTTTGATCTATTCAATACATATGAATGAGATCTTTTAAGACATAGTTAACTCATTCTATCTATCCATCAATTTTTAGGTGATAAGTAGTGTTGAAATTCAACTATGTGCCTAGAGTTGAATTTAGAGTCAACCAAAACATATAAGTCATCCTCAGATCTCGATCTAAAATGATCTTCTTTAAAAACTTGTGCAATTGATACACCTCATTTATGAATCTCTTCACAAGTATAGGTCTATCATTTGTCAATTTGTCTAGAATGAAGTGGGCTACCTTGGTTAGTTTGTCAATTATAACCAAGATCATATCATCTTGGTTCTATGACAATGACAACCCTTGGATGAAGTCCATACTAATCAATTGCCACTTCCACTCTAGTATATCGTGTGGATATAACAATTTATTCAAATGCACATGTTTAGCTTTTACACACTGACATTATAAATAATGAGATACAAAATCCATTACATCTCTCTTGATTCCTTTTTGGAAATTAATTGGTCTAATTTTAACCATGAGTTTGGTTAATCCTAGATGTCCTAAATATGGGGCATTGTGAAATTATTTTAGTATTTTGCTGCTCATATTCTCTCTATCAGTCACATACATCCTACCATTGTACTACAAAATACCATCACTCTCTAATTTAAATCCTTTATATCTAGGATTACTTGATCATAAAATTCATCTCTTGGTGAGAATTTGATTACCTAGTCTTAGAAAGTACTCCTAATAGTAGTCACAACTACTACGTACCCCTTACAGTTTAGAGCATCATCTACCCTATTCTCATTACCTTTGACATAATTAATATCAAAATTATAATCAGATAATAACTCTAACCATCATCTCTAACAAGCTTTCAGGTTCAGTTGGGTGAAGATGTACTTGAGTCCCAAGTTATTAGTCTAAACTCAAACAGTTTCCCTAATAGATAATGCCTCTCAACTTGTAAAGCATTCATAATTGTCATAATTTCTAGGTCATGAGTGGCATAATTCACCTCATATGGCTTCAATTTCCTAGACTCATAAGCTACCACTAAGCCATCCTACATAATAACTCCTCCAAGTCCATCCCCAAATACATCGGTGATCACTAAGAATTGACCATTAGGATCGGTAACTCTTATCATTGGTGCTAAAGTAAGCCTCCTTTTCCATTCCTAAAAAGCTATTTCACACTTGTCTACCTAGTTAAAACTCTAATTTTTCTACTGAAGAGTGTTAATTGGATTAGCTATCTTAGAGAAATTCAAAATGATTTTCCTATAGTAGCCCATTAATCCCATGAAACTCCTTACCTGATGAACATTCTTAGGCATTAACCACTCCATTATGGCTCTTATCTTCTTCGAATTGACTAAAATTCCATATATGGAGATAATATGTCTCAGATACTACACTTTTTTTTGTAAAATGCACATTTAGACAACTTACCATACAACCTATGATTTCACAAAGTTTGCAAAACTAGTTCTAGTTGTTATAGGTGATCTTCCTCATCCTTGGAATAAATAAGGATGTCATCAAGAAAGACCAAAATAAAACTATCCAGGTATTCTCTAAACACAATTTTCATAAGATTCATAAATGTTTCTAGAGCATTTGTTAACCTAAATGGTAATACTATGAACTCGTATTGCCCATATCGAGTTATGAATGTTATTTTCAAAATATATTAAAACTCTTAATACTATGAACTCGTCATCATGGATTCTTAACTAATGATACCTTGCTCTAAGATCAATCTTAGAAAAGACTATTGCCCCTTGTATTTGATCAAAGAGATCATTAATGCATTATAATAGATATCTATTATTGATCATTGATTTATTCAATAACTTGTAATCTATACAAGATGAAGAGTGGCATCCTTCTTATTGACAAAGATAATTGGTGCACCCCATGGTGATACATTAGGTCAAATCAGCCCTTTCAAAAACATATCTTGAATTTGATCCTTTAACTCAACTAATTCAATGGTTGTCATTATTTACGGTGCCTTCATTTATGGTTCCAATCTAGGTATGATATCAATTGATAAATCAAACTTGTGCTTGGGTGGCAATCCAAGTAATTCTTCTAGGAATACATCTTTAAATTTTCCTAAAAAAGGATATCTTTGATGGATGGTTTCTTAGACTCCTCCATCTCATTTATCTTAATAATAAATGCTTAGCATCCCTTTGAGATTTATTGAGTTGAATTTCAAAAATATGCCTTAGCTTCAACTCCCTTATCTCACCATGAAGTTGTGTCAAATTTTTAAAATCATCTTGACAATCAACCTTCTTTAGATAACAATCAACCTTAGCTTTATGCTTCACAAGCCAATTAACTCCCAGGATCACATTATATGACCCTAATGATGTTGTAAAAAGATCCACTATTATATTAAATTTAGGTAACTTAATCTTCACTTTGACTAAACACTTATCAAATTTGACTTTTGACTCATTCACATACTATACCAACTAAGAATTTTCCATAACTCTAGCTTTTCTAGATAATTTATTACGCATTTTATAAGCAGTAAAACATTATGTAATTCTTGTATCAATCAAAATAAAAACTAGATGATCAAACAAAATACATGATAGTTCTATGGGTAAAGCTTGATACTCAACCTAATAATTGTCAATATCTACATGAATCCATTGTTGGAATGTACCTTGTTGAGAAGTAGAACCCTTATTCTTTGATTTGTCCTAAGGACATTCTTGAGTATAATTGTCACCTTCACATATGAACCAACCTTCATCTAGTCCTATCTTTTTAGATAGTTGATTTACCTTGAAACCACCCTTGAAACTATTACTAGGTTTCCTATTTCCTAAACCAATATTGAACTTGACATTCTAATTCTTGAACTAGCTCTTGGAGTCTCCACTCCTTTGCTTCTAGTTCCTCTTATTGAAAGTTGGTTTAGAACTTTTGAACTTCTCTCTAATTTGGGAAAGAAATTTCAATTTCTACTCCTACTTAACTACCTTTTTAAACACCCAATCAATGGTAGATGGACCATGCACATCTACTTCACAACCAATTTGGGGTTTTAATCCCATGATAAATTTCTTAATCCTAAATCTCTCATCTACCTGATACAGAGGTACATACTTAAGGAGCTTAGTGAATTGCTTCTAGTATTCATTCACTGATAAGTCCCCTTGCTTAAGATTTTGAAAATCTATAATCTTTTGATCAAAGTATAGATATGGAATCCATCATGACCTAAAAAGCATCATAAATTGTTCCCAAGTGGATGTGGTTGAATCAAGGTTCATATCAAGCTTCTTGTTTACCCACCAAGTTATTGATTCACCAGCAAGCTGATATGCTCTCCAAACTAATTTTGTGACTTTAGAGTAATTCTAAATCTCAAAATATTTCTCCATTTCTATCATCCATGCTTCAACTTCATCACCCGATACAATTCCATCAAACTAGGGTAGATTCACCTTTTTCATATCCTATGTCAACTCTATAGCTGCATGAGCTCTTGCATCCTGTGGCACTTCATCATGCCTCTAATTTTAAGGATGTTCTTGCTCAACAAGATGCTCTTCAAAATCCTCTTGAGAATTATCCTCTTCATGGCCATGCACTTCTTGGTCTAGGGCTGTGATTCCGTACCTAGTCTTTTGCATGGTTGTGAGGATTTGGTACAACTTTGCAGTTTGCTTAGTGGCAAACTAATTTGGATCAAAAGAGTGATTGGTATTTTAATTACCCTCACTTCTTGGTTTGGTGTGCACCATTTTTATTCCTTATTAATAGGATTTTAATTTTGCATTAGTAGACACATTAAGTCCTAGAGTTTGAGCCTCAGATCTGATACCACAAAGTAACAACCCCACTAGATTTTATCAAAATATAGTAATTTTTTTAATTAATTACACATATTCATCTTCTATATGTCACCATGAGAAATACAATTAGCGATCTTTAACTAACTGCATTTATTTAGTTAACCATAGGGTCTATAGCTAATCCACTTAGATAAGGATCACCATGAATAGATATAACAATCATGAACAAAAATGAATAAATAATAAATACTGCATCTAAATCATAAATGAAATAGTATAAATTTATCTATGATTGATACATCATTATAGCCACTGTTGTCTAATTATAATGTATAAATATTATATTTTTTAGTGATAAATGATATCTCAAATAATAATACATGGCATAAAGCATCACAAAGCATGAGTCTCATGACTCAAGAGTCTCCACGATTCAAGTATCAATCTATAATCTCAAGTGTAGTATCTTGTGTAGTACTCTGGTTGTGAGGGAGAGCATCATCCAAGTGCTTTTCCACACCAACCACAGAGCATATAATCCCCTACACTCTCTCCTAATAAGAGGATGGCCCTCCCCTCATGGATGGGTAAATAATGACGATGCAAAAATCCAAAGTGATAAACCAAAACCCATATGTTGTATATATCTAATACATAATGTATACCATAAATAAATCCATTCTAACATGATATCTCATAAATATGAAAAGCATATCAACATATGAAATGATAATGTCTAAATACAACCATTACTTTAGCCAAAGTTTTTAATAATTAATGATTTCCAGGATCAATCAATTTCATACACACCACTCTATCGAATTACTCCTCATCTTACATTGATGACACTAATTAATCTAGTGAAACCCATCATACTGCTTATTTATTGTCATAACTATGAGATTTGGTTAAAATATAAATAATATAAAAGCCAATATATTTAATCAAAATATTCTTTATTAGAAAATATTAATATTCTAAATATGAAAATATCAATTACATTCATTTAGTCCTTGAAATGAAATGTAATGAATCTAAGATCCTCTAATTTATTACAGAATAATAAATAAAATCCAATACAATCCTCAATATAAACTTACCACCTGGGTAAGAATCATATCTAGACTACAAGTTACTAAATATCAATATGTAACCTTAAAATTTATTTCTTCAACTTTTAAAATATTAAACCCAACTTACATCTTGTTCATATTTCACAAATATAACAAAAGCCAATCTTTTAACAACTTTAAAAGATCTATATTTAGCATTTTAGATTCCTTATATTTAAAGCTTCAACCAAACGTCAAACACATAACAAACAACCATATTACCTTGTTATGTAAAATATTGGTCATAAATATTAAATGTCATATAAGCATCTCTATGTGGAATACAGTTTTAGATTTACTATATGATCATCAATCACATGTATATTCTATACATTTATGCATACATTATAAACATAGTTTATGATGAATATGGTATATTGTATTCATCCTTTAGATTAACATTTATTCTAATATAACACATTTAATTTGTATTGTTTCATCTAAAAATTATAACCAAACAATTCACTATAGTGTTTCGACAAAAATATGAGTAGAATTGTAAAAACAAAACTAGTTATCAATTCGAACACAGCCAGCTAAGCTTATTAATTATTTTTAATATGAAATACACAGTCAATACTATATATCTATTCACTGCATGCTAATTCTACAGTTCTGACCAAGTCTTAAGGTGCCTATTTTTAAACTTAAATATTATCTTTGTATATGCAGCTGAATGCATATAAAATATCACAATTAGTCAAATATTCTACACAGTATATTGGTAACTACATATGTATTCATACTAATTACCAATCTTTGACCTCATACACTCTATTTTCCCCAATCCATTTCACTATCATACTACAATCCATTATCTATAAATCCTAATGAACTTTTTTATATAGTCACTGTATATACAATCCATTATCTATACATCCCAATGCATTTCATTTAAATAGTCACTACACAAACACACACACACACATTAATTTGTTAACCAACGGCATACCAAAATTTAACCATTCATAAAACCAGTTGACTTGAATATTATGCACAACCTTAGTTAATTCATAAACATCATTGCAAGTCCATCAAGGTCTTGTAGGGTGTATATACACACTCATGCATATATAACTATGTGTGTGTACCCAAATTTCATTTTATACAGTTGAATAATTCCAATACATAGTCTACCCTTATAGCCAAAATAAAATTAATTGTATTTACCTCCTACCATATTTTAGGTTTATATATCTAAAGTCCCATATCCTTAGAACAGTAAACTAAATAATATCTCAATCAAAATCTTGTATATACTCTACTAAATAAATATAAACCATTTTTCTTTGCCTACGGTTCCTACCACACCCAAAACACACATAGTTAATTTATATGACTACCCAAGTTTTAAAAATTGGACACAAAAGAGAATAAAATCCCTCCCTTACAAGGTTTGTGCAAAAATCCTAGTTTGCAAAGCAACAGGGTTCACAATTATGGCAATGTATCAAGTTTTTCGTTATATGATGGGTTATGTGGATGGTCAATCCATCTATAGGGCCATCATTTTTCCCATTTAACAATTTTTAATCCATGTAAACTAAAACATTCATGATTTTATTACCAAAACCACCTTATCAAAACAATAGAAATCTTAAAAAAAATTGACCTGGTTATGCAATCTCCCAAGATAATGCCAATGATTCAAGTTCTTCTCCCTCTATTAGCTCAAATTTTCTCTTCAAATCCCTTGTATACCATATGTGTCCTCCATGACCTCACTTTCATCCTTTTATTCATTTTCATGATCATTTCATGCCACATAACTCTCCAATTATTCCACCATGATTAACCAAATAACAATCAACTAGGTGTTTTCCCCATGCAAACCAAATAGAGCTCTTCATTTCTTGATTGATATGTTTAACACTCAATAAAATTCCAAGTTATCCCTAATAATCTTGAATGTTACTTCATTAGTAAAATAAACTAACTCTATATTATACCTTCAAACAATGCATGTCAAACATTGACTTCACAAAAAGCCATTGACTTATATGAAAGTCTCAATCATAATTTAATTCAAAGTTATATCGACTAGTCTTCAAAATAACTAGGCTATCATAAATAATATTAAGTCTATTAAACATCATCACCATGACCAAATCATTTAAACTTATAACTTGTGGTTAGTTTAATAGGTCAACAAAATAACTTATTGACTCTAACTTATTAGTAATAAACACTTTGCCAAAAACACAATGATTTCACCTAATCATTTAATGATACAATCATTGTTTAATATATTATGAATATTAAACCCTTGGTCACTAGTAAATATAATGACATTTTCAAATAATGTTATTAATATCTCTTTGATATTAGGATATAACATTATTATAAATAATAATGATCTTCTAAATATTATTATCACATTAATCCTATAGCTCAAATAATAGTAATAGAATCCGTCTACATTTACTATAACAATATATACATAACATCACATAGTTATAATACACAGCTATATCCAATAAAGTAATGAGGCAACTAAAACATGTAAAGATTCACTCATTCAACCAAACAATAATATCATACAAAATAAGCTACATACGACAACCAAATTAGTGAAATCACACAACCAAATCAACATAATCATCAACAGCAATCATGATCACACTAGAAAGCATATTAACAATAGCTTAAATTAAAGTAACATAAAACATGCTAGATTTATCTAACTCAAGCAATTAATCACAAAAAATGATATACTATTATGGTGCGTGCATGGGTTTCTATTTTCCCTCTTTGTTGTCCCCCAACACCTCCATCTATAACACCCTCTCCAATGATGATCTTCTTCATCACACTCTAAGGGATGGAACTATCTTGCATCCACATCACAAAATTAAAGGTAGTTAACCTGGAACATAAATATATCCATAAAATAATGTTGTATAATCAACAAACATGATCATAATGTATATAGTATAAAAGTATAGCTAACTCATAGCAAACCAATCATCTAAATTAAGCCACGCATAACTATTCATAATCATCATATGTCATAAATCTTAATCAAATAATAGTTTATCAACTATCAACCATAATAATCCATAGATCAAATAAGTTTTTCATCTTAGAGAGAAATTAGGATGTGACAAATCCTATGTTTAGATTAAAGGGCTAGGTTGTCTAGATTAGTTAAATAAATTAAAATAATTAACCACTAATTTGTATGACCTTTTACTTATTTTGACCTTATAAAATAAGAAATAAATAGGTATGAATAAATACTTATCTAAAAACTAGCTATCATAGATGATCTAGGTTTTGAAAGTTGAGATCTAGGCAGTTTTGAGTGTCATCAACAGTATTCTAGTGTTTGTGTACTCACTAGAAAGTAGCATCTAATATGGATAGTAGTGCCAAATGTATTTTAACTGGTAGTAGTGTCCCCTTTGTAGGATTATTCCTAATTTCAATGAGCACTTGTGCCTATGTTTTTAGGTCTTGTTCTTGCACACAAAAAACTTAGAACTTTGTGTTATGCCTAAAAAACTTGATTTAATGTGCAAACCCTAATCCTCCTTATAAGTATGACATGATAAATAAAATTGTGTATGTTAGTAGGATAGGCTAGACATAATCAACGCCCTATTATTTAGATATTTTCCTACATACTAATACTCCAATGAGGGATCAAGTCTGATGTAGTTCTCCCACCTAGTGCTTGATGTGAGTGCAAGTGAATACTAGACTAAAAATGCACTTGGATGATTTAAATGTGTTTGAACTTTGAAATCTTTAAAATTTTCATTTAGGGCTGTTATAGATGGTATTATGTAGAATTAGGGAAAAATAGGGATCAAATACCTTAATTTTTCTCAACTTTGTCTTTGATTTGAATAACTTTTGCATCTATTTTCCATCTAGTGAATAGAGGTAAATTAGACTTATATTTATAGAGTTGTGTTGTTTGTGTGGATAATAAAATATGTTTAGGCTGACCTTAGGAGGGTCACACATTTGAAAAAGTATCTATTGGGAAGAGTTAGGGATAAGGATAGTAGTGCCCAGTTGGGGACACTACCACCATGTGGTTGTAGTGTCCCAAATGTGGTGTTAATGTCCACTTGGTAGATTACTAAGCAATTTGGGTTGGGATCTGAGATGACAGTTATGTGACTATTTTTTAGCTAACTATAAGTTATTATGGTCTACACAATGACTATAAAAGTAAGTCTAAGGCTCTATGATAGGTCTAGGGCTAAGCTAGGAATAGGGTAACTCAAGCAACACTCTTAGCATCCAATTACCACTTTTAGGTGATTACATTTGGCCACCCACTTTATACTTCTAATGTATCAAAGCGAAATGACTAGTATAGAGGAAAAAGAAGCACACTTAGACTTACCTTCAAAGTGAATCCCATGCAGATGAGTTTGAGTATGTGAATTTGGGTCTGTGTATGTGAAACATGATCCAAATTAATGACCTACAATGAAACATGCAAAAAGTAGTCCTTACTTAAGAGATGATCAAAACAAAAAGACTATGTTGAAATGAAGTAACTAAGTAAAGTTGAGTAAAGGGTGAGGAAAGGAATGACTACACTTCATTGGGTATGTAAACCAATACATGAACATGGTGACAAACTATGTGTGTGAGTGTCTATAGTGATCATATTATTGAATAGATTAGACTAAGTTGATGACTTGCTCAATCCTCATATGGGTGGCTCAATAACTCAATATAATTTTGACTCCATCATTTCCCACTCATGCTCGATGGATCTTGATCTGTGAATAACTTGGATAAGACTATAAGTGTATCTAACCCTTTCATACGGGTAGATAAAGAACTCAAGTAGGCTATGACTCCATCATTTCTCATTAATATGAAGTAGATGCATCTATAATTATGTTACACGAAGTGATAAAAGTATCTAACTAAGTAAATTTAACTATGTATTTGACTCCATAGCCACTCAGGTATATTAGGTGGTTTTAGGCCACTCAAAAATGCCAACCACTACAGATAGAGTAATGCATGAATCTAGAGACAAATTGAAATGTGATAGTAAGTTTATACAACATAGAGAATGACATAGAGTTTTCCATTCCATCTGATTAACCTATCTGAAGCTAAATATATGAAAATTATGTCCTATGCACATGCCCCTAATCTGGTATTTGAGTATACTAAATCTAAATTGAGTATGCAATAGTTGAATCTATGTAAATAAACTGAATGTATGAGTGATCATGCCATGCATGATTCCCTTAAATTTGAATAACTAGTATGAATATGAGCTAACATGAATGTATCTAAGCTAAATCTAAACATAACTATCAAACTTATGATTGTATCTATGCAAATTTGGAAGTATTTGGTGTATTTGTCTAAATGATTTAGACTATCCTAAAGCTGGGGCTATTGGATAGTAGCACCCTATAGTGGAAAATAACACTCTATAGTGCTAGTTTCCCAATCTAGATGCTAATGTCTACCTAGCCTTATTTCTAAGTGATCTGAACTAAATTTTGAGTCTCTATTTTTGTTCTATGTCTACCCTGAGTCTAATGTCTAAAACCGACCCTGTATGCTGAAACGTATTTGTGAATAGCGATGTAGTAGCTTGGTCTCTATGATAAACCCCTATGAATGCCCCCTCTTATGAGGGTAGTTTTGAAACCTATGTAAGAACTACCCTGTAAATAAGTAGTTATTCAAAATGTGTTAATCAAAGCATGTACATGATATTCCAATATAATGTAAAAACATAACATCAAAATGTTAATGAATCTGAGCAAAGTAGGTAATGTAAGATGTATGTTGTAATATAGTATTGTAAAAGGGTGTCAAGATATATGTAATCAATGTATATATCAAAAAATTTGAGTAACTACCTAGCAAAATGGGGCATGATTGTCAGCACAACTCCCAAGTAGGAAGGGTAGATACATGAGATCCCTTATGGCATCAAAAACTGGTGCGCGTGTGTGTGTGTGTAACAATAAAATATAAGTGTCATGGTGTAGAATCATACATACAAGCACATGAGGCATGCTAAAGATAGGCCAAGGGGCCAAAACACAAGGGACATGAGCACATGTTACTAAATCTAAGAATGAAGACATATAAGGACATGTTCAAATGTCCACATACATAAGCAATAAGTAATTGGGCATAGAGCCACATATAAGGACATGTTCAAATGTCTACATATAGAAGCATAAAAAAGCACATAGAAGGGACATGGGCACATGTCCAAGTCAAATAAATATATAAGTGGCATAGATCCAAAGAAAAATGGAATATTCAAATGCCCTCGAAGATGGAATAAGCATAGGAACATAATTAAGATCTAGGAAATAGAAATGAAAGCATGTATAAATGTGTAGTAAAAATCTATGTAGATGTTATAATGCAAAAATACTAAGTCTAACTAGTGATAGTTGACAAAAAATCTGAGTAACAAGGAGCAACGATCAATATCAAGATAAGTCAATTTGTAAAATCGAATGTATAGTATGTAATATAGAACCTGGTTATAGCAACTATGTATAAGATGCCCCCAAGTGGGCAGATGTATCAAATGTATAAACCTAGATTGGTGTAAGGGAATGGAGTCCTGTCTAGAATTTGCAATCACTAGATAAGAGCAAGTAAAGCATATGTGTATGATAAAAGTTAATATACTAGGATAGCTAGCAATATGAAATATCTTGCAAGTAGTAGAAATGTAAACATAGCAATGCATACAATCTATAAAATTTTATGTTTTTGAAATATTTGAATGTTTTTGTATTTTGACATGTTATATTATTTTTCTATTTTTTTAGTATAAGCTCTATATATGCATATGAAAATAAACTATGTATGAGCAAGAAAAGTTAATTATTGAAAATTTAAATGAAACAGTATACAAGCAAAGTGTAATGTCTCTATAGACCCAAGAACACATCCATGGGATGTGGATTATCAAATGGTAGATCTGGTGGAAGATTATCTAGTATCAGATACTAAACATGTCTAATCACAAATAGGTCATCATCATCAAAATCATCATACCATTATGTATGTATCAATGGGGCCTTATCCTATGCATGAGTTTGGAGTTTGTGCATTTGAATGGCTTGTTGATCAATTATGTAAGATGCCTCTCACATGGTCCCAGGGTAGACCATATTAGATCGTAGAGTATTTGTGTGAAACATGTGGTTCTTATCTATGTCATCATGTAAAATGTGAGCCATTTGTCTATCATGGGTGAATGTCAAGCATCTGTCTAGTCAATAAACTGTAGCATCCACCACCTATTGCCATGTACAGCCAAGTATAACCTGTATATGATTGTCTTTGCTCAAAATGAAGAATAATGTATTGGCCACCTTGGGGCCACATGCAACGGGTAATGTAATATGTCATATGCAGTACTAATAGTGTATAACATGCTTTAGCTCACTTTCCTAATAACCAATGTGGTTTAAAAATCCTAAAGTGCAAGTATTAAGATTAAAATCCTCATCTATGGCCATATGGGGAAGATATCTATCTGCTAAAAATATTTGTATAGTCAATAGATTATTTCATGAATATCTATGTCAGTAACAACTCTATCACAATGCTCATATCTATAAATTAGCTCATATCACTGGTGTTGGTGGTACCTATGGAGGTGGAGGCTATATGAAATGGATGGTGCCTTTAGCCTTAAGTGTATTGAGTTTATGTTACAATGTTGAACATTTGTCTGTATCATGCCCTATGAGTACATGGAAGTGGAAAAATGGTTTTTGTTCTTGTGGTGACAATCTAATTATTGATCTATGTCAAACTATGGGTAATAGCATCAATCCTTTATCAAGTAATAGCTATAATATCTGGTGTGGTCTGTCTTATGAGCTCCCTACCATAGTTTGTATGATTAAATCAGTATCCATAGATGTGACCATATGTACTAAAGGGATCATGGGATCTACTGCTAACTATTGTTAAGTACAAGATCTTGTATCTATAGAATCCTAAATAAATGAGGCTACTAGTGTAAGGAGAGGTATAAGTTCCTTTGAATTATCTATATACTCCCTTGGGCCCATTTGTGTAAATCCTAATCCACATTAATAATCATTGATTTTTATAGGTTTTTTATCATCTTCTATAGTGGCCTATGAATTTGTGTCATAATTATGAATGTAAGCCTCTTCTGAATTGACAAATAGTGGTAATTGGGATGTGAGTATCTCATCATCTATCCTGAATGAGAATGTTTCTATTGTGAGAGTTTGTTACTCTATACTCGATGAAGATAACAATGTTGGGAGAGGCTGGTCCTCTATCATTAAATAACATAATCATATTGTAGGTAGATTTGAAGGTGGTATATGAATAGTTTTACTAAACTCCCCCACCTCATAAGTATGCATTTGATCAATGGGAATCCACTGAGGTGGGGGTTTGATGAGAAGATGAGGTGTCCCATCTGATGATGTATTTGGTGTATGAGGCTCAATGATCGTACAATATCTAAATAGTTGATTATCTGTTAGACATGTGTATAGGTACCCATCATGCAAAAATTTAACACATATATGAAGAGTGGAAGGTACAACCTCCATAGCATGTATCAAGGGTCTCTCAAGTAGTAAATTATAATGTAAATGGTTTGGCATCATGTGAAAGTGTGTAGATAATGTCTTTGTTCTCACTGTAATATCCAATGTGATTGATCCCAATATTTGTCTAGGAATGTCATCAAACACTCAAATTTTCCTGTATGTTTTATAAATAGATGCTATTTCAACCCCCATGGTTTGAAAAAATGTGAGGTTACATATATTGAGTCCTAAACCACTATTGATGAGAATTCATTTAATAGTTGTGTTGTTGATTTGAGCTTGAATAAAAAGTGGCAAGTTTTGATCAATGACTGATTATGAAAGTAAATCTTCATTGTAAACATATATCACATCCTCCACATCTTTGATAGTATTCATGGTAGATGCAAAATGAGATGGCTAAGTGTCACAAGGCACATATGTGTGATTAAGTGTTTTAAATAGAATATCTTTAGAGATTTTTGCTTTTTGAAGTAATTCCAAGATAGATATTTTAGTTAGTTTATTCTTCAACTAATCCATGATACCAAATTCTATTTGCTAATATTTGGGGGTTGTTATGTGTTGGGTATGAGGAGGGAAGGTAGGGTTACATTATTCTTATATAGGTTAAGGAGGCTACCTATTCTACCTAGTGATAGCTCAAACTGTAGGTTCTTCTATTTGTCATGAGCGAGTAGTAGATGCAGGATGGGAGCATAAATAGTCAAGTGGTGTAAGTGGAGGCAAAATAAAAAGATTCCTCTGATCCCTCTATCATCTAGTAGTAAGTAGAGGTAGCTCAAAGTGAGACATATAGGAATGATCTATATAAAAATGGGGCTCATGTGCTGGAGGACTAATATCTGAAACAAACTTGGCTCGAATTGAATCCATGATAGGAGTAACATACATGTGTACCTTTCTATAAATAGTTGGTAATAAACATGTTAAGAAAAGTACCAAGCTTTATACAATGAAGTGAAATATGGCTTATGTCATCATAATCATGGTAGCAAGATGTAAATTGAGACTTAGTAACTACTATAAATGTGAACCAGAGGCTTGTCTAGGGTTAGGGTTTTGGAGTCTAGAGAAAGAAACCACTTTTTAGTAGTTATTTGAATTTTGAGTAGATGATGAAGAAAAAAAATGTGAGTGTAACATCAACTCTTATAAAATAAAGCATTATTTACCCCACCATGATTATGATTATGATTATTGGGATGAGTGGATTTACATACCCCAAAAAACATAAAATTTGATGCGTATAAGATTGATGCACGAAGGCCCTCTTTCTCTTTAGTGAATTACTTAGCCTTTGTGTGTGTGTTTTAATATATTGAGTGATGGGGGTCACTCACTATGCATCGTGATCCTTACACATCTTTTTTCCTTTTTCTTTTAAAGTATTATTTTATGCCAAATTTCATGGTAGATGCAAAATAGGATGGCTAGGAATCACGAGGCAAATATGTGTGATTAAGTTTTTGAAAGAGAATATATTTAAATATTTTTGCTTTATGAAGTGATTCCAAGATAGATATTTTAGCTAGTGTATTCCTCAACTAATCCATGATACCAAAATTTATTTGCTAATAATTGGGTGTTGTTGTTATGTGTTGGGTATGAGGAGGGATAGTAGGGTTACATTGATCTTTTATAGGTTGAGGCACCCTATTCAGCCTAGTGATAGCTTGAAATTTAGGTTCTACTATTTGTCATGGGCAAGTAGTAGAGGCAGGATGGGAACATAGATAGTCAAGTGATCTAGGTGGAGGCAGAATAAAAAGAGTCCTTTAAGCCATTTGTCATCTAGTAGTAAATGGAGGTAGCTCAAATTGAGCCATATAGCAATGATTTGTAGAAAAAAGGGGCTCATGTGATGGAGAACCAATATCTAAAACAAGCTTGGCTTGACATGAATCCATGATAGGAGTAACATACATGCATACCTTTCTACAAATAGTTGATAATAAACATGTTAAGCAAAGTACCAAGCTTTATACAATGAAGTGAAAGATAAATTTTGTCATGATAATCATGGTAGCAAGTTGTAAATTAAGACTTAGTAACTGTTATAAATGTGAACCCTAGGCTTGTCTAGGGTTAGGGTTTTAGAATCTAGGTTTTCTTTACACCAATTTAAATAATGTGTAAAATAAAATGAAACACTAAGGTGAAATTAAATTAATTTAGCTAGGTTATCTAAAAAATAGAAAATTAGAAGTATGCAGCCTTGAATTTATTTCACAAAAATAAGAATTAATGTAAGCTAGGGTTTTAAGTAATATTCAAAGTAAGATGGGATCACCAAATGATTTAACCTTTTAGGGTTTTATAATGAAAATCCTATGTTCAATTTAAAGGGATGGGTTGTCTAAATCATTTAAATAAATTTTAATAATTAAGCACTAATTTATTATGACCTTTGACTTCTTTTGACCTTCAAAAAATAGTAATAAATAGGTATGAATAAAGATTTATCTTAAAACTAACTATCACAAATGATCTGAGTTCTACAATTTGAGATTTGAGCAATTATGAGTTTCGTCAATAAGATTCTAGTGTTTGTCTACTCATTAGACAGTAGCAGTCAATATGGATAGTAGTGCCATGTTTATGTAGTGTCCTTAAGGTGGTGATAGTGTCCCCTTTGTGGGACTATTATTTTTTCTATGAGCACCTGTGTCTATCTTTTTAGGTCCTATATCTACGTGCATGAAATTTAGAGCTTTGTGTTGTGCTTGAATACAAACCTAATCATCCTTACAAGTATGGTATGAGCAATAATTTTGTGTGTTAGTAGGATAGGTCGGACATTCTCAACACCCTATTGTGTAGAGAGTTACTTACATACCAATACTTTGAAGAGGGATCAAATCCAGTGTAGTTCTCCCACCTAGTGCTTGATGTAAGTGCAAGTGAATGCTATAATGAGAGTGGACTTAGATGCTTTGAATGTGCTTGAGTTTTTAAATCTTTTAAATATGGGTCTAGGGATGTTGTAGATGGTAGTATGCAAAAGTAGGGCACAATAGGGATCAAATACCTTAATTTTTCTCAACTTTGTCTTTAATTTGAATATATTTTGCATTTATTTTCCATCCAATGAATAGAGGTGAATTAGAATTGCATTTATAGAGTTTTATTTCTAGTGCAGATAATAAAATATGCTTAGGCTAACCTTAGGAGGGGCAGACATTTGAAAAAGTATCTGTTGGGAAGAGATAGGATTAAGGACAGTAGCATCCAGTTAGGGACACTAGATCTATGTGGTTGTAGTGTCCCAAATGTGATACAAATGTCCACTTGATATTCGACAAAGAAATTTAGGTTGGGATTTGAGATGATAGTTCTAGGACTATGTTTTGGCTAACTATAAGTGATTGTGGTATGTTCAACGACTAGAAAAGTAAGTCTAAGGCTCTAATATAGGTCTAGGGCTAAGCTAGGAATAGGGTAACTTAAGTGATTCTTAGCATCTAATTATCACTTTTAGGTGATTATAGCTAGATTACATATATATATATATATATATATATATATATATATATATATATATATATATATATATATATATATATATATTACCTATTTATACTCATATTCTTTTGCTTTCTGATGTTATGTTTGTACATTGTATTAAAATATCATACAATTATCATATATATGCTCCAACTAACACATTGTTGAACTAATTATTTTGAAGATAGTTCTTACACATATTTGATAACCACCCTCAAAATAGAGGGCATTCATAGGCATTTATCACAGATATCAGGCTCCTACTTTGTTATTCACATATCATTTTTAGCACACAGGCTCAATTTCATAAATTAGACACAGATCAAACACAAGAAAAAATAAGGACTCAAAAAGTATTCAGTCACCTAGATTTCAGACCAGATAGACATTAGCACCTAGATTGGGACACTAGCACCATAGGGCACTATTGTCCACTACATAGCGCTATTGTCTAGTATCCCTAGCTTCAAGGTAGTCTAGATTAGCCAGACCAATACACAGATACAGTCATAGGTTTGATAGTTATGTTCATATTTTGCTCAAATATATTGATTTTAGCTTAGATTCGTATCAATTATTTAGATTTAGGGGAATCATGTGTGGCAGATCACTCTCACATTCAATTCAGATACATAAATTTAGTTATTACATAGTTAGTCTAGAATCAATATACTTAGATATCAGACTGGGGGCATGTGCATGACACATAGTTTTTATATGCTTAGTTACACATAAGTTAATCAGAAGGAATGACAAACTTCATGTCATTCTCTATGTTGTATACACTTGATATCATATTTCAGGGTGTCACTAGTTTCATGCCTTACTTCATCTACAGTGTTTGACATTCTAGAGTGGCCTAGAGCTACCTAATGCACCTGAGTGGCCACAAAGACAACATACACAATTAGATATACCCAGTGAATACTTTCAGTACTTTACATAATTTATTTTTAGGTATATCTATTAAACATGGATAGGTAGTGATGGATTTATAGCCTACTTGAGTTTTTGAGCCACCCACATGAGAGGGTTAGACACACTTATAGTGTTACCCAAGCTATTCATAGATCATGATCCACCGAGAAGGGGTGGGTAATGATGGATTCAAAATCAGATTGAGTTCTTGATCCACCAATATGAGGATTGAGCAAGCTATCAGCTCAATCTAATCTATTCAATGATTTGATCACCATATACACTCACACACATAGGTTGTCACCAAGTTCATGCATTAGTTTACATACCTAACAAGGTGTATTCGTTCATTTCCTCTTTCCTATATCTTTACTCAGTTACTTTATTCAACAGTCTTTTATTCTTGACAATCTCTTAAGTAAGGATTAATTTTTACATGTTTCATTGTAGGTCATTGCTTTGGATCATGTTTTACATATGCAAACCCAATTTCACATACTTAGACTCAGCGACACAGAGTTCACTTCCTAGATAAGTCCAAGTACGCTTCTTTTTCTTTTATACTAGTCATTTTATTTTGTTGTATTTATAGCATAAAGGGAGGGTAAATGTAATCACCTAAAAGTGGTATTTAGATGCTAAGAGTGATGTTTGAGATAACATATTCCTAACTTAGCCCTAGACCTATCCTAAATCCTTTATCACACTTTTTTAGCCATTGTGTATACCATATATATCTTTTGTCAACGCAAAATAACATTCCCATATACTAATGTAGTAAACCCAACAGTCTATCAATTGGCCACTAGTCCCACATTAAAGACACTAGATCCACATGATGCTAGTGTCCCCAATTTGGCGCTAGTGTCCCTTGCCCTAACTCTCCCAAATAAATATATTTTCAAATGTGTGCCCCTTCTAAGGTTAGCCTAAGTACATTTTATTATTTGTACAAGCTATGAATCTCTATAAATACAAGAGTATTTGACCTCTATTCACTAGATGGAAAAAATATATATTTAAATAAGAAATAAGTTGAGTAAAAGCAAGGTTATTAATCCCTATTCTACCCTACTTCTGCATACTACCATCTATAGTTGCCCTAAGCCTAGATTTCAAAGATTTTCAATCTCAAGCATACTCAAAGCATTCAAGACCACTATCATTCTAGCATTCACTTGTACTTGCACTTGCACCAAACCTTAGGTGGAAAAACCACATCGGGTTTGATCCCTCCTTAGAGTATTGGTATTTAGGCAACTCTTTTTATAGTGGGGTATTGAGGATGTCCAGGCTATCCTACTAATGAATACATATTTTTCATCCATGCCATACTTGCAAGGAGGATTAAGGTTTGCATAGTAAATCAGATATTCTATGCACAATACAGAGTTTCATATTTTGTGTACATAAGAATATGACTCAAAAATATAGGTGCAAATACTTTCTGAACATAGAAATAGTATTACAAAGAGGACATTAATGACATTTTAAGACCCCAGAGCCACATGGAACTACTGTTCAAGTGGGGCATGACTGTGCAATGAAGAATCTGATCCACGAACCCTTTTGACGATACTCAGCATTGTCCATAATCCAAATTTCAGCACCCAAATCTTCTACAACAATTATTTTCTAGACAAGTCTCTATTTACACATATTTATTACTATTTTTAGAAAGTCAAATCAAATCAAAATCTATAATAAATCAATAATTATTTATTATATATTATTTAATTGATTTAAACATCTCAATACTTTAATCTAACTTAAAATTTATACTTATAAAATCCTAAAAAAATTAAATTAATTTATTTAATTCCTTTTCATTATTATTATTCTATTAAAAATTGATTTAATTTAAAATAGAATTCACATATTGCATTGACATTCCTTGTTTAATTAAATTCCAAATTTAACTATTACAAATTGCATTGTCATTCCTTGTTTAATTAAATCCCAGATTTAACTATCATAAATTCCTATATATTAACGCTTCTATGCAATCACTACTAAGGGTACATGGTAAGAGAGTGAGTGACTTTCTCATAACTCTTATTAGGAGAGGGAACTTTAGACATGCAAATCTAATAATTAAAAATTACAAAACTCTTAATGATTAAAAATTATCAAAACTCTTATTAGGAGAGGGAACTTTGCTACATAATGATTAAAAATTATTGTTTTGTACCATAAAAATATAATGATAGCTCACTTATAAACAACACCCTCCCTTTATTCAACCAAAAAAAACCAAAAACTTTATTAAAAAAAACCACCACCATGCACAGCTTTAATATTATTTTGTCACAAAAACATAAAGATATGCAGAGCTGTTATAAATTTTTAAAGTAACTTCCCATCAAATGATTTTCTCAATTTCGTAAAGTAGCGAGGAATTTTTTTAAAATAGCATGGCCACCATATTCAATGAAGTCATTCCATGCATCACCTCACATGTATCGTTTATGCCATGTTTTAACACTATTTCATTATGTTATAATTTAATTGTGTTGTATATGGCTTTTTATAATTAAATAAATTTAATTAACAAAGCTCCACTAAGAGATTGATTAATTGGAGAATATTTTGGTTATTTCATAAAATTAGAATTTAATAATTGAGATGTATTAATTAAAATTTATATTTGATAATCAATTTTATTTATCATTATTTTTTCAATGACAATTATTTATTTAATATTAATATATTTTATAATAATAAAAAAAACACACACACATATATAATTTAAAAATTTATATAAAATTTTATTTTACATTAATACTATTTCTTTAAAAAATAAATTATATTTTATAACCCAAATACGACCAATCAAATTTAAACTTATTTCTTCACTCAATTTTCATTTGTTAGCTAAGAGTCAATGTGAACAAACTCTCAAATTACAATGATATAAACAAATTTCCACCATAAAAAGAGGTAGATAATCAAAGAGACAGACCACTTTTGAGTAGTTGTTTGAATTTTGAGGAGGCGGTGAAGAAAACAAACGTGAGTGCAACATCAACTTTTAGAAAATAAAAGCCTTCTTTACCCCACCATAATTATTGATTGATTGGATTTCCACGGCCCCAAAAACAAAAAATTTGATGCGTACAAGATTGATGCACGAAAGCCCTCTTTCTCTTTAGCGAATACTTAGCCTTTATGTGTTTTTTTTTATATATCGAATGATGGTGATGGTGATGGTGATGGTGATACTTAGAACAAACAGAGAAATTTTCACAAATGACTAAAAATATATAACTCCTTTATTAACATTGCCAAAACCGTACGACTATGTTATTGTCAACACTTAGATTCTACAAATTCAATTCGACCACCTTATACTTCTACCCTTAAGCTTAAAATCCGTTAGTGATTTTTTTAGAAGTATGTAGATATCAAGGAAATTGATCTCCCTCCTTTAAAACCTAACAACTTATTATCAACCAATAAAAATGGGAGAGTAATTAAGGGTCCTATGTTATTCCTCCATTATTATCAACCCTTTGTTATGGAACTATTTTGATAAAAAGTGAATATAGGTTAAATAACAACATTAATCATTAAAAATGGGGCATAAATCATTTCTGATCTAAATGCAAAAAATATAGAAAATAAATACCTATTTATGCCAAAATGGGAGATGAATGAAAGTATCTAAAACTATTGATAGTTGACAACGGGTTTTATAAACACATCCTTAATTTAAAACTCATTATCCTAATAGTCACTATAAATGATTAAAAAATACGCCCTAAGATAATGTAGAAAAAGATCTATAAAGATGACCAAACTTTGTTCATGTGACCAATATCATACTCCTTTAATAACAAAAAACTAGTATCAAACTCTCATAATAGTGATAGGTTTGTCCTTGATGTGGCATGGATGTTACGATAATGGTTGCACAAGGTTGTAAAGTCTATAACTTTGTGAACCTCTTCGTTTGTAGCTATATGTCAAATACCTCTTCCAAATTTGTGAATAGATACACATGATTGCCTAAATTATTTCTCATTTACTCAATCCCTATCCACACCAAGAAGACCTAGTTAAGAAATTAAAATTGGGGTTTTGTAAAGGCGTTGCTTACTTTTTGAAAAGTTGGCAATCAAAACTCATACATGTCAATAATCAGATCCATGTGTATGACAGTCCCAACCCTTATGCTTATGAGATGGGATGAAATTTAAGTAGGTGATTCTATATGCACTTTCACTTGTCCTTTTTTGGTGTAAGTATGCGACAATAACTCTTCAATGTAATAAATGCAAAACTGCAATTGTAATATCTAGATGTGTCCCTTGTAGTCATGATATGATCAATTTATGTGAAAGGACTTCGATTATATTTGTATATATAGACTTCTCAAATTTAAGTTAAGAACCTAATGGTGCATAAACATACATAAAGAAAAGATTAAAAAAATTAGGGCCAAGAAAGCGTAACTTAGACCTAAAGGACAAAGGGGACCAAAAATCAGAACAATCAGTATCAAAACATTTTGATATAAGTCAAACTAGTATCAGAACTGCCCTAATACTTGAAATTGACTAATAAAAAGTCAAAGGAATAAGAATAGGGATCCCAAGACTCAAAAAACACGTAAGGGGGGAGAAAAATAGAAGAATAGGAACATCACATGGCTACATGGAGAGGAATAAAGAGTCGAAAACACAAGAGAAAGTGCTAATAAGAGCCTAAATTGAACTAATGATCCATATGATCAAAAAAATGATAATGACTTTTTAATTACAAAGCTTGTACAAAAATTAGGTTTCTACATAATAACTCACTTTAATATGATTTTGTGCATCTACATTAAATTAAATCAAATAAGGGTGAATTTAGGTTTTTGTTGCAATTTCCTTGTTACCTTTAAGTTACACTCAAATTTTATATCAAATATAAAATTGATATGAGGTCTAAATGAGATGTGATTTACCTTTTATGAAATTTTAGCTCAAATAATCTGTAAAATAAAAAAGCCATGTCTACTCACTATATGCATAAATGTCTTGATTACCACTAAGGGTCCATGAATGTTCATCAATGCTCCTATGTCAACATCAAATATGTATCTCTAATAAAATGTGAATGATTACAAGTAAATCAATTTATTGATGAAATGATAATAAATTAATTGATGCCAAAGATAATAGGAATGGATACACCTAATAGTATGCAAACCATGCTACCAATTTTTTAATTCTTGAAGAAGCACCTACTAACCTTGTGATATGGAAAAATATATGAAATTTTATCCTATTAACCCTATTAGGTGACCAAATTTGCTTCCTAACTATTTAACCCTAAAATTTAGATTAAGGGAATCTAGGGTTAAAGGGGTAAGATGTATTCTAGGGCACAAAGATGGTAGACTATCTCTAGAACAGACCAATTATTTGTGAAACTTAGATAAAATATATATTGAATTTATTATACTAATATGATAAATATTAAAATTACAACTATGCTAGATATAACAATGAAAAAGGATAGTTGGTTTTGATGCTAATATAGATCTGGATCTAGAATAGGTAGAAAGTGGAGTGGATATTGATGTTGGGAGATGAAAATGAATAGTAAAGTTGTGCAGGATATTCATGAATTATATATTTAGTTATCAGCTATATGTATTTTGTCCTATGCTCCATGAATTTTAAGAATACAAGATGAACATTCTCCTCTTTTGGCACCAAAGTACGAGAATAATGTGAACAATTAAAGATTTTAAATGACTATATATATGTATGCTTGTATGAAGAAGATGATGAACCTTTGTTGAGATCAGTATAAACTATTTGGTTATGGTTACCTGTTATATTTCTTATTGTGTTCCTTGTATGAGATATCATGGTTAATGTTTGACTTAATTCTATCTAAGTTACTCCAATTGCTATATAAACCTTAATAAATTACTGGTTAATCTTAATTCCTATTTAACACATGATAATTCATCTCTACTATGCTTCTATCTTCCTTGTTAAAATATGAATTCTCTACACTATCCTTCACACTTGAATAAGACTTAGCTATCCTCATCCTTAGCATGTTGTATTGCACCAAGAAACTCTACTAATAATGGTGCAATGAGTGTGAAACACTCCTTCCAGAGGAAACTATGCTAAGATGGTTATTTGGGCAATGAGACATTGGAACATGGTTAGACCAAAAAGTATGGAATTTCACAGAAGAAGAATCTAAAAGGACTGGTCTTACCACAAGTGAAATTATTTAGAAGCACATCTACAGAGAAATATATGAAATTTTTTGGTGCAAATTACCTAAACTACTAACCAACTGACAAACAAGATTGGAATACTATTACTTCAATCCTCAAATGAAAGAAACAATTACCTGGACTGAAGAGAAGATAGACCAGCTATTGTAATTGAAAATTTATTAGATGAGAGAAATAGACTACTAGGTTACTACCACCATAGATGGATATATTACCAAAATTATAATACAAGGATATATAGCGTTCAAAGCTACATAGGCCCATTTTGTCCAAGGAATTAGAGGAAAATTTTAAAAGTGACTACCTCTCCTGATAAAGATGTTGGTTGTGGAGAAGGCCATAGTGCCTACCCCAAATAATATAGAGTAGTAACTTTGGGTGTATGGGGTGTGTGTGACATGATGGTGAATGATGGATAGATGAGTAGGTAAGCTTTCAACCTAAATCCAAAATGGAGACACGAGGGAAGAAGAGTCAAAATAAAAGTCTGGATTCAGAATGAGAACTATAATAATAGAACAAGTGGAGTAAATAGAATTATACCTAGGTAGCTACAAGTAAAGGTAAGAATAGTAGTAGATTAGATGATGAACAAGTGTAAAGATGTGTTGAAGAACATGATGAGTGAAGAACAAAGAAAGAGAACGATGAATGCCAAAAGATAGAGCAAGAGGATGAAGAATGAGATGAAGATGAGATGTATGAAGAGGAAGGTGAAAATAGTTTAGAATTAGAATATATAGATGATAGGTGTAGTACACAACTACAAGAAAGGGTATATTTAGAAGGATAATTATGCAAAGAAATAGAACATGGTCAAATGTTAAACATAGGTTCAAGCATAGTAAAAGAAGTTTTAAGAAAGAACCATTCACCAAAAGAGCACACTTCCTCGTAACCCAAAATTTTATATTTTATTATAATTTTTCATTTAGGTGGAAAAGAAGGTAATATTTGGGAAGGACCATTTTTAGAACATGTGACCCATTGGGGTACCAAACTTCATACAATATCAATTAAAAAGGCTTTAAAGGCCATAGGATTACTTGAAACTGAACAACAAAAAGAAGGAAGCACAAATAAACAAAGTGTGCATGATAATTCTCTTAGTGTGTAGAGTAGTACATAAGAAATATCACTCAGAATGTAGCCTCTTTTTATAATAGCTATGCAACATATTCCATCTGTAACAATCAACATGATGGGTCATCAAGGAGGATTCATAAAATTAGCCAACTATGATGGGTCCATAGATCCTGAACAGTACCTGCTAACTTACAAGATGAGATGGCAAGTTAAGGGCATCACTAATGAAGCTATCCAAAAGTGTGAATTAATAGGGACACTATTTGGAAGATCACTCGAGTTCATATACCAAAGATACCTTAAATAGGTAGGTCTAAAATATGTTGAGGACTGGCTCATCACAGAATTCAAGATCAAAAAATGCATTAGTCAGACTATACAGGACCTAAAGGAGATACAAAAAAAGTCAAGAGAGTCTGTTTATTATTATGATTGTAGGTTATTTGATGTGATGAATAAGGCAAAATTTTCTTTAAAATGTAAATACAAAGCTACATGGTTCATCAAAATACTACATTCTAGGATTAGGTTTGTCATTGTACAAACTCAATATGCCACAAAAATAGATGCTAGAGCTGATACCTTGTGTGTAGAATAGATTGAAGATCATGGAGAAGCTCATGTTGCCAATTCCAAGATTGAAAATACATTATAGGCTTTCATGAAAATAATGGAATAATACCACAAGGCAGATAAGTCTAAATTGAATCTATGGTATATGGAGTATAGAAAATAAGGACATCATAGAAATGATTGTCCTAAATTCAAAATAGAATTTTATGAAATATATTGAGTAGTAGGGCATGCCAAAACATAATTCCACCTTCTGTAGTAATACATTAAGAATCTAATAAATTTGTATTGTAATTTCTGCAAGTCACCTAATCATGATGAGAATAACTATAGAGCTTTATGGGAGCTCAAGGAAGGCATCACCAAAAATGTATTCACCATCATTGTACAACAAGTGTCCTCAAAAGATCTAGTGATCCTAATCCCTTAGGTGGATAAAGGTTGTGCAACCCATACGTGTCCACAATGGATGCCAAGTTTACCATAGTATTAGCCTTAAGGTCTGGCTAGATGGACCCCTCATTTTCCAAGTTAGACACCTCCATCTCCACAATATTCGTATGTAGCTCCCTAGAGCCTAACCATAGTGCAACATTAAAAAACAAGTTAGATCCCACCAAATATGCAATAACAATTTAGAATTAGAGATAATAATCAAAAGCACCAGTATTGAAACACTATATAGTAACAAGGAGGATATAGAGGTGGATACTTGTCAAACAGAGGAGGAGATCAAGGTGGATACATAGGAGGATATTTGGGTGATAGAGGGAATAACTATCAACAGCCTCCCCTAACATGCTACTTATTCAAGGAATATAATCATGTCCAATAAAATTGCTTGATGAACCCTCAAAGGTAGTTATACTATGCATATTACAGAATCTCTAATCAACATGACATAGAAGACTGTCCCATTTTGGAGAAATAGTGAAAAGATAAGGTCATTCAAAATGTGAATATGGTGAGTGTGAATCCTAAATAAAATGCATTTTTGAATGTTGTTATACATCAATAACATGCAGATAAAGGGTTTCCCCCACTCAAAATACCACAAGATCAGGGGATCCAAAATGCTAAACAGGATAAGTACTCAAATCCAGCTATAGAAAAGGGCCTCATGTATAAAGTTATGTAGATGTTGAAAAGCATCTGGCATCAAGACACCACCGAAGGAGATGCTACCATAATATATGCAAAAATGTATGGCCAAATTGTGTGTATTATTGCATCAAAATGGATTTATCACTACACTCATAGATATTTTGAAACTTTTAAGTACATTGCACAATGAAGACATCTCATTGAACATCACAAATCCACTACATAATCTACTGGAGTGTATGTAGTGTGGATAATAGAAGATGAAAAATTTATTTTGGTACATCAAAATGAAAAAGCCTTAGGATTTTGGTGCTCACATTGACATTAAGGTTGTTGGTTATGATATTTTGAGTGTTGTCTTTGATTTTGCTAGCACAATCAATATGATTCATAGGTCTACCTAGGAAGCCATTAGATGACCTATTTTGAGTTACAAACCAATAAATTTGAGCCTAGCTGATTATAAAAATGTTGAGCTTATTGGTATATTAGAATATGTGGAGATCAAAGTTGAAAATTTGACATTTCAAGGTAACTTTGAAGTCATTGACATGAAAACTATAGTAACACATTCCCTACACACTCATAAGTACGTAATGGGCATACGATGGTTAGATGACTATCAACATAGTGTAAAACCAATTAGAGGTGCACTAAGGTGATAAAGTGGTTATCATTCCTCTTTAAAAATCACACAAGAACATAATTTTGGATAAACCAGACTTTTCATACGATGTGAAAGAAACTAATTGGATGAAGGTGAACTATGAGGACAATCCAAAAGCTTTGTGTGCAATTGAATGTAAATTTATATACAAGCATACCAAACCATAGGTACAATCACTAATCACTCAAAAATTGAAGATATCAGAATAGAAAATTCCCCAACTAGTAGCTACATAGCCGGTAGTAAACCAATTTGTCATCAAAGAGTGTGCATCTATGTCTATGAAATCTCCTATTCAGTCAAAAGTTGACTTGCTTTATCAAGATGATGATCACATGCAGGACTACATAGATTCGACTAGGGAAGGCACTTTACCATGGGAATCAACTTCATCCATTAGTGGCAACTTAGACACACACCTCCTCAACTGGGCCCAAAGTAATCTTGAACTTTGATCGATACAAATGGTCTTTGTGCATGAGTGTTAAATTCTTATATATTATGAAACTGAGGACATTAATGACTTCATTCTATGCTTGAAATTTCATATACCAACCATCAGCTAGCATATTAGTGTTTTAAATTATGCTCTAAAAGGAATTAATATGACATGGTGGACAATTCATGAAGATGACATGCTTGAGTGAGATGATGCCTATGAACTCATGATCAGCAAGTTCTAGTTACCACAGCTCATTCACACCAATTGGCCATTTTTTCAAGAAGGTGAGTACCCTAAAATTCATATATATAAATGTGTTGAAGTTTGAAAAGAGGAACATGTGGTACCATATTACTAGATCCACATTTTCCACTATACACTTGCTCCATTACTAGTAACATGGTATATGCACCAAGAGTGCAAAAGGGAGACCAAGCATTGGGCACAAGTGCAAAGTGGATTTATACAAATCTTTATTTTTGAAGATGAAAATCCTCTGGTTCACAATGCACTATATAAAATCAAATACTTCTTATGACATAGGTATGTCGAAGACCTAAGCACCACAATCTAATCCATTGCACAGAAGAACGCAACCACTGATCTTAATTTGACACTACAAAGATACAAAGCTACTACAAAAGAATAATAATCCTTGACGTAACCATGTCATCAAATACAAGATGAAGCAAATCACATTGAGGATTTTGATTCTGATGGTGACCTAGATTTGAATGATTTATTTGAACCTAAATGACCTGTAAAACCATTAAAGGACATTAGTACAACACCTACTAAAGAAGATAAGCTGCACAACATCTAAATTCCCAAATAGGAAAGGCAACAAAATATTCAATAATCTGTTCATGAATAAAAATGCAACATTTATCAACAACCTTTCAAAAATCATGTTGTAAACATAGGAATAAAAGAGGTCCCAAAATTGGCAAACATCGGTGACTATTAGATAGAAGCTAAAATTTTGGAAGCTCTACAACTACTAAGGGATTATCAAGACATCTTTCCCACCAAATTCTCAGAGGTTCAAGGAGTTGAACCATCTCTTAGCGAGATGCATATTGAACTGAAAGAGTGTGAGCAGCCCACCAAGAAGCTACCATACAAGCTTAATCCAAACATGAAACTAAAAGTAAAGGTTGAACTAAATATAATGCAGGACACTAGAATAATTGATGTAATTATCTAGATTTGATGTAAGTATTTGAGGCCATGTAATGTAAAATTCTAGAATCTGACAACTGCTCTAGAATCCTGACCTAGTCCACTTCCAGCCTATTTTAGCCCAGATCTGCATGTGTATAGTAAACCAACTAAGTACTCTTATTTCCCATTTATTTTAATAATAATCAATATATATAATTTTTGACATATCTCAGTATTTAAATATAAAATAGTGTCTTTCTGGGTTTGTAATTTAATTACCCTACTATAGATTTATTTATCACCCTTGTGTTTATTTATTTTTGTATTCTTAACCTTAAATGATCTCACAAATTTAAATTTAGTGTTAAATATCTATATGTAGTGTTTGGTTCAGTTCAATTGTATAATTCATAACTTGGAGATTCAATGCCCTCCAACATTATAACATGTGAATAAATTATGGATTTCAACTTATTTCCATCTTGGAGTTACAAATACTAACATCACAAATTGATATTTGTGTGTCCCTAAATGGGTTATATTTTCTATACATGTTCAACTCAAATTTGATTTTGATCACCCTAAACTCACCATTGGTTCAAAAAAGGAACAAATCTCTTCAAGTGCTTCATGGGAAGCACTAGTTTTCCATTGCTTCAAAGAATCATCATCTTCAAGAAAAGTTACAAAAGCAATTTTGGTTTCACACATATAGGTTTATTCCCCTCTTTCTTTCTTTTCAATTTTTTAGTTTTTAAAGTTCAATCAGATGAATACTACTTCATGAGTTGTTGTAGGTTTTGCTAAGCTAAATTGTCAAAGGCAAAGTGTGTTGTATACACTCAAGTATAACTTTCCTTTTACTTCAGTGATTTTGTTTCTAGACTAAATTAGGGGGAAATGTAGTCACTCAAATTTGGTCATAAATATTTAATAATGTGTCAATTTTGGTCTATTTTTACTTTAATTCAGTTGAGCACTTAATTTAGATCATTTTTTACACCTCACTCTTTCATGTGTAGTTATATGGACCTATCCCTTTACAATTTATTGTCTTTCACCTATATAAATGTTCTTAATCACTAAAAACCTCTCTAAGTATCTATGTAGACATCCTATATCCTTAATTTCAAATTTTACCTTTTAGGATAAAATTTACCAGTGTGGGATAGTAATGGAAATTAATTTTTACCCTATGGTTCGATCCTATCCTTTACCCCTATTAATAGCTAGTTTTCAAAGTTAAACCCTCACTTATAGGTTGGTATATATATTTAGGGTAATTAGTATGAGGCTTCCCCATCTGTATTGCTATAAAGACATATCTAAGTCATGTATTCTATCACTTGACAATTTAATTATTGAGGCACACTTATACTATTGCACACTGAGCAAAGCTTCCCTATTCTTCACAGATATGATTCTATTTATTTGGAACAACCCTTAGCTAATTTAAGAGCCTATTTTATCCAAGTTAAATTAAAATATTATCATGTATTCAATCCATATCTAGATGCATACATACAACACAATTATATAATTAACTATAAGTAGGATAACTACATAGGCTTGATTTCCCTCTTTAGAGTATAATATATGTAGGCCATAATCAATCATTATATAGGTTATTAGGGTCATTTTATCCCATTACATTCCTTCCCTTTCTATTTGTAGGTTTTCAGCTATTGCAAGCCCTATTAGGGTTTCAACTTTGAAGGAGTCATTTACAAGTCATCCAAGCGCAACCAAAGGTCAAATTTCAACAGATGGGCATATTTTAAGAAGGTACAAGTGACTATAACATAATTTTTTTGATTTTGAGTAGAAGATATAATCAACCAGTAGAAGACAATAGTGACAGTCGATCATATCCCCTTATATTTGATTTTAAACCTAATCAGTGATAGTTATAATTGTTATTGCACACCATAATTTCGTTTGATCAAATCTCTTAGTCATGTCTCAATCAAACATAGTCAACCTATAGGTTGAAAATAGCTAAGTCTTATTGTGTTTTTCATATCTAATCTCTTTCATTTATTTATGCTTCATCTATTTCAATACTTTTCTTTTATTATGTTAGTTATAGGTCATTTTACAACATGTTTCTATCTTTTTATTCATTTTATCTTAATTAGAGTTAATACACTAATTAATTTAAAAATATAATAAAACACCCCATTGTTATTTTTTCACCTCTATCTCTATTGGGGTGATTAATTCATCATTGTAAATAAATGAGTAATATTTAATTATTCATAGTAGAGAGTGAATAATAATTATGTGAGTAAATTATACTCACTGTAGGTAGTTAGGTGGTTTATTTTACATAGTAAATCTTAATATCTTTTTTAACATAGTATATTGTAACTCTCATGTTATATTTGGGAGATTATTTGTTTGCATTGGTATTTTCCTCCCTATTACATAGGTACTATTATGAGATTGTTTTTATGTATAAATATGAACTCTGTAATGATTTTGATGATGGAATAAATTCAATTTTATTATTCCTCAAGATCTAGTATCAGAGCACTATCGAAATCTCTGAGCCTGTGAGGAGAAGCCCATGCACTCCCACACCAGTTAAAATCCATATACGACTGGAACCAGGAAGACAAGATTGAGAAGGTATGAATGAGAATCAAGTGATATCTCTCTTAACTCACACCAACTAGAATAAGATGAGAAATGTCAAATTAAAGCTTCTATAGGATTTAAATCTTGATTCATTTTTTTTAGTTTGTATTAAGCCTATCTAGATTGAAGGAATTGTCTCACGGCCTACTGTTAAAAAAATGTGGAGATTATGTGTTTTAAATTTTTTAAACATGAAAATTAAGTATATGACCTAAAATAAGCATGGATTCAAACAAGGATTCTTCATGATTCTTGTGAAGACCGAGAAAGCCCCTTATTAGCCTACATCTCAAAGGCATGCCCTAGCTAATATGTTACCTTTGACAATGTTTTTTCAAGCAAAGAGAAGCATTGGATTTTCAAACCAATGATTTAAAAAAAGGCTAGTGGTTTTATTTTTTTGATTTTAATTCATAATTTTAAAAAAATAGTTTATGAGATTTAGAATCGAATATAGGAGCCAAATCAATATTTTTTTGCTCAAAACCACCCTTTACCACATTCTTTGCTACAAATTTTCCCAAAACCACCTTTTAATTGACAAAACCACTTTCTAAAATAATCCTTTGCTAAAAATTCCATGCAATACCACTCTTTAGCAAATCCATGGTATTCTTGAGGCTAATGGTTTTTCTTAAAAATTAGCTTTTTTTAGCATACAAATATAAATTTTGTCTTATTAAAATTTGTAGTGATACATAGGCGAGTTGGTGAGTATGTAATTTAGCAAAGTGGAGGTGGGAGGTTCGAATCTCCTAAAAGTAATTTTTGGTAAAAATTTTTAGCAGTCCCTCTAACATTGGCAAGCCCACTAAACTTAGTTACACCAAATTAAGTTAGCATGGAATCTCATATTTGAAAAAAAAATGCTGAATTTTATTTTATTTTTAAAAGGAAAAGGCAATTTTTTAAAAAAAAGTGAATTTTTTTTGTCAAAAGAGGCCAAAGGGCCCTAAACAAAAAAAATCATTTTATGGGAAAAAGAATGCATTTTAATTTCCTTTGTTGTGTATTTCAATTTCAAGCAAATTGTATTGTAAATTGCATAAAATCATGAGTTATAAACTCAACCACAGTGTCTAGTCATAACTATGCCTCTGACTCATGTTTATGGGTAATGTTATCATGCTAGAGTTATTGTATACAACATGTAACATAGTTGTAACAATGGTGTCTGGGAATCGACCCTTTAAATCATCAAAGAGGAATAAGGCACATACACTCATTTTTTCCTTCATTTACCTGTTCATTACAATATAAAGGTGTAAATCCTAACAAGTTAAATTTCTATGTATATAAAAAAATTACGTGCATATATAAGGAATTCCATCTAAGCAAGTGCTAGTGATAGGATGAATCCTTTTTAGTATTGTCTAGATACCAAGTATTGGACTCTTTCCCATATGTTTACACCTCTTTACCATACCACTGGGTATATAGAAAGGGCGAGCTTCTTCTCTATATCAACAGGTATAAAAAAGGAAATGTATAAAAAAAGGTCTAGTATATCAGTCTAACAATATATAGAAAGGGAGACCTATATACCTAGAGTGATAAGGAACCAATCCATCACCCATAGTCTTGATAATGGTTACAAAGGCTCTAAAATTCTTTTTGTTAGATTCATGACTCCTTAAAGGTGATAACTATTCTGCTTGGAAGATAAAGCTCAGAACTCAATTAGAATTTGAATAAATTTGGTTTGTAGTAGATGGCTCATATACCTGATAAATAAATTGATCCTATATAAAATACATAAGATGGTAATCTCTCAAATAAATATAGTAATGATGATGGGAATGATGGTGTAACTCCACCACCCATAGGAACTACTCAATGTATGCCTAAATGGTATAAAAATACACTCAGAGATGCAAAATCAGATGGTGTTCAAGACACTTCAACCACTAGACCAAGGACTCACAATATGGCTTGAGTAGAGGTCAATTTGGACTTAATGAGTACATTTCTTTAATTTGTCAAGATCTCTATAGTTTAGGAACCCCTACAGTTAAAACCTTGGAAACATGCCATAGATGTAGAATATAATTCATTTATGAAGAATTAAACATGGTAGCTTGTAGATATTCTACCAAGGAGGAAGCCAATTGGATGCAAATGGATCTTAAAGATGAAGTACAAAGCAGATGGTAGTTTCGACAAGCACAAGGCAAGATTGGTTATAAATGGGTATGCTCAGAAAGAAGGCATTGACTATGAGGAAACATTTACTCCCATAACAAAGATCAAAGCAATTGGGATTATTTTTGCTCAAGATGCATAGTTTGGCTATAAATTCCATCAAATGGACATGAAAAGTGCCTTCTTTAATGGAGACTTATAGGAACAAGTATACATGACTCAGCTAGAAGGTTTTGTCATATCAGGAAAAAAAGTTAAAGTTTGTAGACTTGTCAAATCACTATATGGTCTTAAATAAGCTCCCATGGCATGGGAAATCAAGATTGATGAGCATCTCTTAAAACATAGATTCAAAAAGAGTCCATATGATCCCAATCTCTACCTCAAATAGTAAGGGGAGAGATAGTAATTGTTATTGTATATGTCGATGATCTAGTCATCATTAGTAGTTCAGTGAAGATGATTGAATCAGCAAAGAAAGATAGAAATCGATCATTCAACATGACAGATCTTGGGCTTCTACATTATTATCTTGGTTTAAGCATTTGGCAAAGAACAAATCACATTTATGTATCTCAACTCAAATATGCTAGGATAATGCTTGAGAAATTTCACATAATGGATAGTAAACCAATTACCACACCTATGGAGATAAAAATTCAATTGTCTCAAGCAAATCCATTACCACAAGTAAATGCAACTCTATATTGATAATTGATGGGAGTCTCATTTACCTAACCTACACTAGGTCAGGCATCAGCTATGTTATTAGTTGTCTTTCAAGGTTCATGCAAGAGGCCAAGATCAGTCACTAGAAAATAACAAAGTGAGTATTGAGGTACATCAGAGGAACTATGGATTTTGGCCTAGAATACAAGAAGAATGATAACTTATTATTGATAAGATACTCGAATTCAGACATGCAAGGAACATTGATGATAGGAAATCCACTTTAGGGTTTGTATTCTTTTTAAGAGCTGGACTGATATCATGGGGGAGTAATAAGTAAAATTATGTTTCAAGGTCTTCCATAGAATTAGAATATCATGCCGAATGAGGAGTTATCTATGAAGCAATTTGGCTCAGACGTATACTTGAAAAATTTGGATTACCATAGAATCAACCAACAATTCCTCATATAGACAATGAAGGAGTAGTGAAGCTCATTCACAATATATTATTTCATGAACGCACTAAACACATTGAGGTACAAGTTCATTTCAATCGTGAACATGTTTAGAAAAACAACATCTAGGTCAAGAAATGCTCGACAGATCAACAACGTGTAGATATTTTTAGTAAAGCACTTGCGTGGAAAAAATTTGAGGTATTTAGAGAATTTCTCTCTTATTCACTTGAGACAATGTTGAATTAAGGGGGGAAAATTGGGGTGATTAATTCACCATTGTAAATAAATGAGTAATATTTAATTACTCATAGTAGATAGTGAATAATAATTATGTAAGTAAATTATACTCACCATAGGTATTTAGGTGGTTTATTTTACGTAGTAAATCTTAATATCTTTTTTAACATAGTATATTAGAAATCCTGTGTTATATTTAGGAGATTGTCTATTTGCATTGGTATTATCTTCCCTATTACATAGGGACTATTACGATCTTATTTTCATGTATAAATATGAAGCTCTGTAATAATTTTGATGATGGAATAATTCATTTTTATTATTCCTCAATAACCTCTTTTATCTAATGGTAGTTGAAATAGATCACCCTCGTCATCCTATAAAAAGATAATTATTTTAAAAATAAGCATTTAAACCAAAAAATATAATTTGAGAAAATATAATATATTTCTTATATGTTAAAGTAAAAGTATACATGATGGGATAAAGAGCCAATGTCAAGAGTCACAAGAGGATTGTATGCAAAATAACTCGAGTGAGGAGTTGGAGGAGAATCTAAATAAGAGTTCCTCGAAGCACTCATAGAATATACACTATCATCTAAATCACAAAATATCTATCTTAAAATCATTATTAACATTTATCAATATGTATAATCATATACATTTATGTTTCTATATGAATGCATTTATTTAGGCTTCCTATGATACCCAGGTGGTTGGACTTAGACAAGGAATTCATCAAATGCTTATTAGAGATTGAATGTTTAACCTTTATATGACAAGCCTCAAGGTATTTACAAGCATCAGTTAGCTTCCCCTATTAAATTTTAGATTCATTATATATCTCCCTTCACTCTAACAATTAATTGGGTCGTTGAAATAAGGTTTCACTTTTAAACTCTTTTTTAGAGGGTGCAATACAAACCTAGCAAATTGGATAATATCAAGTACCAATTATGGTTTTCCCATCCCAAAGGAAAGCTCTCAAACATATTTAAAAATGAAAAAAATGCTCAGTAAGCGTGGAAGGTAGTACATATGAAAATGTTGAATAAGGTCAAATATTAACAATTTCATCTACCCCTCCTAGAACGAGTGTGCATGAAATGAAATATATATTTCTTTTCATTTTATTGAACACAAATAATTAAAAATATTGTAATAAAATTACTAAGATGTCATGTAATTTGTAAAGTTTAATATTATATAGTGATCTATTTCAATTCACCATGCCCAATAGGTCCAATAAGTCCTCAATTTTTTGGAACAAGATCCCAAATCACCCTAAATCCACCATGAATGTCTAATTTTATCTCAAATCAACACAATCACATGCTATGTTTCTTAATTCAATATAATTACTCAATAAAATGATGCCATGATTTTCTTAATAACATTTTTAAAATATGAAATTCTATGTGTATTTTGGATGCCGATGGCCGAACCTACCGTGTGAAGGAAACCCTTGCTATGGTTGTCGTGGAGGACTGAGGACTGGCTGTGAATGGCAATGCCAATGGCCTCTGCTACTACTGGCACCAGGCTGAGGTTGAAGAACACTGAGCGATTGAGGGGACTAAAAATGATGGCAAATGGGAAAGCGGCATTTTTTAGAGGTAAAACATGCATAGTCCGTCGAAATAGCCGACCCTGCTGAGTGTTGTGGATGGCACTTGTCCCTACAAGTTGTTATTCATGCTAGGGCATTCGTGCCCTAGCCTAAACTTCTTGCTCCCTCTTGGCCGCACCTGGGTGGGGAGTGAATGCAATTTGGGGGTAGCCTGGGGCTACATTTTTATCAGTTAAACTTTTTTTCATTGGCGTCAATACTCCCTTTTTCTTGTACGTGTAGGGGTTGTGTCCCTGGATGGAGGTGTAGGTGGGGTTGTTGTACTTGGTTGGTTGGGTCTATAGCTCAAAGGCAACATTGGGTGGTGGGACGGTTAAACCCTAGTGGTGGTTCCTTCTCTCGAAGACTTACTTGCTCGCCCTAGTCCAATTGAGTGTCAATGCTGATTGGGGAGTCTTCAGGGGTTTGTCCAAAGATGGATTATCACTCAGCAGTGATTGGTGAAAATGCTACTTTGTAGGATTTGAAGGTTTCTAATAATAACTTGTTCTCACAAAATATGGCGGTATTTGTTTTGGGTTTATCTAGTGGTACTTGGATTATGAAGATCAATGGTTGTCTTGAATGGTGTGAGGAGAGGCCAAAATTGGTTATCCCACTGGAGATGATTGTAGAAGATATTGAATACTATTCGAAGCATGCTTTGCTGTGCAAGTTTATGGGGATGTAGGTTTCATTATAATTTATTAAATCGTGGGCCCAATGGACTTGGATACTTGAGGGAGAAATGGAGGTTATGCTTTTAGCAAATAACTTTTTCATGGTTTCATTCAATTGCTTGATGGACCGCAACAAGGCCTTCGAAGGAGGCCCCTATTTTCATAATCAGATTGGGTTATTTACTAAACCTTGGCATGCGGGCTTCAATCCTACTGAAGAGATTTTGAACCAGGTTCTGATGTGGGTCCAGCTTCTAAGGTTTCCTGTGGAATGTTGGTGGGAGGATGTTTTACATTTGTTGGCTTCGATACTAGGAAAACTAGCTGGTACTTCACAACAGACTTAAGGTAAGAAGATGATGACTTTTGCTCGTATCTATGTTGAGATTGATTTAAGTAAACCTTTGCCAGATTTGGTAGATATATGTGTGGGTCCTTACTCTTGGGTGCAACAGTTGGATTATGAAACTCTTCCTTTTTGATGTCGTCTCTGTCATGAATATGGTCATTTACAAAGAAGATGCCCAAATGCTAGGCCTATGGATTCCCAGCCCTCTCAACCTCCCTACAATCACCCTAGGGTTGAAAAGGGGAAGGAACCCATCCTTGATGATGGGGATGGGGCTGATGGATTCATTCTTGTCAAGGCTCGAAACAAGAATCGAGATCAAAAGAGGACTTTGAAGGAAAGGCAGGAGGAAGATTCTTTTAATAGATTTGAAGTTTTAGATGATCTCAGCCAACAAGAAGTGAATCTAGGCTTGATGAATCTAGATCAAGGTGCTTTGGGTACAGGTCAGGAGGGCCTTCTTTCTGAAGCTACTCAGGGTTTACAGGATAATAGGGCTTTGCAAATGGACACTAATGTTCAAATGGAAGTCCAGGTGGAATCATCTCCTATTATAGTAGGGGAGAAGGGTCGTGAGGATGGATATCCTCTTGTCTCAAATACAGGTGCTGAGGGGGTGAAGATTCATAAGTCTTCTTCTCATTTGGGTCTTCTTCAAAAGGATCCAAAAAAAGGGGCAGGGGAGAAGTCTTCCAAGCTTGGTAGAAAAAAGGATTTGGAAAAGATTAAATTAATAGGGGAAACTTTGGTAGAGTCAGGGTCTGTTAAGACTCTTGATTCTCATTTTTTGACCCCCTTGAAATGATCATTCTACCTGGAATATAATGGGCTTAAATAGTGGCCCTCAATAAAAAGTTGTTCATGATTTGGTTAAAAGTCAATCTTCAAATGTTCTTTTCCTACAGGAGACTAAGTTATCAGTGGAGTGTATGTTTGGTTTAGTGCCTAAGCTGTGGGGAAGTGGAGAGTGCCAATGCATTGGTGCTCAAGGGTCGATGGGGGGAGTGGCTTGTTTATGGAATCCTCAGAAGATCCGCCCTCTTTGGTGGTTATCCTTTCAGTCTTTTATCTCTATGATTGTATCTTGTTTTGAGATGAAGGAGTTTTTTCTCTTCTTCAATATCTATGCACCTACTGATATTCAAGGTAAACAACTTTTGTGGTCCTACATCTGGTTTGTCTAAAGCATGGTTCCTTTCCATCTGTAGATAATGGCTGGGGACTTCAATGTTATTTCTGAGTTGGCTGGGAAGTGGGGTGGTATTGTGAGGCTTGAGCCTTCTAAGTTGCTACTTCAAGATAATATCTCAACTTTAAATCTTGTGGATATCAAGCCTACTAATGGCCAGTTTACTTAGAACAATCGAAGGATTGGGAGTAACTGCATTGCGGAATGACTTGACTGATTTCTAGTTTCTTGCTACTGGGCTGGTGGGTTGTGGTGTTCTAGTTCAAAAAATTTGGATTGGAGGGGTTTAGATCATTGGCCTATCAAGCTAGCTATTTCTTCAGCTCGTGTTCCTCAATCTCCTACTTTCAAGTTCCAGCTTATGTGGTTACGTGACTCCTCTCTCAATGACTATATTGTTGAGTGGTGGAGATATGGTAGACCTACTTATGGTACAACAATGTATACTTTCACTAAATTACTTCAATTTGTCAGTATCAACTTAAATGTTGGAATCGACAGTGCTTTGGAAACATTTTCCATGATAAGATTGATGCCCAGGCTGCGTTGGATGGTATTGCGAGGTTGATTAGAGAGGATGGAATGAATGAGGACCTGCTGCAGGAAGAGACTAGGACTTTCAAAGCACTGAAAGAGTGTGAGCTACAAAAGGAGGTTTTTTGGAAACAAAAGGCTCGAATTGAGTGGCTTCAAGAAGGGGATAAAAATACTGCAGTTTTCTTCAACTCAGTGAAAGCCAGGAGACATGGCAATTTTTATTTCTGCTCTGGTGAATGACAGGGGTGAAACTCTTTCTTCTTTCCATGAAATTACATGGGAAGCTAAGCAATATTTTGCTTCATTATTTAGAGAGGACTCGTAAGGGGGTTCTAATGAGGAAGCTTAGGTCATTTCTTGTATCCCTTCTTTGGTTTCTAGGGAGATGAATGAGCAGCTTATGAGTAATATCTTGATTGAGGATCTAGAGGGGATTGTGTTTCAAATGAAGAGGGGGAAAGCTCCTGGCCCTGATGGTTTCCTGATTGATTTCTTTGAAGAATTTTGGGAGATTATCAAGTTGGACTTGTTGGCGGTTGTTTAGGAGTCTCATAAGAATAAATAGATGTTACGGGCCCTAAATTCTACCTTTCTAGCTCTCATCCCAAAGTGCGAGGGGGAAGATAAGTTAAGTCAATTTTAGCCTATCTCTCTTTGCAATGTAATTTATAAAAGTATCTCTATGTTGATTTCTGATAGGTTGAAAAAGTGGCTTAAAGTGTTGATTTCAGAGGAACAAAGTGGTTTTGTGGAGGGACGTCAGATTTTGGATGGGATTGTTATCGCAACTGAAACCATTCACTCTATGGCCAGCTCTAAAGATAAGGCAATGTTCATCAAGATTGATATGGCTAAGGCTTATGACCACGTACGATGGTTCTTCCTTTGAAAGGTTCTTGGTACTTTTGGTTTTGGGGATGAGTGGATTTATTGGGTTATGAGTTATGTTACTTCAGTATCCTTCTCTGTGTTAATAAATGGTGAGCACTCTGAGATTTTTGGTGCCTCTCGAGGTTTACGATAGGGTGACCCCCTCTCTCCTTGTTTCTTCTTCTTGTTGAGGGTCTGGGACGCTTGATAAGAAGGAATGTGGAGTTAGGTCTCATTCAAGGGTGGGGGTGGGGAGGTGGTTTACCTCCACAGTCTCACTTGCAGTTTATGGATGACACTGCTTTGATGGGTATGGCTAGAATTAGGGAAGCTTCAAATATACACAAGGTGTTAGATGTTTATCTTGTAGCCTCGGGCCAATTGATTAATGAAGATAAGTCTTCCATCTTTTTCTTCAATATTCTAGGTTTTATTCAGAGGAGAATTGCTCATATCTTGAGATTTTAGACTGGGGTTCTCCCTTTGACCTATCTTGGTATTCCCATCTCTATTGGAAGACTTCCCAGGGAGTCTTGGTAGAATATTCTGGATAAATTTCAAGTGAAAGTTAATCATTAGACCCATCGGTGGTTGTCTTTTGCGAGTCGTGTTCAACTACTTAAGTATGTAGTGCAGGCTCTCCCTATTTATAGATGTATGATTCAGGTGGCCCCTTTGGGCTTTGTTAAGGAATTAGATTCCTTAGCAAGACATTTTTTATGGGCTGGTAGCTTATTGTCCTCTAAATGGAGCCTTGTTAGATGGGACATTGTTTGTAGCCTGAAGCAGCTTAACGGCCTTGGGTTAAGGTACTCATCATTTTCAGGGATGGCGTTGGCTGCCAAATTGTATTGGCAGTGGTGTGTGGAGCAAGATGGAATCTGGGCCAGGGTATTAACACAAAAATATTTCTCGGGGATCCCTCAAATTGATATTCCTCGTTATCCCCTGGTGGGGAAAGGCTCAGTGATTTGGAGTACACTCAAGAAAGGGGTTGCTCTGACTAAGGATGGTTTATTTTGTATTTTTAAAAGAGGGACAAAAGCTCATTTTTGGTCTGATTCTTGGGATGGCTTTCCTCCCATTGTTTCTCAATTCCCTAATTTGGTAACTCTGAGCTAGAGGTTCTGTGAGGTAGGATGGTCAAGGGTGAGTGACTTCAAGTCCTTTTCTTCTCATGGGCAACTGGTGGTGGCGAGATGGAAGAAACCTGATGAGTGGCCTATTGTTAGAAGGGAAGAGGAGTGTGCTGAGCTTCATAGTATCCTTTCTTATAGATGTTGTAGCTCCCTCCAGGAAGGGGATGTTCTTTCTTGGTCTCCTAATCCTAAGGGTGTCTATACTGTTGTGTCTGGATATTAGGTGTTGTTATCTTACCAGCTGGATGGGGTGGAGGTGTACTGGTGGAATAAAGTGTGGAATAAGCTCTCTTAGCCAAAGTCTAACTACTTTATTTGGACTTTGGCTTGGAATGGGAGCTTGACATGGGATAAGATTCGGAAGCAAGGTTTTCAGGGTCCTTCTATGTGTGTTCTATGTGGATGTGGAGAGGAGGACTCCTCTCACTTGTTTTTCCATTGTCCCATGACTCTGCAGCTTTGGCATTATTGGTGGGATGTGTGGAAAAGACCCTGTGTTCATGTGTCCTCCCTGGAGGATTTTTGGAATAGTCTGGGTATACCTCCTTCCATGACTTCTTTCTTGCAAGATGTGTGGTATGTTGGGCCTTCTTTCATACTCTGGCAGATTTGGTTGGAATGAAATCAAAGAATATTTCGAGGAGAGAAGTTGTTGATTCAACAAGTTTGGCACAAAATTAGGGGTATGATTCGGGAGACGGTGGAAGCTAAGTGTGATATGGTGTTCCCTTTGGATAAAGGGGATGCTGAGTTAGTGGATAGATTGGGTATTCAGGGGTTGTCTCCAGATTTTGCTTGTGTCAAGAGAGTAAGGTGAGTGAATAAGAAAGTTTAAATGGTGGGGAGTTGGCTACCCCCTCCAGCTGGCATTCTGAAGCTTAATACTGATGGTTCTTCAACGGGCAATCCTGGCCCTGCTGGAATTGGTGGGGTGGGCAGGGATTTTTCAGGATCGGTGGTTTTTTTATTTTCTGTTCATGAAGGAGTGCAGACTAACAACCTTATGGAAGGTTTGGCGATCCTCTACGCTTTAGAGAGGGCTTATGCTTTGGGATGGCACAAGGTTATCTGTGAGTCTGACTCACAGGTTTTGATTAACTTGCTGAATAAACAAAAAGTCTCTAACGCTAGTTGGCAGGTGGCTATGATAGTGCAAAAAATTTTGTAGATAAGTTCTTTGATGGAGATGATGTCCTTTGTCCATATCCCAAGGGAGTGGAATAGGGTAGCAGATTGTTTGGCTAAGGGGGCCTCTGAGCATTTAGATGGCTGGAAGATTGATGAGTGGGAGCAGGTGTCCTATGAGCTCCGACATGTCTTGGAGAGGGTTCTTTCTGAGGATGGAAATGGTATTGGTGAAGGATAATGTTGTTTCAAGCTTGGTTTTATGGTTTCCTATGGATTCCTGGGGCCTTGGCCCTTTGATGTTTTGTAATGTTCTTTTCTGATTTTCAATAAAGTTTTTACCCTTCTATTTTTTTAAAAAAAACATTTTTAAAATACAAATACAAAAATCCACTATTATATTTAACTTAATAATCAAATTTATTGAAAACAACCTAAAATCAAATATATAAAATTAACTTAAAAATGATTCAAAACTAACTTAAAGTTACATTTAATATCAAAATTAAATATAAATCAAATACAAAATCAAAATTTAATTAAAATTATTATAACATCAACCTAATATCATTTATCTAACATGACCTTAACTTCACGTACCTAACTTTATCCGCATCAAACCAAACTAAAACCTAAATTAATAGTCCCAACATACAAAAAGACCAATGACATTAGTGCTTCACCCACCAATAAACAAAGAGACCAATGACCTCCTTAGCCATTGGGCTCATTATGAAGGTTTTAATAACAATATTTTTGAGATAAAATTTAATTTTTTTTATTGGCATGATATTAACCATTTGTAAGATGAGATTTTGATTATCTATAAAAATATGAAAATGGAGTAATAATATTATTGTCAATTTGTAAGTTTGATGCATGTTTTTTTATTTAATATGTTTGGCCAAAAGTTTTTCTACACTCATTTTATACATTGAAAAAAAAAAAGAAAAATAATAATATTGAGAGTTTTAGAAAATGATATGATATGATTGAGGAGACATGGAAATATGATTAAATTAGGGTGTCAAATCTTAACGGTACCACTATCCCTTTAGAAATTAAGTGAAAAGATATGAATTTTGGCTCACCAATGATGAAAAAGATGAATTGCGTTTTCTTTCATTGCAACATTTTCTCTTAGTATTATCATAAAACACATCTTTCTTCCCCATTATGCTTTATAGTTGGTTGACTGGATTTCCACAAGGAAAATTATATATTTTATTTTATTTTATATAAATGAGTAGATTAGAATTTTTGTGACGTGAACAACTCTTTCATCTCAATTCCTGCATGACACTAATTTTCTTTTTAATCATTATTTAATTATTTAATGGAAGTCCATATCAAAGCACCTTTTTGTTTTTTTTTCTAAACGAGGTGATAAGTATGCCCATTCTCATTCTCATTATCATTCCCGTTTGTAATAAAAAAGTGATAGTGGTCTCTTACGTTTGTTATTGGTTGTTGGGTGTCCACTCATATACATCACTTATCTCTTTTAAGTTTTATTTTGTGTCACAAAAAAAATAAAAATGGACGACCACAATCCACAACATAGGAAAAAGGTAAAATCTTTCTTTGCTCAAAAACATTGTTTTTTAATATAAAAGTGTGTTTTTTTTAAAAAGGGTGCATTATGTTTTTTCATAATTATTATATTATATTTTATAAATATAAAAGAATAATTTCGTCTTTCAATTTTGAAATTTTATAAATTAACAATTTTATATATTACAAAATATACCTGAAATTAAAATTTGGATAGGTTCAAAAAAAATCAAACCATTAAATATATATTAAAATGTTTAAATTATTAAAATTCTAATATCTAATTTTTAAAGTATTATATTTTAAAAGCGCCTATCAATAATAGTAATTATTATAATATTTAAAATATTAAAATGGACGTTACTTATCTAATGTTGGATAGAATCTTGGTCACGATTATTATTTATTTAATTTTTTATGATAAACAATTTTTTCGAATATATTGTTTATGTAATTAGAAAATTTATATGTTTTAAAAATTATTATTGTTTTATTATGCCTAAAAGTAGATCTTAACACTACTATATATGGTATAATTTGTACCATTATTTGAATCAGATTAGTGTCATATTTTTTTCAACAATTTGATGATAACATAAATTCGATGTAATCGTAAATGCAAAGCCAATAATAATAAAATAGGATTAACCTCCCATTTATTTCATTTGAATTCAGGGCTTCTCTATATATATTTTATACATAAGATTCTCAAAGTTATTTCATTATTATTTTTATTTTAACGAAGAGTCTTGGAAGTGATGTGAGTTTAGTGGAAAATAAGACTTTTCAAAATCATTTAGAAAATAAGTAGGTGAAGTGAGTTTACTTTGGCGGAGGATAATGTAAGTTTATATTTTTGTTACTCGATTTTACTAATTAATTTTTTTAATATGTTAATTTTGTAGTACATGAAATTATTTTTTTAATGTTACAAATCTAAATGGTTAAATGGAAATAAAATTTTCAATTTAAATCACTTACCAATTACCTATTGCATTATACTTCGTCTACATAGAATTTTTGTTGCTATAAACTAGAGAATGTTTTAAAAAGTTGTCTTTTGTGTCATAGATAATAAGTCAACTTCAAGTAGATATCAAACATCCCCTATACATAGCACTTCTTCAATCTCCATACAAAACTCTTAAGTTAGTCTTGATTCATTTCCTACAAAGAGACCATACATATGAATGAGTATACTTGTAGCACATGAATTTATATGTAACAACAATACTGTCATATAATTTTATAATTTATATTAAATTTTATTTTAAATTTTTATATTATTTTCATTTTATGTATAGGGAGAGTCATCACAATCTCATTGAAGTAGCGATTGATGTAGAAGTGGAAGAGGAGGAGAATGCATTAGTACAACAACTACAAAAGATAGTACAAATTTTCATCGTGTCATCATGATGATGAAATGCATCTAGGTAACTTAACAACAACTCAAAGAAAACATCTTAAATAAATATTTTAAGGTTCTGAGTGTGACCCTTGTCTATTATTCATCTTGTTTGGTTCCCTTTGAATCCTCATACTAAAATCTTGAGAACCTCCTTAGGGACTTTCTTTGGTCTAGTTATGAACATCAGAAAAGTTTCTACCATGTTACGTGTAGTTATTGATGTCTTCCCAAGGAGGTAGGAGGTTTTTCCCTACTTAACGTCTATTAGAAAAGCATTGTGTTATGTGCTAAAAGGAAATGAAGCTTATAAATTATTTCTAAGGAATTATATCTTTGCCGATACCCCTTTTAGCAGAGCTTCTTGGAATGGTTTAGGATTTCAAAACCTTCTTATCTTACATGTTCCTATCAAGGTTGTGGGGTCATTTGTGTCTAATAGTATTTGAAAAGCATGGGAAGCCATCAACCCTTGGATCATGTGAAACTAAAATAGATTTAGTGATGGTCTTTTCATCAATCAACAGTCTGTAATTATTAATTCTCACAAAGTCACATTTGGCGAGGTGCCTTGGGCCCATGCTCTTAAGATTTTCAAACGACGTAGCATATTGTTGAGGATATCTACTCTAAAAATTCTTGGGTTTAGCTCTCTTAACCTAAGGCCAAAGGCAAAATTCATCTTTGAAAAAAGGAGCAAGATTTCTTCCATGAGGTTATTGATGTTGTTCTCACATAAACGTTTCATAAAGTTAGAGTGATTTTTGCCAGGCCCTAATAGAAGGATTGGAAGTTGTATGTTAAAACCCCCTTCCTTGATTATACTTCTAGAGCAAGGGATATGAATAGTTCTCACCTTTACAACCCATGTATCAAAATTTCACCAAGAGATCTCAAATCTATTGCTCACACTTGTAGCATGAAAGCTCAAACCATTCAGAGTTTTATGCTTAAAGCCCAAGTTACTCATTTTGGTCATTGGTTTCTTTATTAGGTATTACCCTTGGGATGTTGCCTTGTGCATTTAGGCATTCCTTATCCCAATTTCCTTTCTACACTGAAACTAAGACTATTAAGCATTTTTTATTTTCAATTAAAGCTTAGCTGGCATGGGCATGCATTCATGATTTTTTCAAACCCTTTCGATCAGAGCCTCTCATTTGGAAGAATAATGTCCTTAAGAACTGACCCATGCTTCCTGCAAAATTCACACAATTTAGCATACTTTTTGGGTGGAAATTGTCTTTTTAATTTGGAAAGAAAGAAATGTTTTTTTTGGTGTTAACTTTACATTGTAAAAAGCAATCATGTACTTATAAGAAGTCTATGGTGATATCAAATGCATTTATATAAATTAAATTGCAAGCCAATAAAGTGGCACTAGAGGTGGCTCGTCTCCAGTCTTTACTAGATTATTAGGGCAATGCTTCCTACACACTTGTGTGCCTCCATCTTTGCCTCCAATGGATGGAAATTTACATGGGGCCATTTTTTATGCTCTCTTGTTACTTCTGTGTAGAATGGTAGTTGGTCTCCTCCCCATCGTGACAAGTTCTCATGCTTGGACCTAGTCATCTCTCCTCACAAGACCTCTTTAGATGGTACACAAGTAAAGCCCCATGATAACATGGAAGCAATGAATGAATAAAATAACATAAATATTAGTTGGGAGCTCAATGTACTTGAGAGTGATGACCTAACAGAGGTTGGTTGAGGCGAACCGGATAATCGAGATCCATTGTCTCTTATTAGCCTCCTTACTTCGACTACTTCATATATGCTTAGTTTTATGATGTTTGGTTGAATATGGAATTAATTATATTAATCGCTTAAGCTTAGCTCTTTTTTTGCTTTCTCAAATCTTTAGCTAAATATAATAAACTTTAGGACATAATCCCTTACCCCCAACATTTTATTTGAAAGAGTATGAAATATTTTTTTATAAAAATAATGTAGTTATTATTATTATTATTATTATTATTATTATTATTATTATTATTATTATTATTATCATCATCATTATCATCATCTTAAATTCTTATTAAAATTGAAAGGGTTGTAGTTTGAATGGTGAGGATGATGATTGCTTATATCTATCTACGAGGATATAAATCTTTGTAGATACTCAATATAGAAAGTCAAGTGGTTAAGATAAGGGTTATGCCCTAAATAATTTTGACATAATGATTACCCCTTACTCATAATTACTTAACTAAAGAAACTCATTGATTTAAATATGTACTTACTCAACATTATAAATTCACTATATATTTATTTTTAAAATAAAAATAAAAACAAAAATACGGACATTATATAATTAAATAATTTTGTATATTAAAATATAATTAAAAAAAAAGGGATTTTAAAAGAATCAGGTTAGAAAGGATAAGGTTGTACAAGAGTGGATGCAGAACATATAATGACAAAGCGAGCGTTTAGTTAATCTGCAATCGACGACAGAATTTTATTTATTTATTTATTTAGGAGGAGGTGAAAGAGACGAGGAAAACAAACGGTGAATGGAAGGCAAAGCCATTATTGGAATAATGTGTTGTTGTTGTTGTTGGGTGGGGATGGATGGATTGATTCATTCATTCATTCATTCTTTCCAACATCGCCTAAAAATGTACCCACGCAAAGCGAATACGACCATCTCACCATTCTTACTTTGACGTGAGGCTGGCGAGGCATGCACAACTACTTTTCTTTTCCTCCAAACTAAAGGTTGCCACCCTCCCTTTCTCTTCTCTCTCTCTTTCTTTTTTTTGCCCTTTTTGGTTTGGACATTGTATTAATTATAGTTCTAATTTTAATTCGTCATATATATTTATAATATATATATTTTTTATATTATATATTTGGGTACTCTTTATTTTAATAAATATTTATCTAATAATAAAAATATTAGTTGTTTGAATAGATAATAAGTATATTTAAAAATTAAAAGAGTTTGTCGTTAATTTTTTTTGAATTTATAAAGATATTTTTTCTAACTGAAGGGAGAAACATTTAAATTATTATCTATTGGTATTGATGTACAAACAAACCAATTTTCTTCGGTTTAGTATTTATTATCTTAGTTTTTGAACAGAAGTAAAAACTATGAGAATGCCAAATCTTTTGACCACTAATAGTCAAATTCAGTTAAATTGTCAAAATTGTTCTAGGGGCAACATTTTTCCCTTTTTGGTTTGGACATTGTATTACAACACATGAATAAAATGGAGTAGGGGCTAGCTTACAATCAACCACATCAAAATAATGAATCAAATTTGTGGCATACTTCTACTATTTTAGAGAACTTCCATTAGGTGACTGATGAATCTGAAATCCAAGAAAGTAGCCCAAAAGCCCTGAGTCTATCATATCAAATTGCCTCATCATCTTAATTTTAATATCAAAATAAGATCATTTAAATATAAAACAAGTATCAAAATGTGATCCTCGTGCCTTTGGATATATACATTTAGGTTAGAGTGACAACTAGAGAAACCATAAGTGAGCAAAAAAGAATCCATCTTCTCATACCAAGCATGCAGAACTTACTTAAGTCCATAAAGAGAAAAATAAAGTCTACATACTAGTGAAGAGTCATGCACCAAACTTGAAAGATACTCCATGTATATCTCCTCATGTAGATCATCATGCAAGAAGTCACTCTCCATGTGCATCTGATAGACCAACCAACAATATGCCACAACAAGGGAGAATACAAGTCGAATTGAATCCATATTCACAATGAAAACAAAGGTCTCAAAGTAGTCTACCCCTTCAACTTGTGAAAATCCCTTTGCAATTAGGCATGATTTATATTTGTCCATTGTACCATTAAATGCATAATTTGTCTTGTAATTACATTTACATTATATAAGTTTCCTTCCCATAAGAAGTGATGCTAGATCCTAAGTGAGATTATTTATCAATGAAAAATACTCCAACATAGTAGCATGCCACTCTAGTCTTATTGATGCTTTAGAAAATAATATTGGGTCATATTAAATGGCATGACTTAATAGGGAAATTCTAGGTGTTTGTGATTGAGTACGTTGAGGAACAAAAGGATCATCTACTAAAGAACTAGTCGTCTCAAGAGTAGACTTGGCCCATTTTGGCATAGGCTAAGAATCAGGTGATGGAGATGGTGGTGCATTATGATCGTCATCACTATCCATAAGAAATTACTTCAAATTAGGAGGAATTTTGAAAGGATAATAATGTGAGGGCCCCACTAGAATAATACTCTCATCAAATTTGACACCCCATCATAAAAACACATCATGAGTGATGGGGTCAAGTAGCTGATAGGATTTGCATCATCACAATAGCCAAAAAATATAAATTATGTACTTTTCTTATCCATAGCCTTGCATTTGTTATTAGGAATAATTTCCTAAGTAGTAATCCCAAATACTTGAAAATGAAATTCTTTTGGCTTGATCCTTGACCAAGCTTCTTCAGGAGTTTTGTTCTGCACTTCCTTATGGGGAATGTGGTTCTATATATAATTGGAATAATTTATGGTTTATTCCTAGTATTGAGGATCCATATCTCTAGAGTGAATCATACATTTTTCCATCTCTTTAAAAGTGTGGTTATTTCATTCTGCAACACCATTTTTTAAAGGAGTATAGGGCACTATGAACTAGTGAAATATGCCTTGTGTAGCTCAAAAATCTTGAAATGCAATAGAGACATATCCCTCCCATTGTTTGTGTGTATCTATTTGATTGAAATAGATGATTGCTTCTCTTAAAAAGCATTAAAGGCTTTAAAATTCTCAAGTACTTCACTCTTGTACTTGATAAAATACACCCAAGTTCTTTTAAAATAATCATCGATGAAGGTAAATCCATATTTGGCTCCAAAGAAAGATCATGTGGGAAAGATCATGAGATCACTATGCACTAGCTCGAGAGGGGTTTTAGCTTGATATGCCTTACCCTTTGAGAAAGTGTCCTAGTTTTGTTTGCTAATTATATATCCAATACAAACTCCATAGTGTAGGAGACCTTGGGAAGGACAATCACTAAATTATGTGTACTCATTTATTGTAGGTGTTTATGATTAAGATGCCAAAAATGTTAATGCCATAGTTTATTGAGTGGATCAGCATGAGTAGTTAAAGAAGATCCAATAGAAGGTTCAAATATTTTAAAGGTAAAAAGATGTGAACCATGATTTGCATCACCTGTAACAACTATATCCTATGAATCTAACAATTCTCAAATTATAACATGTTATGGAGTAAACTCCACAATCTTCTTATTGCCTAAGTTTCAAATTTGGTACACAAACAACAAATTTATGGAGAATTTGGGATCATACATCATATTATTGATACAACCATCATACATCTTAATAGTATTAGATCCCAACACATCAACTCTAGAAGACTTACCCACTTCAATCTGGGAAGTGCTATAATATGAGAATTAAGAAAGAAGATCCCAAAAATGTGTAAGGTGATGAAAAGTGTTAAAATCAAAAATCCAAACATATCATGATATAGTGAATGCCCTAGCAGTGAGTGTTTTCTCTTTTCTTGTTGAAGGTGTTGAAAAATAAGGAGTAATAAAAATTATCATATTGCTTGACAACTTTCAAGGCTTCCATGTTCTTGAAACATCTAGACTCATAATGATTGGCCCCACCACAAAAGTTACATGGACCATAAGTCTTCTTTGGTTTATTTTTTATCTAGGTTTAGAGAACTTAGAGGCCTTAGTAAACTTAGTACGTTTAGAAGACTTGGAAGGCTAAGAGGCTTGAGAGGGATATTTTGTTGGTTTGGTGGAGGGTAAATTGTTTGACTTCAGTTTGGGTTTACTTTTTGAGGAGTTAGCAAAAAAGGCATGACTATAGCTAGGAAGAGAGTCAAGGGTCATTAACTTAGTTCACTCCCTACCGAATCACTCACAAAATAGCTCAAAAGTGGGCCACTAAAATTAGTCACCTAAGGCATCCATAGTGGAGTAAAAGGTAGAAGTGAAGACACTAAAAAGACCTTTGGCTTAGACAAAATGATAAATATGGTCTCTTTGTTAGTCTTATCTTTTCCAATAGTGTGTAATTAGGACCTAATGAGTTTGAATTTTGCCATAAATTCTTCAAGAGTGGGAAATTCAGAGGGAGAAATTAAAGAGAGTTATGCATCAAGTTACAACAATTTGAATTTGTTAACTTTACCAAAGAGTGTTTAAAACTTTTCCCAAGATTCCTTGGGAGTTTTGACATCAACAATGTGAAAGAGAAGGGTGTTAGAGATGTTGAGGCCAATCAAATCAAATGCCTCGTTTTGTTTGCATAAAACAAATAATGGTCCTTCTCTGATGTGAAACATGGGATAATATCATAAAGAACACGCCAAAGGCCTTTCAATTGCAAGAGTTATTGCATCTTTGATTTCTATATAGTGTACAATTTAAATTCATTAGTGACTCAAATAGTCATGTGTCCATGGTGGAGGAGGTAGTCATGAAAAGTACATGCAAAAGTAGATGTCACGTACCACTAATAATGCATTTATGATTTCACAAAAGTGCCTTTAGGGTCGGTTACCACTAGAAATGTGTCCAAATGTCTTTTAGAATACAAATGTGCCCAAAAAATGCCCCCCAAAATATTACCAATATAATTGATTTTGTTGATTACAAACAATTTTGAGAAAATTGAAAATTTCTTCCTTATAATAGTTTTTTTATTAAAAAACACTTAAAAGGGTCAAATAATATCCCACCTAATAAAAGTTTTAAAACTTATAAAATAAAAGTTTTGAATATAGCATGAAAGATTAGAAAGGAAAAATCACGGCTTTTAGAAGGTAGAAAAATTAGTGTTGATAGGCGAATTCTATTTAGGGAGACTTAAGGAAATTAGCTCAGGAAGAGAATGTGAGTATATGAAGCTCTATTATTTAGACTCTCTAAGATTTCCCTGCCCTTTGCATCCTCACTCTCATGAAATATTCTTTGAACATAATCAAATTAAAAATGCAAGAAGCTGTAAGTAAAATGGATATTATTGTATAGGAAAAGGCTCAGGTGTTTAAGAAAGCATGGATTTAAATGCTTTGTGAAAATGAACTTCTCATCATCAAAGTTAAAAGCATTTCCTTGAACAACAATCTAAACCGCATCGACCACTTCGTATAGTTTTAAAATGTCTAGCAGGAGAGGCTTTCATCTTTGTTAATGAATAAATTATCTTTGGATAAGATTCGATTTCAATAAATGCGTATGTATGTATGTATGTATGTATATTTTGCATTTCAATTTCATTGAAATCCACATATCTATAATATAATATAGATTGGTAAAGTGAAAAAGCTAATAGAAATACTATAGTTGACATGAGAACATTTTTATATATTCAATAAATAAATAATAAAATAGTATAAAATCATTACTTAGATTGATAAAAAAAATCGATGTTAGTTGAGCTCTATAATAACAATGGTACCTTTAGGGTATATGGAGACGTCGATGGATTGTAGAGTATGACTTCAAAGAAATATAACATTGAGGAACTATTACATTATCTTCAAGAAGTTGTAATATAATTAATTATTTTTTTATTTTTTTGAAAAGAGTGAAATGTTTTTGAGTGGAGCTATGAATCACCAAGGAGAAGTTCTTACATAGGTTGGAGCTTCGAACAAGTGTTGGAACATAACATGCAGTCTAGTCCTCAAAAAACACAACACCAACGAAGCCCCACTCAAAAATAAGAGCGAAAAGAAATGTAATAGAGAGTTCCAAAGAGAATAACACTTAACATAACAAAGTTCAATAAGACCAATTAGCAAAAATGTTAAAATCAGACAACAAAAAGTTAGTGATTATACATTATTCCATGGGTAACACCCCAAAAAAACTTTGAAAGAAGACATCACAAACCAACAAAAGACATTCAATGAGCTCGAGAAGAAAGAAAAAAGAAGAAAGGAGTCATCTGCAAGTAGGAATCAACCTTCTCCTTGAAAGGAGTTTCTCTATCATCCTCTAGCTATAATCATTTTTCGAGCATCTAGTCTCAACCTTTCTGCCTCAAATCTTCGACCTCTACATTTAGACAAGATGCCTAGATCGAAATTAGGTTTCCCACCTTTGGAGTTAGAAGGGGATGGATATGGAAGCTTAGAAAAGCCAATATGTGATTGTAGAGAGTTGGAATCCTGCTTAGGCCCAGATTTCTTCTCCGCAACCAACGTCTTAAGAGTAGTACTTGGAGGGTTGGAAGAAAGAGAAGGGGAAGTACCAAAATGTTGAGTAAAAAATATATTGTGGTTGCACCAAATAAAATCATCATCAAGTGAACGCTCCTTCCAAAACATTTGACAAATAAATGAAGTTGGAGAAGAACAAATAACAACACAGTACCCGAGACAATTACAACAAAAACACTTGAAAATTAAACTTTCATAGTTAAAAAATTGAAGTATTGAATTTTATTTTAGTAGAGTGAAAAAAAAGTCTAGACAAATTAATGATAACACAAACCCTCACAATTTTTTTTACCATATAACTCTTCTTCATTTTAAGATAAATAAATTTTTTAATTTACTTTAGAACAAATTGTTGTTTCCCTTGGTTTTAAGAGAACCCGAAAAAAAAAATCATATGAAACATTTTACCAATCCCATACATAAAATGTAGAATTTGAGGGGCAAAATATGAATGTATAATTTATAATTTAATGAGATGGTTTGGAATGGGAATAATTGTTTGAACCCAAATAAACACTGTTTGACGTGATGTCACTCTCCAATCAATTCAAAAGATGAGGAGAAATCGATGATTGAATATCCATTGTTTTTTCCGTATTAAATAAAAAATGATTGAATATCCATCCTCCGCATTGTAATTGTCACTGATCAACAATTCATTTCCATAAAAATTAGACAAAACACAGTCAAGTGAGAATCAAAATCCATATTAAAAAATTGTCTTTACAATCCGTGATTGTTTTTTATATATCAAAACCCCTCTCAATTTCAAATGTACTCGTCTCGTTTGTTTTAGATGCAATTATTCAAACTTTCTTATGTACACTCACTCACATTTGTAAAATATGATCATATTTGTACCAGGGAAGAAATTGTTGAGACTAAATGGAAACCTAATTTACCATGTTAAACTCCATTATGGCTATTCCTTCTCAATGTTTGAAACTTAATTTAGTATGGCATTTTTATATCTTTCTTTGCTTTGTCAACTTCAGTTTATTCTTTAAAAATATTGCTATTATTAATATAATCGTTGGTGTTATGGGGAAAATTATATTTAAAAAAAAAAAAAAAATTATAATTGAACAGAGAACTTAAATTTGGTTATAATAGTATTATATGTTGAACTAACAAAGATAAATTATAAAAAAATAATTATAATGTCAAACTTGCACCTATGTTCCTTGTATAAACCAGTGTTTTATCTTGAATTGAATTAATTATGGAAATTAACCTTAATTTTGCTAAATAAAATAAGTTGGTGTAAATGCACTTTCAACAAGCAAAATGAAGGAAAATAATTGAATTTGAAAATATGCAATGATAACAAAGAAAACTAATTATGCAAATGAAAGATGAATTTAGCTATTTTTATCCATTTAATTCACTGTATTGACTAAAGAATGCATAAACAAGAAAACATGAACAAACCCAAAAACCACTCAAAAGGTGGATCTAAGGCTATGAGGGACAAGAATGTTGACCACTATTATCCCTATTTACCAATTATGTCTTTTTTTAAAAAACTATAAATTATAGCACAATCAATTGTGACAGTTGGAATCAGGTCTATGTGTGTTGATTTTACCTTTAGAAGTGTGCAGAAGTCCCACATATAACTTCTTGAAATTGTAAACCTTAATAGAGCATGTAATGATCGAATGACCTAAAAATAAGAAAAGGAGAAGTGTAGTTGGGTTGAGCTGACCCCAATCACCCTCACGATGACTAAGCACTACCTACATATCCAATACTCCAATGATGGGAATCAAACCCAATGTTATTCTCCCACCTATTGTAATATCCCCATTTTTGATCTAGACTCTCGAGGATCCTTAACCCATTCTTGTCTCCAATAGTTGAGGATAGAAGAAGGAAAGGAAGCATTGTGGGCCACTTGTGAGGAGTTAATAATAAGAAAATATACTTTATATTTCTAATTTTGAGTTGCGTTATGAAAAAGCACCTTATGTTTCTATTTCACTTAAGTGGTGGGGTTTATAGGTCTTGGGCACTTAAGGCCTAGAGATAAATTAAGAAGATCTTTTAATATATTAAAAATAAATGTAACTCTTCCCTCCAATTTTGGGCACTACACTTGGAGGAGTGGCATATAAAGGCAAGTAAAGATTCATTTGAAGGTTATGTAATTTTGATATTGAAACTCTTGTGCAAGTATGTCAAGCTTGAAAAAGTGACTTGAGGACGAAACTCTTCAATTGCATTAAAGGTTTAGGGATGAAAACCTCCAATACTCTACTAGGGCAGCTCTACTCAATGGCTGTATTTGCACCATAATTGTGCTTAATTGTATGCAAAAAATTCTACAAATGTGTCTTTTGATGCCACCTACATCAAGGAATTGGTACTACCCTTCAAAAAGTTATAATTCTTCAATTTACAGGAAGAAAGGAAGGTTGGTGAACCACATAGAGAAGCTCTAAGACCAATTGAGGCCTTCCAAGGTGTGGTGACTCCCTTTGGGAGGGTGGCGACCCTTCATAAGTGAAGAATTTGATCTTCAGATCCCTATTCAGTGGTTAAGGTAATTTTTTTATTTATTTCAGATTTTTGATGAATTTTTTGGTGACATTTGGCATGCATAAGAGGTCATTCAAGGTCTAAAATATTCCTAAAATTATTCACACAATTTTGGCAATTGGGCAGCTTATGTGGTGAGCTTTGGGAGGTGTTTCGATGAGAGAAAATCAAGTAATAAATTTGATATTTATTTATATTATTTTTCTTGGGTGTGGTGAACCTCTTGGGGAGCTTTTCAAGGTATTCAAGGGATAGAAAATACAGCTATAATATCAAGGAAAAATTATAATAATTTGGTGAGGTATTTTCAATAATTTGTCATATTGTTGGATCCTAAAAAAGGTAATCAATCTTCTAGATAATATTTAGCTTCTTGTGGATTTATTTGGATGTTTTTTGGGTTGAATATCATAAATTATTGTAGCTAGGGTTTGGCTAGTTATAAATTTTAGAATTCAGTTTGGTGTTTATTTAAATAGGGTTTGTTGGAAAACCCTCCTTTTTTGTTGTCATCTTAATTTGGGGACATTATAGTGGTATCAGAGCCATATCTTGGCCATTTGTAGGATTTAAAATAGGAACATGGAAGGTGATACACAAGCCCAAGATCATGAGGACCAGCCTTTGATTCGTTGGGATCTCATGGAGGATTATGATGAGTATTTGGCTCTTACACCTATATACCATAGGGGAAGGAGCTTCGAAGCTTAACTAGGCTTGAGGTATGGTAAGTGACATTATGGGTATATGGACATGCAAGATGATTTGGGGAAGATAGTTCTTCCAAATTTTGATGGTGGTCTAGGTAATTCAGTAAGAGTTTGGGTGGATATTATGATAAAATACCTTAACTTGAGGCCTAGGGGTCAAAAGGAGGTAATAATTTTTATTATTTAGCATTGGGATGGGGTTACCCATAAGTGGTAGTTTTAAGAAAGAATGACATAAAAGCCTAGCTTGATGCAAACACATGAAGATTTGTTGAAGGAGATAACCAAGAAGTTTTAAAGGAAGGAAGAAGTAATCAAGCCTATATTAATAAAATCACTTGATAAAATACTTCAATCAAGGGAAAGGCAGCCATTAAAACAAGTGGTAAAATTGGATTTTCAATTATACAAAAGGCAACCACTTTATGAGCTTGTCAATGTGAAAAAGTCAGTCAAACAAAGTCCCTCTATGAGGCATGAATAGTTGGGAATTAATTTAGAAAAATTAAAGAAATCATTAGCCAAAGAAGCTAATTTTGAAGGGTAACCACCTAATGGAGATACCTTAATGATAGAGCATCAAAAAGAGGCCACTAATAAACCTAAGTAAACAAGCAATCAATAGAAATTAAGAGAAAAAAATTAGAAGAGTCAAAGGCACAATAAGAAAGCATAGGAGAGTAGTTGTCTAAGGGGAAAAAATTAAAAAATGGAGGGTGAATGCATCAAAAAGAAAGGGACAGCTAACATGTGATAAAGGAAGAAGTGATCGCCACCCTATCAAGTGCTAATAGATGCCACCTTTTTCATGTTAGAGGAACCGTTAATGGAAAAAGGGTTATCACATCAATGGATAATGAAGCCACTCATTATTTTTTAAATGCCAAAATTGTTGCAAGACATAAGCTACCCACCAAAGCAAATGAAGTATTTAAGGTCACTATTGGGATGGCTCCTCCATCTCATGCATTTCCAACACTATGAGATTAAAATTAACCTTAAGCAGATACACATTTGAAGGAAAATTTAATGTGATTGATCACGATGAGTTATATGTTATGCTTGGATCCTAATGGGTCCAATCCCTTGGTGAATACACTCATAACTTACACAAATCATAACTAAAATTTATGGTAGCCAACAAGGAAGTTTTTCTCCATGGTCTAAGCAATGGATCACCTATATTAGTGAATTCAAAATGGATAGAACAAGATTTCAATAAAGGGAAGATTACTTAGGCAGAAAAATTATTCATACATGATCCAAGATCAAATTTGTGTTTGTGTAAGCAATATAATGGTCATCTTGGTAAGTTCTCATTGATTCGTCCTTATGCTTGGTTACTTCATTATCTTGTTTATAAAGTTTGTGTTATCACTAATATTGAGATGAAGGGCACTCAATGGAAAAGATAACCCTTCCAAGTGAATGGACATGACAAGTATCCATCATGGATATGGGATCCAGGAGAGTTACAAAAATATGACACTTTGGGGCAGCCCAGAGTGGGAAATTATGAGTACCAAAAATATGAGTTTTTAGAGAACCAAATAGGGCTAAAAATGATGGATTAAAATGAGGAAACACTAGGTGCATTGAATAATCCAAGTACCCCAAACTTTGGTATTCAAAAAGATGATTTTGAAGAATCCAAGGAAACTGAGATATTCATAGTTTTTATTTGGCATCTAATAATTGTTCAAAATTATTGTATGACTCTAGATTTTATGAAAGTGATTAGAAGGAATAATTTATAATCACAAATGAGAAATGGGTGTAATCCTTGTCAAGGTTGGATGGCATAAGGGGGCTTCTTGATGGATCAATGTACAATGAGATGAGGTAATGTTTGAAGGAAAAAAACACCATGATGGACTTGCATACAATCAAAATGGATATGGGAGAATATCGAGATTCCAAATTTTTTTGGAATGCAAAGGATAATCCATTGTTTGATATGGATAAAAAATAAAGACCAAAGCCACAAGGAAGGATGTACCTCATGATCCTAGAAAGTGACAATGGGATCAAAAGGGTGTTTTTAAACACCAATGTTTTTCCTAACTTGTTTGTTTCATGTGTAAGATTAATTTTGAGATCCCTTTTAAAGGGAAATACTAATAATAATTTGGCCTCCATATATGGGTAACCTTTTGGAAGAGTTGAAAATGGAGACATGGATGAAGACTTGAGGACTACCATAGTTTGGGCAAGAACCCAAATCATGAGCAACCTTAAGAATGAGGTCATTTTGCATGGCTTGAGTGATAAAGGACCCCCTTCATCTCTATCCAATAGCATGGTGAGAGTTTAATTCATGAGCATGAGGAAAAGGCAAATAGGAATTAAAGAGAGATTTGTCATACGACATCATGATCAACCCTTTGTTTCAATGAAAACATTTTATACAAGGCCATTGGTAAGTTTGGTTAAATCTTATTTTGATCATGTTTGTTTGGGAAGAAAAGACAAGGAATTTATTTTCCAAGGAAATTTCTAAAGTTATCTCAGGAATCACCCTATCCCACATTGCAAAGATAATAAGGAGGGTGTTATGAAGGGCATAAGGCCCCTATTGAGGTTGGAACAAGCCCAAGTTGTAAGTAGTTGTTCACAAGTTAAAAATTTCAATAAAATTGGTCCTCTCCCTCACCAAATAATTTTTTAAGTAAATTAGCATATTCATGATTTTTTTGGGGCATAAAGGTCAATTTGTTTTGCATGTGGTAGCCAAGGATAGGAGATGGAAAAATTAGTTTAAAATCTAAATTTTGTTTCTCAAAAATTTATGAGTCAAGTGAGCGATTCTAGCCACCAAGTGTGGTCACAAAATAGTAAAACCAGGGCATGCTTTAGTTCATGTGAGGATGGATGAATGCATATATTAATTTTGAACTTTGTCACCCAAAAAAATCAAGTTTAAGAGGTCAAACACAACCATGTATGGAAGGGAAAATTCTGAATTTTATGATATGTTCCAGCTCTTGGGTCAAAAAAGGTATGAGTATGTTTATTTACATGTTTGTCCACATGAAAAATCATTAATATATTTGCATATACAGCCATGTTACCATAAATTAAAATCTGATTTGGTCCAACTCATACAATATTTTGGAAACATACTTATGTTAGCACCTTGGGAAGGTGATGTAAGAAGCATTCACAACGAGAAGGTATAGCCTTATTGTGGGAATTTTGGGGATCTATTGATGAGTTTAAAGATCTTATGCATGATTGAGATGAGTGATAAGGATCATCCTCTTGTTGAGTATGTGTTTCACACTCAGATGCCATACATTGTGACATATATGTCTTGCAGGCCTCACCTCTTGGAAGGTATAATGGTGATTTAATTTTGCAAATTTGGTGGGTCATGGTCTATCACATGAGAGGGTTTTGTACATGGTACAATGAGGTAGTTTGGTTTCCTCATGATATATGAAACAACTTTTGGTCACATCTAACCCATTTGAAAGGTATTAGGGAAAGGAGTTTGCTCATCCATCACTTGGTATTGGAAAAGGTGGTTGATTGGGAGCATATGGAGCATTTTCAAGGCTATGAGGACACTTATAGAACATGGGGGCATTCCCTAAAGTAAAGGTATATCAGAATGAAGGAGCCAATTGAAGATTCTTTTCCTTGAGATGATATCACAGGTGGACATTGTATCATAAGGTATGTTGGGACACCTCTATGGATATTGAAATTGTTTGAGGACAAGTAATTTTGGATGGGGAGGACTATAATGTCCCCATTTTTTATCTATACCCTCGTGGGATCCTTAGCCCATTCTTGTTTCCAATGGCTAAGGATAGAGGAAGAAAAGGGAGCATTGTGGGCCACCTGTGAGGAGTTAATAATAAGAAAGGTACTTTATATTTATAATTTTGAGTTAATTTATGAAAAATCACCTTATGTTTATATTTATCTTAAGTGGTAGGGTTTATATATCTTGGGAACTTAAGGCCTAAAGTAAAATTAAGAGGATCTTTTAATATTTTAAAAAGAAAGGTAACTCTTCCCTCCAATTTTGGGTGCTACACTTGGAAGAGTGGTATATAAAGGTAAGTAAGGATTCATTTGAAGGTTATGAAATTTTGATATTAAAACTCTTGTGTAAGTATGTCAAGATTGAACAAGTGAATTGAGGATGAAACCCTTCAAGTACATCGAGGGATTGGGGATGAAAACCTCCAATACTCTACTAGGGCAGCTCTATTTAAGGGCTGCATTTATACCATAATTATGCATAATTGTATGTAAAAAATTTGACAAAGGTGTTTTTTTATGCCACCTACATCAACGAATTGGTACTACCCTTCAAAAACTTGGAATTCTTCAATTTTTAGGAAGAAAGGAAGGTTGGCAAACCCCATAGAGAAGATCTAAGACCAATTAAGGCCTTCCAAGGTGTGGTGACTCCCTTTAGGAGTGTGGAAACCCTTCATAAATGAATAATTTGATATTTGAAGCTCTATTCATAGGTTAAGGTAATTTTCCTATTTTATATCATATTTTTGGTGAATTATTTGGTGACATTTGGCATGCATAAGAGGTCATTCAAGGTCTAAAATATTCCTAAAATTATTCATGTAATTTTGACACTTGGGTGACTTATGTGGCAAGTTTTGGGAGGTGTTTTAGTGAGAGAAAATCAAGTGATAAATTACAAATTTATTTATCTTATTTTTCTTGGGTGTGGTGAACCTATTGGGGAGATTTTTGAGGCATTCAAGGACTAGAAAATATAGTTATAATATCAAGGAAAATTTAGAATAATTTGGTGAGGTATTTTTGACAATTCACCATATTATTGGACTTTATAAAGGTACTCAATATTCTAGATAATTTTTAGCTTCTTGTGGATTTATTTGGATGCTTTTCGAGTTAAATATCATCGATTATTGCAGGTAAGGTTTAGATGGTTATAAATTTTAGAATTCAGTTTGGTGCTTATTTTGGTTAGGGTTTATTGTAAAACCCTCCTTTTTTTGTTGTCATCCCAATTTGGGGACATTACACCTATAGTGATTTGTACAATTATGCTCTTTTGACTATATGAATGCATCTAAAATCAGCTTGAATACTTAATCATGCTTGACTAGAGTTGCATAAAATAGGCTTATGAATTCGTTAAGGAATGCTTGAGATATTTAAAATCTGAATTAGGAATAATATGGAACTTTTTATCAATGTGCACTTGTGTAAGTAATCCTTCGAATTAAAATTAGCTAAGTTAAATAATAATTGACTTGATTTTGCCTTTATAGTAATTTAAAAAGGATGACCACACACTAGGAAGCCTAAAAACATGGAAGATGACCTAAGTGAGGGTTTAATTTGAAAATGTGATTGTTGGTAGGAGAAGGACATAAAATTTGGATATGGATAATAACATTTACCACTATTTTCCCTATTACACATTCTTGTCCCCTAGGGAAAAGTGTTGGATTTTAAATCTAGGTTAAGGCATACATATGCACAATGTTATTTTTAGTAATTAAAACATCTATATGTGTGATAAATAATAGTTTTAAGATAAAATAGGTCTGATTTATTGTGCTTAGGATATGGAAAAGTGACAAAATAGGTACTAATTAAGTGCACAAGTTAATTAAAGATAAAAAAGGGTGATCAAGTATTCATGACCAAATTTAGGTTACTATAACCAACTCATAAAAAAGATGAATAAATTTAATAGAAGCAACCAAATTATCTTCTTTTAGTATAAAAATATCATTAAAGTATTGATAAATGGATAGTTTGAAGAGGGAAACTTAGGTAATGAACAAGTTGCATACATAATTCATGTTTGTGAACTACAAGAAATAAAAACTAGTTGTTGATGGAATAGACACCATAATAAAGACCATAATCAGAAGCCACAAAAATATTTAACACAAGGTCCAAATAACCATATTTTAGTTAATGGGATTCAAAATGAGCTTATCAACTATCCTAAATAAGACACATTTTAGTGCCACAAAAATAAATAAAAAACTATTGGTGTAAAAGGGCTCCAAATTTTCCTATTACAATGATAGGTTAAAGGGTACTCACTTAGTGTAGATGATATATATATAAATTATATAGAAAATTAGTCTTGTACACTTGGAAAAATAAAAATTTGGTTGTTCCTCTCAGTTTTAAACCTTTTTCACTTTTGAAAGTCTCACATTTGCTCTATCTTGTGCCCCTTGACCTACCTCTTGGTCCAACCATTCTTATGTTGATGACCTAGACCTGATATCTTTCTCATATGTTTAAAACCTACTTATATTATACCTTTTAAAGTTTCAATATTATGCCTAAATTCATTCTCCCTGGACACTAGCATCCTAGACAAACACCTACGCTGACATAGGTGTTTTGCTCTTACGTAAGTGTCGATTGCCTTAAAGTCATCTAATTTTCAAATAAAATGTATTATAATTATCAAATTAAGTGTTTTAATGTGATTTAATTCTCCAAATGGATTGGTATAAATATAAGATCAACTCTCATTCATTCCTCACCTAGAAAATACCTAAGGCAACTTATCAAAGAATTCAATCAAGCACTCGATAAATCAAAGCTTCCCTATTTTCTCCTATTTTCTCCTATTTTCATATCAATCATAGGGATATCGCATACACAAGACTAAAGTATTGAAAGAGCATCCCAAGATCTATATTTTCTAAGTTATAAACTAGGTCACTATTGTAATTACATTTTGTAGACATCTTATTTTGGCCACAACTATTTTCCAATCAAACTTTAGATTGATTTATACCAAATAATGCAAATTAAGTCTAAGAGTCACTGAATGTCCTAATTTCATTTGCACATTAGACATTAGTGTTTAGAATCATTTTGAGGCATCCCTATCTTGGGTATTATCTTGTACATAATAGTAACCTTTCATGAATTCATCTCTAGTCAACTTGTGACCTAGCAAATTAATAGTTTGGCCTTTGGACCCATTAAACAGGGCACTTAAACAATTCCTAAAGTGAAAAAATGCTAATAATAATGAATTAACTAAGGAAATCAAATTAAATGCTTAAGTGAAATTTCCATATGTAATTAGTGAAAATGAATTTTGTAGAAATGAAATTTTTATAAAAATAAGGTCATGATGATGTCATCATCCTCAAAGTCAAGAAATTAAAAATATCTTCCTTAAAGCCTTAAATTTATGAATGGTGAGCCATGATTAATAAATAAGATCTCTATCCCAAATATTAATTACTTGTCCCCTCCATAACTTAACTAGGGTTAGTCTAAATTCAATTATGATTAACTCTAACCTAATTGCACTTGAGTTAGAGTTAGTTTGAAAGCCTATAAATACAAGGCTTCACCCATTATTCAATAATCTCTTTTGGTGTAATGTTATGATGCAAAACTACCGTTAAAGACCCTATTTGTAGTGTTATAATGTTCATTTTTTGAGAGAGAGCCAAAGCCAAGCCCAACATTAATAAGGTGACAAGGAGAGATGATGCAAGGATGCCCATTGCCAAAGATTATTTGATTACATGATTGAGCACATCCATCCATGGCCAACATATAACTCTTTCTCTCAAAGAAGGTAAATAAAGGTTGTTTCATCTTCTATTGATAGTTAATTATATTGTTCTCTTGCTCCTTGAGTGTCTAGGCTTGAGGTGTTAGTTTTATTATTATGTAGTTATTTGGTTTTTAATCATACTAACACAATAATAATCTCCCCTCTTAGATTATTATTGATCACATAATGTTCCATCAGGACACCATAAATAAGGGTTCTCTATCAAATTGGATCCTGTAACCTATTTAAGAGAGCAGGTGAACACCCTTAGCCAAAAACAAAAATAAAAAAAAATGAAAACCTCTTTGAGGCACTTTTGGAACAAGGTAAAAGTAAATAAAAAGGTATGTCTCTTGATGAAAACTTGTTTCATGCACCACTGGATGAGGATGTTCACCTTTCTTTGAATTAAGCTTAGGAGACTGCCAATGAGAAACTTGCTTTTGGGTTTGAGCTCAGTACAAAAGAATAACATGCCTTTGATTAAATTATCTAAGAATGTCTTATAATATTTATTACATGGCCATTGCTACCATTATTAGATTCATATTTATCATGTTTGGGAGAGCTTGAAGACTTTGCCATTACAGCTTAATTTACATCTTTGCCAACTATTCTAGAGATGGCTACACTCTCTTAGTAGAGGATACTACAAAAGTTAACATTGGGACTCTAGAGGACTTGAAGTGGATCAAATTAGGTGTATCCTTCACTAAGGAAGAATGTGAAGTTTTTATATCCCTTTTGAGGGATTTTTTTGACATATTTGCATGGGCCTATTCAAACATCCTAGGTTTGGACCCTGCCTTGGTTGTACACTACCTTGTTATATATCCTAATGTCAAACCCATGTAGGAAACACTATGTAATATGCATCCTCATATTGCTATGTTAGTTAAGAAAGAGTTGTAGAAATTCTTGGAAGCGTGATGCATCAGAACGATCAACTATTTAGAGTGGATTTCAAATATAGTACCTATCATTAAAACTTCAGAAGGGATTAGAATCTGAATTGATTTTAGAGACATCAACGAGGCCTACCCTAAGGATAACTTTCCTCTATCAAATATTGACATGATAGTTAACTCTACCACTAGGTATGAATTGTTTTCCCTCATGGATGGCTTTTTAGGATATAAATAATTCAATATTGCATTAAAAGACCAACACAAAATATCATTCACCACTCTTTGGGGAATGTTTTACTATCAGATTATGTTGTTCGGCCTCAACAATGTTGGAGTTACATATCAAAGAGCTATGACTATTATATTCCATGACGTGATGCATGATATTATCAAAGACTATGTTGACAAAATATTAGGTAAATTTAAGACCCATATAGATCATCTAGATATACTACAAAGGATATTTGAAAGGCTTCATGAATACAAGCTTTGACTTAATCCTAATAAGTGCATATTTGATGTCATTTTAGGTAAATTTTTAGGCTTTATTGTCTCTCATTGAGGCATTAAATTTTATTATGCCAAGGTACAAGCCATTACTAAGATGCCACCACTTTCCACTTTGAATCAACTCCACAGTTTGTAGGGAAAAATCCAATCTATCATATGCTTCATTTCATAGTTCACTGATAAATCCCATCCTTTAACTCATTTGTTGAAGACATTTATTACACTTCTTTGGGATACAAAATGTTTAAAAAATACTTTGAGTACCTGAAGGAATACCTTTCCAATTCACCTATTCTATTACCACCAATGTCATGGAGGCCATTTCTATTATACTTATCTACCACTGATAATGATTTGGGGCCACTTTTAGCTCAATATGATGAACATGGGAAAGAATACATTTTGTACTATCTAATTCGTACACTGGTAGCATATGAACATAACTATACACTAATAAAAAATCTTGTTTAGTTGTGGTCTTTGTATCCCAGAAGAAGCATCATTATATGCTTAACAAAAAGGCCATAGTCATTGCCAATGTAGATCCACACAAGTATCTACTAACAAAAACAACTTTATAGGGTCACATGGCTAAGTGGATTACGCTTTTGAGTGAGTTTGAGATTGAGTATGTCAATTACAAGGCTATAAAGGGACAAATACTTGTAGATAAACTTGTTGAAACTCCCCTTTTAGGTATTGAACCACTCATTTTTACATTCCTAGATGAATCCATCATGACCATCATAGAAACACCTCTTAAGGAGAAACATTAGAAGTTATATTTTGATGGGTCATTCACATTGCATGGACCAGGAGTAAGCATATTATTTATTACACCATAAGGGGATCTTATTCCCAAATCATTTCATATTAATTTTCCTTATATTAATAATAGGGTTGAATATGAAACACTCATTATAGGTATTCATCAAGAAGTATAATGGAATATTCAACATCTCTTGGTTCATGGTGATTCTCAGCTAATCATCAATTAGGTTACAGACCATTTCCAAACTAGAGATGATAAGTTGGTACCATATAGAGCCATGGTGGACACTCTCAGGTAATATATTGCCCACATTTAGTTTGAACACATACCTATGGCCAATAACAAGACAAAATGTGTCATATCTCCCATTGGTTCTTTGATTCACAACACATACAAAGTAAAAGACTATCATTTCCTCATTGAACATCTTTAAGTGCCTGCTCATGAACCTTCATCCATTAAAATGATCTATGACATTATTGGTCCCAATTATATTTGGTATGTATACTTATATAAATACCTTCATGACCAAATCCTTCCACTAGACCTTTTACAAAAATTAGAAAAATCTTTCACACACCAAGCCTCTCGATATACCCTACTTGGCCTAACCCTTTAATGCAAAAGCTTTGATGGAATTTTGCTTCATTATTTGAATTTGATAAAATTTGCATTAGAATTATAGGAAGTTCATGATGGAGTTTATAGATCCCACACCATCAGGGATATCCTTACCAAAAATCTCCTATGTAATGGTTACTATTGGCTAACCATGGAAGTAAATGCAGTCACTTATGTCAAAATATGTAACAAATATCATAGGCATGCAAATTTGATTCCTACTATGGCCAAGACACTCAAACCAATGACTACACCATGGTGATTTTCAATGTGGGGACTTGATCTCATCAAGAATATTAACCCTACCTCCTCAGATGGTTGTAAACACACCCTTACCACCACTAATTATTTCACTAAGTGGGTTGAATATATACCCCTCACGTGACTAGAAAACAAATTTCCAAATTCATCTTCAACCATCTCATTTACCACTATAATATCTCATCTAAAATTATATCTAATAATGGTAGATCATTTAAAAATAAGGATTAAATCACTTTGTGCTAAGTTTAACATTACCTAACACTTTTCCACTACATATTACCTACAAGGTAATGGCCAAGCAGAGGCATCTAACAAGACCATTGTCAATATTATTAAGAAGATTGTGAATGATGTTGGTCATGATTGGCACCTGCAAACATTCCATGCCCTTTGATCTTACTATACTAATTATCATACTCCAATAGGAGCCATACCATATTTCATTATCTATGTCACTAAGGCCATTCTTCCCATCGAGGTCGAGTTGCCTTCTCTATGTATCTCATTGAAACACATCTTTGATGATGAGGATTATAGAGTCACTCATCTACAAGAGCTAGAGCTACTAGACAAAAAATGCATGGCTACAATAAATGACCTTCAAACATATCAAAATAGACTGCGTGGTTAGTATAATATGTGTGTCAAGAATAGATAATTCAAACTTGGTGATATTATCTTCAAAGAAAACCATAAATACACCAAGACCGAGAAAAAGAAGAAAGACAAGTTCAAGTCTAATTGGATAAGCCCTTATGTCATTATTTCTAATTATGGATCTAGAGCTTAAAAATTAGCTATACTAGAAGGAGATGAACTTGATGAGCCCATGAACATAATACATCTCAAGATTATTTCACTTGAGAGACCTGAGGTATTGTCTATGAGGACCATTTACATCGTACCATAATATCACCTTCATTGTAACATGTCATATACCATCCCTTCCATACCTTCCCCATTGATCAATGTTGTTTTACCCTCCTAGCCTACCCTTTTTTTAACCTTGGTTCTAAACCATTGGTTCTTCAAGCACCTTTAGCAAGGGGATTTAGATGAAAATTCAACAGTTGATTTAGTATTTCACGAAGATGGTAATATTCTCAAGCACTATGATAGTGGTTTGGTAATTGTATTCTTCATTATTGTCATGTTCTATCTAATTACCGATGCTACTAATGATAACCAACTTTGGTAAAATTAGTATCCTTGACCCATGTCATTATTTATTCATTATAGCCACCTTCAGGCAAATCAGGGACAACCCCATTTTTATCCACATTGTTACATCACTATGTTATACTGTGCAATTTGCATAATTAATTAACTAGTTGTTACCTAGTCAAAGTTCCTCCATTATACAGAGGAACTATGGTGACTTGAGGTCTCATTCAAAACTATGTAGGTAGTGCTCAATTTATGTTGAGGCCAACTCAGTCACCCCTTTCCCACACTCTTGCCATTTTACGATCAATTTAAGTTTGAATGCTCTTACCATTTTGTGAGCATGTTTAAGCCATGTTGTCACCATTTTTTAAGTTAGACCATTCTATCAATCCTAATTCTCAATTGATTTGAGATCCCTGAAAAAATCCAAAAATATTTGAAAACTTTTAGAAAAAATTAAAAATCATAAAATCATGAAAATTGGCTTAGCATTTTCATGTGAGACATAAAGCCATCAAATTTTTTTGGGTTGGGAGATCTTATTTGTTTAGTTTATTTTTATACAACCTTGGTATTTTTTTCCTCTCATTTTTGGGAGAATTACATCAACTTAAGGTCTACACAAACTATGTAGGTGGCACTTGGATACATGGGGTATCTCAAGTTAGCTTGGCCACATCTTCCTTTCTTTTTTGACCACTTATTTACCTTAAGGATCCTAGGATCCCTAAGTATTTCATGAATAACCACTTGTGATTTAGTTTCCCTATCCTTATTGGCCTTAAGCCGTATACTCGCCATTTTACAAGCTCATTTTGTGAGCATTATGTATTCAACTTTGATACACTAATAACCATTTGGCTTTTATTATGCTCTCTTTATTTTGTGAGCAACCATTACCTACGTTCTCATAATTTTTCAAGATCATTATCATTCCAAGCCTTAGATGCATTATATATTATGAATTAATTTCATTAGTGGATACTCATCTCTTGACTTTTAGTGTGATTTTAGCCTAAACCATACTCTCAGGCTTACGTGATTTGTTTGTGTTGATGTTTTTGTGATTGTGAAATGTCATCTCCTATTTTCTCACACACTTGTAATTTTGTGAGACCAATATTATTTTCCTCTACACAATAATCATGTTTTCTTATCATCTATTTTATTATATCTCATATCTTGGGAGAACTACACTTGGCCTAAATTTCAGAGTAGATCTTGTGTCCATAGAATGATGTAGGCAATATCCACTTTCCTAGTGCATTTGGATTTAGCTTGGCTATCCCTTCCTTATATTATATTCCCCCTTTTTTATTTTTTGTGTGCCATTGTTCCCTATAGCCTAGGGGCAACATTGTTAGTCATTTTTTTATGTTGTTATACCTACACCATTACCATCTAGCTTAGGGGTCACCTTGTCATCAAGAGTAATACCTCTATTACACATGTATGAATAATTTGTATTCTATTTGTACTAACATTGTGATTAACCATTGTTTGTCTTTTGCCTTTGTCTATTTATAATAGTTTGTTTATTGTACTTTTCTTTGCTTTGAATTTGTTTTTTTCTTTTGTTTGTGTTGTTGTTTGTGGCCATGTTTATTTTTGTTTATTAGTGTTTTGTTGTTTGTTTATATATTTTTATTGGTGTTTTGTTGTTTGCTTATTTATTTTTATTAGTGTTTTTTGTTTGTTTATTTATTTATATTAGTGTTTTGTTGTTTGTTTATTTCTTTTTATTGGTGTTTTGTTGTCTATTTGCTTATTTTTATTAGTGTTTTGTTGTGTATTTATTTTTGTTTATTAATATTTTGTTTTGACTATTTATTTATTTGTTTGTTTTATTTTTATTTACCTTTTTTGCCTTTTTATTTCTCAGTTGTCATAGGATTCTTACACTTGAGTCTTGATTACCTATATATTGTACTTAATTTGTGAATTAGTGTGCATTTCTCCATTTAGTTTATTGTAGTATATTCACTTGAGATTTGATTTTTCATATCTTACATCTAAGTGATTTATACTTAAATTTAAACTAAGTTTCTCATGCTTTGGATATACATATTATTGTAGTTGTTTATAACTATGATATGTAATGTCCCAAACTACAACAAAAATCAATTTAGTGGATCTTACAAATAATGGTGCCATAGTACTTCTATTTGTTCACACTTGGCAAAATACCTGACCTACCCAAACACTACCCTCCTACAGATTAATTAAATCACAAATGAATAGTAATCCCTTTTAGTTAGGACACACATATCCATACTCAAAGGTATCCCAAATTCATATTTATCCTTTGTGCCAACTTAATATTACTCTATGAGTACATATTCAGTACGCAATCCCCCTTTCTTGATTTGCCCTAATAGGGCAAAGATGAATTTGTCATGCTTTCATATGTCCTATTAGGGCAAATAACTATGTCAATGATTATAAACATCTTTAAGAAAATCATTATTTTTTGATCTATTCACCCCACTGGGGCATTTTCATTATGATGATGATTATAACTTCTTTTGGGAAAATCATTCTTTTCAATTTCCCTATTGGAGCATCACACTATGTCGATGTTTATAACTGTCTTTGGGAAAATCATTCTTTTCATTTGACCTACTGGGGTATCTCACTATGTCGATGTTTATAACTGTCTTTGGGAAAATCATTCTTTTCATTTACCCTATTAGGGCATCTCACTGTGCCACTGATTGTAAATGCCTTTGGGAAAATGAGTATTTCCACCCCCTTTACCTATAGGTCGCATCATTTCCTTCTTTTAAAGGGAACATTCACCACCCTTCTTTGTCACTCATTCCTTCAAGAGGGCATCTAGGGCTCATCCATCTCCTTCTGAGGCATTAGCCAATGCTTTAACATTTTTTTCATTATTTGATAAGATGTTATTATGCCAATATCTTGAAACATCTTCCCAAATAGGGGCAAACTATAAACACCCTATTTTAGCCACAAATATGTTCTAACTAGACTTCAGATTGATTTCTACCAAATAGTTCAAATTAAGTCTAGGAATCATTGAATGTCCCAATTACATCTCTATATCAGACATTAGTGTTTAGAATAATGTTGAGACATCCATATTTGGGGTATTATCCTATACTCAATAGTAACCTCTCACAGATTCATTTTCAGTCAACTTTCAACCTAGCAAATTGATAGTTTGGTCTTTGGACCCATTAAGTGGGGCACTTAGATAATTCTTAAAGTGCAAAAATGCCAAACAAAATGAATTAACTAAGCAAATCAAATTAAATGCTTAAGTGAAATTTTTATGTGAAATTAGTGAAAAAGAATTTTAAAAAAAAAGAAATTTCAATAAAAATGAGGTCATGATGATGTCATCATCCTCAAAGTCAAGGAATTGAAAATATCTTCTCTAAAGTCTTAAATTCAAAAAAAGAGAGACATGCTTAATAAATGGGATCTCTATCACAAATATTAATTATTTTTCCCCTCCTTAACTCAACTAGTGTTAGTCTAAACTCAACTTAGTTAACTCTAACCTAACTGCACTTTGGTTAGAGTTAGTTTGAAAGGTTGTAAATAAAAGTCTTCACCCATTATTTAATAAGCTCTTTTGGTGTAATTTTATGATGCAAAAATACCTGGACTCTCTTTTGTAGTGTAATAATGCTCATTTGTTGAGAGAGAGCCAAGCCAAAGCCAAAGCCAAGCCCAACATTACTAAGGTGATAATGAGAGATAATTCAAGGGATACCATTGCCAAATATTCTTTGATCATAGGACTAAGCACATCCATCCATGGAAAACATATAAATCTTGCTCTCAAAGAAGGTAAATAATGGTTGTTTTGTATTCTATTGATATTTACTTGTATTGTTCTCTTGCTCTTTGAGTGTCTAGGCTTGAGGTGTTAGTTTTAATAATATTTATTTATTTATTATTTAATAATAATAACATAATACTAATCTCCCCTATTGGATTCATATTGATCACACTTCCCACATATTGCATGGTACACACAAGCCAACACGTAGGGGAGAACTACATCAGTCTGAGGCCCTCTTCAAAGTATTGGCTATGTAAGAAATGTTCATTAACAGAGGGGTCTTCGGGGTTAACTCGATACCATGTGTTCATTAACCCATTTTTACCCAAGGTCATTATGAATATGAAGAACTAGGGTTTTACAATTTCATGAGGAATGACAGTCTATGACCTAGATCTAAATGCACCAGACCAAAGGTGAAGATAAACCCAAAAACATCTAGGTGGTGATATCTTTTTTCTTGTAGGTATTTCATATATGACACTTATGTCAAGTTCAGATAGTAGCACTAACACAACCATCTAAGGATGACATTAATTTTTGTAACTCCAAAAGCATTTAACCTGGAATTTGATAAATATTTTAGAATCCTCTTCCAGTCAGCTTCATACATGTTCTAGATCTAGAATTGTGTTAGCATCAAAACTAGATAAATACATTACTTCTTTGTCATTTTCATATCTAGCATAATTTTACATATTATTTTTAGCCTATCTTAGTTTATTGAATTTAACATACGTTATATTAGAGTCTAGCATCTAATTGGCCTATTATAGAGATATTTTATCACCCTTGTACCTTAGCCTATCTCTATCCCCTTTAACCCTAGATAAACCCAATATAGATATATATGGTTAAAAATATGGTGAGATTGATTCATATGAATTGTAAACATTTATGATTCTTAGGGTTTTAGATTGATGTATTTTTTCAATTCTTGGTTATATTATTTTGCATGCAACCTAGGCACAACCCTAGATTGGGAGGTTACCTATTGAACACATTGAGCTTCCCCTCCCACCACAAAAGATGTCCCAAACTAATGAGGGACATAATCACATATATCATGATGATACCAATGTTGAGAATGAAAAACATATTGATGAGGTTATCATAGAAGAAGATTCTAATAATGAAAACCATGAGTATAATGAAACCAATGCACATGAACAAATAAATCATGAGAAAGTGCAAGTAATTGCATTATTTCATGAGCATAAAAATAAAAAATTTGAAGATATTGATGAAATCCTAAAAACCATTTTAGAAACTAAGAATGAAAAAAACATAGATGACAAAATAGGTCCATTTATTTATCATATTATTAGAACTATGGGTCATCCCCATATACCAACAACTCTCCATGAACACATTACAACCTAATACTTTTAATGGTGGAATGAGATATGTATTTCAACCTTTGTTTCCCAAAACTACTATTTTTATATCTACCATGGGGATAACAAATTTTTAAACTCAAATACCAGTTTATATCCCTATTCAAACCATGATTACATCCCCTTTGGTGACTACTTAGCTTGTTAATCTAAATATCAATGGGTCCATGATTCAAACACTCCTTTGAGTTATAAAGATTTTGGAGGAAAAGGTTACAAACATTGAATAAAATGATTTAAAGTTTCCTCATGATATTTATTCCCAAGATGTGTTACATAACCCTCTTGCACTTGAGATATATTTTCACCCTTTGCCAACTAGTTTTGTCGCACCTAAGTTCACATTTTATGATGGCAAGGTGATCTTGAAAAACATCTTTGATCTTTTTATGCATCATACATTGACTATGTATCTAATGATAAAATTTTGACCAAATTAATCTCAAGAAGCCTAATGGAGACTATACTTTGAGGTGGTTCTATGATATACCTCTCTAATCTATGAAAGAATTCAAACCCCTTGCAAGTTAGTTTTTGGCACATTTTTCCATAAATATTTATAAAAAGGTTTCGTATGCTCAAATTTCCAAAATCAAACAAGGAAAAAATGAACCTATCAATGAATATGTATTGAGGTATAAGATAATGTTGGCTAAAATTTTAAATCTTATGGTAGATAATGAGTTGTAAGACATATTCAATTAAATTTTGCTTGCTACTTTACATGAGTCCATTATTTTTAAGAAGTTAAATTTTTTTGATGACTTATGCCTTATTGTACGGGACTATGAAATGAAGCTTATTTCATTGAATAAGCTCAAGTATGTAGTAAACACACTAGTTGAGTCTATATCCAATGCCAAATTTAGAATCAAACCAAGTTGAAAGGTAAAACCTCATGAGCCTAAAAAGGAAGTAACAACCATTGTTAACATAATTTCATAGTAACCTAATCAGCTTGTCTTATCTAATGCACTAAGGAGATAATTTACATGCTTACCTGAGTCTCTTGCTTCATTACTTCCATGGATACTAGAGTGTCATCTTATATCTCTCCCTCATAACATACAGGTTGATATGAATAGACATCTAACCAAAGGATATGATGTGAATGCTTATTGTGATTATCACCAGGGACTAGGATATTATACAAACATATTTTTTAACTTGAATGATAATATCCAAGACCTTATTGATGACCAAAATATTACATTTGATGATCCTCCCAAGGAATTAGTTTCACAAATTGGTGATCACCAGAAACAAAAAATATTTAACAATCCTTTGCAAGACCATTCTAAGAAGGAACCAAAAGTAAAAATGGCATATAATACACATCCTCCTCCATAACATTATGGGAACTCATTAGATGGGATTATTGGTACTTGTACAATACACATACCTCTTATGGTTTAGAGACATTTTATTACTTTCAATGATATTGATATTAAGGATGATGACTCTAATCTTCATTCTTTATTCATTTGAGTATTCCTTGATCACTAGCCTATAAATAGTGTTATGATTGATAACGGTTCAATAAAAAATGTTTTCACCATGACATTACTTGTGAATATAGGTTATACTTATCATGGCTTGAATCCTCTTACTAGATTAGTTAGAGAATTTGATGGGACCTCCCATAAAGTCCTTAATAATATTAACCAACCTTTACAAGTCAGTCTTGTACATGTGGTTAATACCTTTTTAGTTATACCTTCCAATGGAATATTTGATATGTTATTGGGAAGATCTTGGATCCATACACTTCAATACATACCTTATACAATGCATGGATGTGTTAAATACATTCATGCTAATTAGGTAATTATGGTTTCCAAAATCACATATGAGCATCCTCTTGAACAAGAAAAAATTATACCTAGGTAGATAAGTATCAAACCTAATAAGGTTAATCCAATATAAAAGGGTAAGAACCATGCAATCCCATTTACTGTGTAGTAATTACTTGAGAGCCCATTACATTAGAGATATAAAGTGGATTTCAAAGAATCCCCATCTTCTATTACGCACCATATTCATTCATCTAGAGCACCTAAACATGTTTCTACTATTTTTATTTTAAAGAAACCATAAATCACATAGAGATTGGTTTTATGAACCCCTATTCCTTATATTTCTACTTCACAACCTCAAAATCCTATTATATATACATAGAGAATCATATATATTATCATGACAGATATTTCACCTATGCATTCTCCTTGGTAGTACCACAAATTTTTTGAACCATGTTTAGAGTGGGGAGATACCTATGACCATTCTTTACATGCGATCACAAGATGATATTTCCTCTTCACATATTCCAAAAATACCAAAAAAAAAACATTCAAAAATACAAAAACACTTTCGGCACCTACATACTATATTGGCTCCTTAGAATCTATGTTAATTCCATGTTGATGGATGGCATATAAATTACTCCTACATACACATGTGTGTCACACTTATATGCGAGTGTGATACAGGCATACATAGATACATGATATTATTTCTATTTTAGATATTTGGCCTTCCCTCTACTCATGTCATATAGACATTGAGATGATCCATCTCTATGATCATGATACTTCTTGGCTATATAATTCTATGGTCTCTTCATTATCATGTTTGAGCTCTTATGTGCTTACACATGCCTTTATCCATGATTATATCTTTCATAGGATACTTTATATGCTATGCACTTGATTTTTTTCTAATGCATTTGATCCATGGGCTACTATGATATGTTTATGTTGGTTACTTATACTTTCCTTTATGCACTTCCTTGAGTATCTTGCCTTACTATTGTTTACCTATTCAAGCATTTGAATATGCTTCTTTATTCATGGCCCTTATGCCTATGTGTGCTTTATTTTATATTTGAATATGTCATTTTTTGTTTTATGGACATTTTAATATGTCATTATTACTTTTTTAGATATTTGATTAAGTCATGTCCCTTCAATTGTGTGACATTTGAACATGTCCCTTGTTTGCAGTCTCTGAGGACCATTGTATGTTGACTTATTTTTGAGTGATATTATTTGTGTGCTTGATTTTCTTATTAAGCTTATAATTTTACCATGTTGACATTATCACGATCTGAATTATGCATCTTAGGCCTTCATATGATCACATTTTTCTATGTGTTTCAATTATATATTTACCTAGACATGTTCTTCTATATGCTACATGGTTACATTCACTAATTATTTAGTTGCATTATACTTTTGAGGTGAGGTAACTACCAGTTTTTATTCTTACCTCACCTCAAATGGGGGGTGGGGGATATTAGTAGGGGTATGTCATATATGCATGGATTCCACACATTCACAATTTTCAAATTCAGTGGGGGCATGCTTTAGAAACATATTCTCCACACTTATTCAATATTCAACATCTCCATATTATAGTGGGGACATGTTTTGAAAATATTTCTTCCACATTAACACTTATTTCAATTTTCATATTTCTACTTATATAGTAGGGTCATGCTTTAGAAGTATATTCTCCACACTTACATAGTTTCTAACTTGGCCAACACACATAGTTATATGATTTAAATTCATAGTCATGGCATGATGTTGTACATTGGTATCATTGTTATACATAGTTTCAACATGAGACATATCTAAGGTGCATATGCTCTTAAATTTACACATAATATTACAAAATCTAAATTAGTTTCAAATTTTAAAACACTCTCAAGGACTGTCATCTCCCACCATGATGGACTTTTATGGATTGTATTGAGCCAATCTATTGTAGTAGTTGGTTCACATTTTTGGTATGGTTGAGGTGATTAAATCACTCAATCTTGCCAAGATTTTAGGTTGGACATGATTTTATCACATATCCTCACCAATTTGATAGTATGAGTTGACTTTATTCACTTATGCTCACCAAGTCATAAGTGTGATTGGGTTCTATGGTTGAGTTGATCTCAACTATCAGGTGAAAAATCACCTTTTCTCTAAGGTTGCGGGCATGTGCATTCCAATATCTCTTTCTCTCTATCTCCTTAGTTATATGCACTTTTTAGATTTTTATATGTTTTTCCTAATCTCAATTTTAAAGCCTTACAATGATACATCTTTCAAATCAACTTGCCAATAGGCAAGGTGGTCACATCGATACATAGTTGTACTCTTAAACCTTGCTCTTTAAATTTCAATCATTTCAATACTTTTGATTTTAGATTATATACACTGATTATATATTGTAACATGCTTTTAGTTACAGGTCAGTCACCAACAAAGCACTCAAGTTGGACTCAAACAAATCCAATGTGTGTTATACACACACCCAGGTATGCATTCATTTCCTTTAAATTAGTAATTTCATTACTAAATTAAAGCGGGGAGGGGGGGTGTAGATGATAATTATGAAATATATAGAACCTTAGTCTTGTACACTTATCAAACTCAGACCTTGGTTTCCCTCTTAGTTATGGACCTTTCTTGCTTTCATAAATCTTTTATCTATTTTATTTTTTGCCCCTTGGCCTACCTCTTAGTCCAACCATTCTTATGTTGATGATCTAAACCTAATATCTTTCCAAGAGTGATTAAAACCTACTTATCTTTCATCTCTGCAAGTTTTGATCTTGTACCTACTTTATTGTTCTTTGGACACTAGATTCATGGATAAACACCTACATTGACATAGGTGTCCTACTCCAACATAAGTGTCTAGTACGCTAAAGTCATCTAATTTGTAAATGAAACATATTCTAATGGTCAGCCTAAGTGATTTACTTCTCCAAAGGGATTGATATAAATACAAGATCAACCCTCATTCATTCTTCACCTATAAAGGACTTAAGGCAACTTATCAAAGCATTCAATCAAGCACTCGATAAAGCAAATCTTCCTTATTTTCTCTTATTTTTATATCAATCATAGGGACAACACATACATAGGTCTAAAGTACTAAAGGAATAACCCAATAGTTATATTTTATAAGTTTCAAGCTATGCCATTATTTTACTTGCTTTCCACATATTGCATGATTCACACATAATCCAACATGTAGGGAAGAACTACATTAGTATAAGGCCCTCTTTAAGGTATTGACTATGTAGGTATGTGTTGTGTACTACACACACACCCTATTTTAATTTTTTTTAAAAGGACCCATTATTGTAAAACCTTTATTTGGGGATCCATGAGCCTAGATATCTATGATTAGGATATCATGCATTTGTCATCTAGGGATATTTTAAAAAATTCCATCATTTCAAAAGTTTAAATTATAAAAATTCAAGCTTAAACTAGTGTTGGGTGAATATTTTGTCACCAACTAACTGAGGGCAAAATAGGTGTTTCAACCACAACATAGGGAGATTGATCGGCCAAAACGTGTAGGTTTACCACATCAAAATGGGACAAATCTCTCCTCTCATCAAGGGGAGGTTCCTTATAACTATGATATATTAATATACTATAAATATGATCTGAAAATAACACTCAGGGTAAGATAACACCATCCATCTCTCTTTTTTCAAAGATGATGTTCATAGACATAGGAGAATTCATGGGTGATTACTGGAGGTACTTCTCTTCTTTCAAAAGTAATACTCAGTCAACTACCAGATTCCTTCCTGGGTAGTAAAAGGAAATGGATGTAGTAACACAACAGGATGAAGTGTAGCACAAAGTCTCCACCTCAACTGCCAAAGAGTGAAATATACGAAGGACAATGGGGGCACAAAGTCATCCCAAGATCCTTTACACAGATACAAAAAACAACACACTAAAGACCATTGTGGTAGCACAAAGTCTCTCCACAGTCAGCTTCAAGACACCTTCTTGATTACTTCCACTAATTCTGCTTGTTAAATTAAATGGACAAGAATGCTTCTAGGAAATAAACATAAGAACAATTTCCTAAATAACACAACCTATTCCAACACAAAGTCTGAAAGGTCACTTGTTTTCTCATTCAAATAAATAAATATGATTAACAATCTGAGCTCAAAGTTATTTGAAAATGCCTTTCAATTTGGGTAGAGTTTTTCTTCTATAACAAAGAGATCCCCCTAAAACAATAAGAGAGATTACAATATATAACACTCCAAGAAATACTTGGGTGCTTTGTTTCATGGAAATGGCCCATGCTGCATTCAATACCTTGAATGTATTTCTGTGAAAGAGCCATGTTAGAACAGGTCATTAGCCTTAACTTTAGCATTCTAAATCATATCAAACATCCTTTCCTAAGCATGGGTTACCTAGATTTCTTTATGATGCTTACACAACTGTCCATTCGCCTTTACTTAATGAAGAAAACCAGACTGCACCATTGAATATTTACGCTCTTTGATCTCCACTTGGTGGACTATTCCACCTACTGGAAATAACTCTCCTACAGATATTTATAGATTTCCTATGGTTGTTCTCTTTTTCCTCACCATGTTTTATCCTTCCTTGGTGATCTGAGCTCTCGAGCTATCTTCTCGCTTTTTGTTGGCTCCTTCGGTTTCTTCTTTGGCTAGTCACTAAATTTGTTCATAAGGTTTGTGTTATATTTGAAAATCAATAGATATTTCATTACCTTGAATTTGACATCCATGGGGACATCATGATCACTTAGTCACTTGAACTACTTTGAACCTTGAACCTTGGAGTGCATCGATTCAATGGTTTAAAGTGGTTCAATAGTTGGTGGTTCCATTGACTTGTCTGTTTACTCAGCTCTTTGGTTTAATCATTCTTTGAACCCTTTGGTTGAACTCCTTTTTGAACTTCTTCTTTTTCTTCCATTCTCTCGAAGCTTCCTTTCTACACTTTGAACTTCTTTGAACCCTTTGAACCTTTGAACCTTTAAACCATTTTGGTTCAAAGTTCAACGGTTCAATAGTTCATTCTCTTTCTTTGAATCCTTTTATTCTCTAAGTCTTTTGATCTTATTGAACTCGTTGAACCTTTAAACTTGTTGAACCATTTTGGTTCAAGGTTCAACAGTTCAACAGTTCAACCTTCACTCTTTGAAGCCTTCTTTTCTTTAAGTCCGCTGAAGTCTTTGAACCTTTGAACCTTGCAGAGGCGGGGTTCAATGGTTCAACGGTTCAAAGTGGTTCATTATATTTATTTAAAGCCTGTCAATGGACCTTTGATTGAACCTCGACATTGAACCAGCCTTGAAAATGCCTAAGTGTTGGAACTTCTTTCTGAGAAAGCCTGCCTGTTGAACCTGCGAGTTCTTTAGTTGAGAAGACTTAAATAATTGAAGAATTTGAATACTCAAAACATTTTTGAGAAGGGAAGTATTCATTTTGGCTTTTAGGACCAAAATAGTTGATATGTTGTCCCCAAAAACAAGTGACAAATTTTGGGAAAAATAGCTAGCTTCAGTTGGGGATCTTCCATCGATTGCAAAAATAATTAAAGGGAGTAGAATCTAGAATCTCAGTGCCTTCATGTATGCCATTGGGCTACATAGTCATGCTACCCAAAAAGAAAGGTGAAAAAACAAAACAAAATGAACCAAACAAAACTAAATTAAAGACTATACAAATATGTACAACTGATGTTATCTAATACTTCAAGGATTGAAGTGCTTTAGATGTTGCCCACTGTGAGGTAGTGAAAATGGCGTTCTATCTTGATATATCAGCAAGAAACCATTTTTTTCCTAGAAGTGATGATTGGTGAATGGACCTCTCCACCAAGAATTAAATTTTCTATGCATTCATTTTGGTTCTATCCTCTTGCCCCACAACAAGACTTGATTTTCAATCTAAAAATCATGAATCCTTGTTCACTTGCAGAAGAGTTTCTTTACCTGATTTTGACATGCAGCAGTATGGTCCATTACCATAATTCATTGTTCTTTTGATTTATTCCAACACATAATTTGATTGTCAGCATCAAACACCTGCCAATGATTGGTATTATTAGGCATACTTAGTCGAAAGACCAGTTTGATAGTGTACCTATCTCCTTTAAAATTTAGGTGAGGAACCATGAGGGTAGCAGACACAACCAATGTATCAGCTCAATCATTAAACTCTCAAAGTACTATAGAGATACTAAAAGCATCAAAGCTTTCAATTTGATCCCAAATCAGATTGCGATAATGGCTCAATCTCTCATTTTTGGTTTGATATAGGTTCCTCACCTGGGAAACCACCAATTCAGCATCTCCTTGGTGTGAAGAAGCTTAACGCCTCTGTCATGAGTAGCCTTCAAATCGAGTAGTAAAGATTCATATTTAGTAGTGTTGTTAGTGTTGCTAAATTACAACTTGTAAGCATAAGGAAAAATATTTCCTTGTAGAGATATTAAAATAATCCCAGCTCTAGAATTGGTAGAAGAGCAACTACCATCAAATTCTAGAATCCATACACCATCAAAAATTGCTCTTTTCTTAGATTTTCCTTCATTTGGAGGGGAGAGTCCTTATGCACCTGCACTATGCTTTATTAATTCTTCTACTGTCATCTTTGATTTATCTTAGAAGTGACACTTATTTGGAAAGACCGCAAATGCAAACTAGGCATCTTTGATTTATCCTAGAAGTGACACTTGTTTATTTTCCATGGAGAAAAATCTCCCAAAAGTTTTATTCAATGTAAGGCTGAGAGAATCTACCACCTTGGCAGGCATGAATTGTCAGATGCACCTAAGTCTATGATGTAGTTGCTTAGCCTGTGACCATTTATCAACAGGGAAACATAGAAAGGCTCTATTTTCCCAGGGGTGGCAGGAGGAGTAATGACAAGACTGTTTAGGGAGGACATGTTCCTTAGGGGATCATGAGTTACCTTTCTAACATCTTATCCTACAGGGATGGTTTGATTCTTCACACATTGAACTAACCTATCCAACTGCTCAAGGTTGGATTGCAAATATTCAAACTCAGTCATTTGAATTTTGGTCTTCTTAGTATGGTCAATTATGTCAAATGAATGAAATGGACTAAAAACAGAGGAAGGAAGTTCATCCTTCTAGTTTTTTGGGGGTATGGTACTGTTCTGAGAATTTGAAGCAGGAGGTGAAGGAAAACTTGATGTGCTTACCATTTTAGTGATCACTGAGTCCTTTGATTGAAAAGGTAGAGTGGTTCCCCACTTAGCAATTGAAATTGTTGGTTGAGATCGCTCCTCTATTTTTTCCTTATCAGCTTGCTGGGTTGATTGGTTCTGGGACCAAGTGAATACAGTGTATGATCCATCAAACACTTCACCTTTACTTATGGGTTCATCTTGGTAATTTAGGAAACCAATGTTGGAGTCGCCAGCTAATTCATCTTGGTCTTCCACAAAGAGATCAGCACCATCTTCCTAGTTCAACTCAGATTGGAAAGAAAAATTTGATTCTATTTCAAGGTATCAAACTTTTGAGTTGGATAGAGCTACTTTAATAGCAATTTTCCCCTAAGGGGGAGGAAGACAATTTGGCTGCCCTTGATTCCTAGCAGTGTTGCCTTGGTATGATTGATTGGGGAATGTCCTCCTTGGTATATCTCGATACGAAAGAGGAGTAGACATCCCTTGCGCCATTTGCTTTCTGAGAGCTAGCAACTCATTTTCTAGCATTTGCATCATTGGATCAGTGGTTCCTGTAGATAGATATTCAGAGGATGAAGAATATTTACCTCTGTTAGGATCTCTCCTTATCTTTCCTACCAAGATGAGATCATCTTCCACCTCAGTAGCCAAATCCTGCACTGTAGCAAGGTGTATGTGGCCAACACATCTCAATAGAAAACTCACTTCAAGTAGCTAAGAGTTGATGAAGAATCATTTGAGATTCTTAGTTGTTGGCTGAGAAATTGTAGGAATCTTATTCCTCAAGTTGTCAAACTTGGCTATGAAATCTCTCATTGGTTCATGAAGCTCCTTCTTCATTTGTGTGAGCTGAGCTAGTAAGGCATGCACATCTTCTATAGGCTTGAACTTGGCTTCAAATTTGGCTTTGAGAGTGTTCTAGTCAGTCACTGATCGAGCCTGTAGATGGTAGAACCAGTCTGTAATAACACCTTGTAATATCTCTATGAACACCCTGACTGCTACGTCTTCATACTCCACACCTATCACACCACAGGCTATGTTGAAGGCTATAATATGTTCATCAGGATGAACTCTCCCATCACCAAAGAATTTGGGGAAATTCTTCCTTGAACTATGTGGTAACTCATGTAGAGGTGGAGTTAAATTGAGTGGGCCAAAAGAGTTACCCTAGGGGCCTTGAGCTGCCATTGTATGACTATGGAAAGGGGGGATAACAAATTTTGGTGGGGTATGTACAAGCAAAGCTCTACTAGTAGAGGAAAAAGAAGCTCTGCCTTGTATTGGTGACCTGGTGTTGGTAGGAGGAAGACTCTTAATTCGTTGAAGGTGAGGTTGTGGAGGAAACAAATCAAAATTCCTCTACTGCACTAACTCAAAAATAGGGTCAACAACACCTTGAGCTTTTTGGCTTCTTATATAGCGTGGAGCTACCAAATTGTAGAATAAAAATGGAAAAGAACTGGCCCTACTTTAACTTGGAGCTTGAGGCTCCAAACTGCTCATTCTTCCTCAACAGAGTCACCAAAAATTGTTGGCATGGAGTTGGCAGAGTAAACAATAGAAATGAAACGTTCGATCCCTAGAATCTCTAGTTTCATAGATTAGAGTATATAATGGAAATAGATAAGGATATGGAGATGGAAAAGAACTAAAATAGCTCTTTTGATCCCTAGTGGAGTCACCAAAAACTATTAGGTGAATATTTTGTCACCAGCTAACTGAGGGAAAAATAGGTGTTTCAACCATAGCATAAGGAGATTGATTGGCCAAAATGTGCAGATTTACCACATCAAAATGGGACAAATCTCTCCTCTCATCAAGGGGAGGTTCCCTATAACTATGATATATTAATATACTATAAGTATAAGCTGAAAATAACACTCAGGGTAGGATAACACCATCCATCTCTCTTTCTTCAGAGATGATGTTCACAAACATAGGAGAATTCTTGGGTGATTTTTGGAGGTACTTCTCTTCTTTCAAAAGTAATACTCAGTCAACAGCCAGATTCCTTCCTTGGTAGTAAAAATAACTAGACGTAGTAACACAACAAGATGAAGTGCAGCACAAAGTCTTCACCTCAACTACCAAAGAGTGAAATATACGAAGGACAATGGGGGCACAAAGTCATCCCAAGATCCTTTACATAGATATAGAAAACAACACACTAAAGACCATTATGGCAGCACAAAGTCTCTCCATAGTTGGCTTTAAGACACCTTCCTAATTACTTCCACTAGTTCTGCTTGTTAAATTAAATCGACAAGAATGCTTCTAGGAAATAAACATAAGAATAATTTCCTAAATAATACAAGCTATTCTAGCACAAAGTCTAAAAAGTCACTTGTTTTCTCATTCAAATAAAGAAATACAATTAACAATTTGAGTTCAAAGTCTCAAGAAATGCCTTTCAATTTGGGCAAAGTTTTGCTTCTATAACAGAGAGATCCCCCTAAAATAATAAGAGAGATTACAATATATAGCACTCCAAGAAAGGCTTGGGCGCTTTGTTTAATGGAAATGGCCCATGCTGCATTCAATGCCTTTAATGTATTTTCATGAAAGAGCCATGCTAGAATAGGTCATTGGCCTTAACTTTGGCATTCTAAATCATATCAAACATCCTTTCCTAAGCATGGGTTGCCTGGTTTTCTTTATGATGCTTACACGAATATCTTGCCTTTACTTAATGAATAAAAATAGACCACACCATTGAATGTTTGCGCTCTCTGATGTCCACCTGGTGGACTATTCCACCTATTAAAAATAACTCTCCTATAGATATTTTTGGATTTCCTGTAGCTGTTCTCTTTTTTTTCACCATGTCTTGTCCTTCCTTGGCAATTTGAGCTCTCAGGCTATCTTCTCACTTTCTACTGGCTCCTTCAGCTTCTTCTTTAGCCGGTCATTGAATTTGTTCACATGGTCTATGCCATATTTGAAAATCAACAGATATTTAATTACCTTGAATTTGACGTCCATGGGAACATCATGATCACTTAGTCGCTTGAACTACTTTGAAACTTAAACCTTGGAGTGCATCGGTTCAATGGTTCAAAGTGGTTCAATGGTTGGTGGTTCAATCGGCTTGTCTATTCACTTGACTCTTTGGTTCAATTATTCTTCGAACCCTTTGGTTGAAGTTAAACTTCTTCTACTTCTTCCCTTCACTCAAAGCTTCCTTTCTGCACTTTGAACTTCTTTGAACCCCTTAAACCTTTGAACCTTTGAACCATTTTAGTTCAAAGTTAAACGGTTCAACAGTTCATTCTCTTTCTTTGAATCTTTTTATTCTCTAAGTCTTTTGATTTTATTGAACTCGTTGAACTTTTGAACTCATTGAACCATTTTGGTTCAAGGTTCAACGATTTAATAGTTCAACCTTCACTCTTCGAAACCTTCTTTTCTTTAAGTCCACTGAAGTCTTTGAATCTTTGAACCCATTGAACCTTTGAACCTTACGGAGGTGCGGTTCAACGGTTCAATGGTTCAAAGTGGTTCATTCTATTTGTTTGAAGCCTGTCGATGGACCTTTAATTGAACCTCGGCATTGAACCAGCCTTGAAAATGCCTAAGTGTTGGAACTTCTTTCTGAGAAAGCCTACATGTTGAACCTTTGAGTTATTTAGTTGAGAAGACTTGAATAACTAAAGAATTTGAATACTCAGAACATTTTTGAGAAGGGAAGAGATCATTTTGGCCTTCAGGACCAAAATAGTTGATATATTGTCCTAAAAAACAAGTGATGGATTTTGGGAACAATAAATAGTATCTTAAGTCATTTCATACCTTGGGTTTTCATGAATTTTATTTTTTATATCAATGTTCTGATTTATGGGATAACAAAACTAATTTTTCTATGTCCTAGTTTATATATTTTGGATCACAGGATTAAAATCTAAGGATCATTAATTTCACCCAATCAGACCCAGATTACTAGATTCCATGTGGTTGTGACATGCATCACTCTTGCATAATTTATGTCTCGACAATTACAAAATTTATAAGCCTATAGAGCTATGAACATTTACAAAGTTTTTGCATTGTTAAAATTTTAATTCTTCTAGTCTCCCAGGCTCCACCAACTCCCCATGTGGCATATTCATGTTAAAATGGAAACACAAAGACTTTATTTACTTACTAATAAAATTTAATAGTTTTATTCTCTCATGTTCCAATGGTTCTGAGTTTCTGAGCCTTTGAGGTTTTGAGTGATTGACACTTGTCACATTCATAGTAATCTATGACAATGGGAAGGTTAAGTGATTCTTTGGTCTACAATCCAATTATTCTGAGCTCTTGAGTCTCTAGGATTCCTAGATTATTCTATGTGTCTTGATCAAGGTAACCTACAACCATAAATATTTCTTCATTAAAAGGCATATTGGTCCAATGCTTTGAGCTTATGTTCTTTTCATCCTCTAAGAATAGGCTACATGGATTGATCATGTTAAATTTCCGCTACGAGACTTGCCCAACACAGTGAAGAGATTTAAAGGGCCAAGTTAATAAAGACTTGATAAGTCACACTATTCGGGGAAGGCATGGCCAAAACATAAAGGGCAAAGATCAAAAACATGTTAAATAATCAAGTCAATAAATAACTGAAAGTTATCTCAAAGGTAATGACTAGATAAAAGAAATCAATGAATGATTACCATTTGGCAAGTAAGGTTACTTGCCAAAGCTAACTAGCATGTTCAAATTAAAATGAGAATTAAAGTAAAATCTCATTATCTGCATTAAAGGCACATGAATACATTCAATACTCAGGCCTACAAATAATATATACAAAATCTATGATAAGGAAAATTCACTTTATTATTACTCTTTCGATTAAATAAGTGTGTCTTCGAGCATCCCTAGTAACAAGTGATCCCTAATTTTATTCATCAAATGAGCATAGAATAAACCAGTCCAAGACATCAAAGGTAATTACAAAATATAAAGGAGAAAAATGGCCTCTTCATCAAAATAGGGTAAGCTCCTAGTCCCCTCCCCATACTCATTTATAGGATTAAAAAAATATAAAGATACATTATTTGAGAAGAGTGCCCCAAACTTCAAATTTCCTCATTACTCAGCATTTTAGGAAGAGGTGGAATCCATCTAGTCATATTATGCCAAAGATGAAATCTCTTCGAAATCCAATCAATACATAGACAATTTTCTACTAATAAAAGAGCAAGGGCTCCACCAAGCAGTAGTTAAACTTGAGATAATACCATGTATTGACCTCTTGAAAGTTTTATTTGTTAATAGAACCACTATTTGGGATACCATGCATGTAAGAAAATTTAAGACTACCTCTAATTACATTTTGGTTAGGGCATTCAAAATATATCTTAGGCTCCCCTATCTTGAAACCACCTACAATCAAGTCTCGGCCAATGTTTAGCTTGAGTATAACACCATACATGGAAAGTTAAAACAATGGCTTACAAAGGGTCAGAGGCTAAATATAAATGTGGATATATCCTCCAATTACATTATTAAATTTAGACCTAGATTTAAAATAATAATGCCACTTTTAAAGAAGTTATATGGTTTCTCAATTATTATGTATGTTCAGGTTGAATGGACTCCATTATAGGATATACTCATGACAACTAACCAATTGGTGGCACTGGGGCAAATTATAAGTGAACAAATAAAGTCACAGATAAGTTACCCTAATCAAAATCCTAAGCATAATAATTTATACATGATGTCTTACTTGAATGATGAGGTAATGGCCATTGTTTACAAGCCCTATGATCAGGAATGGTAACCCTCAAACAAATATTTGAGAAACAAGGTCAGAGATTTTTTTTATTTTATGTTCATTCATAGGTATAAAAATGAAATCAAAAGGATATGAAATAAGGTTTATCTTCATATATATCAAGCAATGCAGGGCACCCTAATGCCCAGACTATCAAAAAATATCATAAAGAGTCTAAGCAAAAATGGATATTATTTGTTATATCCAAATGTAACCATCATCCGAGTAGAAGGTACCAGGACTGCTTCTCTATTATTTCCACATCATGTTTTAGACCATATTTCAAAATAATAAATAGCATAGCATGAATTTAATAGTATTTATGAGGAATTAGGTTAGAGACATTTAGCCTACTACTTTAAGACTCCTTTTAGCATTAGACAACATCAATATGTGACTAGGTCACATTTCATTCAAGTTGGTAAGGATAGAACACAATATAACTTACATCTTGCACCTTTTAGAGAATGGGACTCCAAGAATAAAATAAGGGGGTATCTCAAAACTATCTTAGAAAATAATAAAGTGCATGTCTCCTATAATCACTAGACACATGATCATGATCAAATTTTCCTAAAAGCTTCAGATGATTCAAAAGTATGGATAAAGATGAAAGACAAATCAATGTCTATGATATTTGCCTAAGACTTACAATATAACCTAAAGCTAATAGAAGAAGAGGCCTAAAATGCATGGAGTCAGTAATGGCCTCCATCTCCACCACAGGGCTCTCATCCACATGATCAACCTTTTTCCCCTTTAGCAAAGCCTAAAGAGAAGTAACTAGATGAATTTGTTAGTCAAAGGGAATCAAATCCTTAGCTTAGGAGGGATATTTTGAGAGGACTTCCTGGTCCTCAAGTCCATTCTAATTCAACAAATTCACATGTAAAATTCTTGGACACAAAAATTACAAGGGAAAGGTCAGTTGTTTCCTAAACTAAAGAAAGGCAGAGAAGTTTTATGATGACTCCTTTGCCTCCCCTTACTAAAATCACCCAATTAAGCCTTACTAAATTCTTATAAATGGATTTTAATTTAGTTTCAACATCCCATAACTCTCTACAATCTCCTAATTCCCCTCAGACAAGCCTTGTGCCTTACACTCATTCCACTTCATCACCTTCAGCTCCACTTCCTACCATAGTTGTTCCCACAACCCCTCTACCATCTCATCCATATTCCAATCCACCCATTTTCACCTATCAAAGGAAGCACAAGGACTCCCCTAATCCCTCCCAAGATATAATCCTAGAAGAGAGGCCATCACTTGGATTCTCTATTATAGATTAAGTTACTGAGGAGGAGAAAAAGGGTGTAGAGGCTAAAATGGAGCTTGAAAAAGAAGAAGAAGAAGAACCTAAATAAGTAATATCTTTAGTTGATTATCCTTTAGAGGAAAAAGATCAGGAAATGGGTGTATCACAACTAAATAATGAAGAAATTAAGTTAGAAAAATTCAAAGCTTTGAGTTTGGGTGAGCATCAATGGGGAGACACCTTGGTCGACCTCACACAAGAGTAAATTCAAAAAAATTATGAGGCACTTTCTTCCATTATATCTTCATTGCCTAATGTATAAATTTTAGCTATAAGTTTACCTTAAATAATGACTAGGATTATATCATCCAGTTCTATTAGTACTAGTGTTGATTCAGATAATATTTCTTCTCCAAATATAATAAGGACTCTTTATTTTAAAAATTTGGTCATAGTTTCTATTTTTAATAAGCCCCTAGCTCCCAAGAAAAAGTTAACCCAAATAGAGCTTCCCATGCCCTATCTATTGGCCATGCCAAAATAAACAATGTATGTAGAGATAAGCCCAGGTCTAACTAGATTCTGTGCAAAAATAACACCTATGAAAAAAACATCCCCATTGGAAATGGTTGGTAGAAAACTTCCCTAAATCCCCATTCATATAAGTGTATCCCTACCAACCACTATGATTACATCCCTTCTAATGACCTCTCCACCTTCTACATCCTCAAATATTGCTCAAGCATAATAAATAGGAGAACTTATTATTTCCAAATGGGTGAGGTAGATGCATAATGTTAGAGATGAAAGACAAAATCTAGTTTTAATTTAGCTACCTACAATCTCCACTCAATTTGATAAGGAAAGTGAGAATATTCAAAGAGTGAGGAAGATGAAGATGGTCAACATGAGAATAAAAGGTGAGGTAGAATTTGAACAAAGAGAAAACTTGTTCTCTTTAACTAAGAAACCCAAAGAAATCTCAATGACCCTACTAAATATATTGATGATTTCAACAATTTTGGGGATTTTATTGGGGCAACAATGAAGGAAATGCATTAGATTATTGAGGATGCCTTGAAAAGATGGAAGTAAATACAAATTACAGATGCCCCTTAGGAAGTGATTGTTTATGTTCAAAGTGCAGGTATAAAGTTGTAAAATATTTTGTACAACATCAAAGTGTCCAGGGTAGTAGTTAGGTTCACAGAATAGATGTTGTTACATTGTGTAATATGATAAAGGATAAAGAAAGAATATTGAATTTCCTAGTTCAGTGTTCTAGGATTAATGCTTTTGATCAGATGAATATCATGACTAGCATGGATGTTTCTTGGTGTTTAAACTATGTGATTGCCAAGAGGGATGCCTCCCTAAATTAGCACAAATAAATGAAAAATATATCAGGAATTTCTATTAGTCATGAGAGTGAGGCACTATAAATTTTGGGAGACATGAGAGTCACCAAGGTAATCACCCAAATAGGGGAGCTGATCAATAGACCCAATTTTGAGAAGCTTCTCCACTTGGGTACTCAAAATTTTAGACAAGAAGTAGAAGGGAATATATAAAAATCCAATGAAGCAATATTGTATTTGGTTAGTTTTGCTAAAGATAGGGTAACCAGAGCATAGGCTATAGTAGCCAAATTCAATAGTGCAGAGGTACAAAAAGAAAGATTAATCGCTGAGGCAGTCAAAAATTTGAAGCCTTAATTACTAAATTTTGAAATCATATATAAAAAATTTGATGCAACTTACGTACTAGGTGAAGATTTAAAAGCTAAATAAGAAACCTCTAGGTTAATCCCATGCACACAACTAGCTGCCACTACCCCCTAGCTTCAAAAAGCTCTTAGTCCTTGCCTTAGTTTTAAATGCAATATCTCCATCAATTTTTTCATTTAAAAGTGTTACATCATCACTTTAATTTTAGAATGATTATGTAACTACATGTTTATCACCAAGGTATAACTTTGGTTCTCAATCTATTTATTGTACATGCATATTGTATTTCTAGTTGGGAAGTCTATTCTAAGTATTATCATTTTACATGCATCTTTGTATGATTTTGAATGAAAGGTTCTATTTTTGAACTTGTAATTTTAGGCAAAGCTTGAAGAGATGAGGACTTACCCTTCCCAATATTATATGTATGTATCCTCCTGATCTCAAAGGGGGGAGAATTTTGGTAATCCAGATTAATAAAAAATTTAGAGAAGTTCTGTTTGACTTGATCTCTATGTGCAAATTTTGATTCTTCTCCAAATTTGTGAATTACTTGAGACATTCCATCATTATGTTATATTATTATTTTAATTGTGTATGAGGTATCTATTTTAAATATAGTCATACATTTTTAGCTATAAATGAATTGAATATCTTTTGCATACTTATCATAATCCTCTTGTAGATGTGCAATATCAATTTGACAATTAGGCAACGTTTGATTTCTACATGTTTAAGTATATTGTGTTATGATTCCTTTGACTCTTCATTATATTTGATTATTTGCATGCTATAGTAACTTGAAACAAGTATTTTTTTATATTCCTTGTCCTATTTAAGCTCAAATACTAGTATTGAAAGGCTTTATCCCTAAGTTTACACAGGCTCTCTTTTCTGCCTTACTTTTCCCTCTTTTTGAAGTTTCTTTTGAAATCATGTTCACCTTAGTTAGAATCATCATCCTTCCACCCACTCCAAGTAGATATAGGTTCACCCATATTTATTTTATCTATGGTAAATAATCTGTGTGACTCACCATTATTCTTCCAACAAGTTGTTATAAAACCAAATACCCTACACCTCATGCCTTAGAGTGAGTTTATTCACTAATCCTAAAATTTTAGAGGTAACCTCATAGGAATTTTTGGGGAGTTTATAAAACCCACATCAATAGAAGTTTTAAATTGGAACTATAAGGAGGGCCTCCACCCTTTGGCTCTATCCTAAGAAGTAAGATCACTTGAGTTGCATTGGATGCACCGAGATGACTAACAAGGTCAACCTTAGACAATAACCTATTACAACCACCTTTGGAGGTCCATATAAAGGTTAAGTATTATATGGGTGTTTATAATAAGACTTAGGGCATAATCATCATCCCTAGGAAAATAGCCTCATCTTTTTATAGTTTTGATGACCCACCTCCAAAATCCACCTCCTAATCCTCTACCTCTAGCCATCCCCCACCTCTAGCCCCAACTTGGTTAACTAATTCAACTATTAATATCACAAAAGTGGTGTATGATTTGCCTATAAACCTAGAGAAATATATCCCTTCTTTCTCTCCCTTGAGAGAAAGGATTGAAGAAGAACATGTAAAAGCTTTCAAATCTACCTTGGGGATCCTAAATGTAACTCACAATAACATGGCTTAAAGACTATTTCCTTTCACTTTGAAAGAAGTGGACTATGATTGGTTTATAAATATTATAAAAGTGTTAATTACAACCTAGAAAAAATGTCAAGATACCTTCTTAGCCCAATTTTCCCAAGTTACAAGTGTGAGTGTTATCTATCAACATTTTACCAACATGAAACGAGATCCCAACGATCCAATCTGAGTATTCAATGCTTAGTTTTGAAAGATGTATAGTAGATTAGAGTCTACCTATCAGCTTAATGAGCTAATGGCCCTTGAAATGTATAAAAATTCCTTATATTCCATGCCTATTTTATTTATGCATAGGACTATCGAAATTGATACTTTACCCTTAACTTACACAAAGGTAATCAATGTGGGTAAACAAATGTACCCTTAGTTGTAATCATTACCTCCTCTTCGTCTTGGATATGTCTACCCAAATTTTAGCCCAATACCTAATGTAACTAATTAAATTTTAGCATAGAACTAGACCCTAGTGCATAATCAATTACCATTAACCCATGTTGCCCAGAATCAACATCCTAGTTTCCTGAATAATTCTACTTCTAACCATCAAAGCCAAATTTAGCCTTCTATATCAATTAATATCACTTCCACATAGGATAATACTCCAAACTCAACTAAGATAGATATGGAAGCCATCCATAAGATGGTACATAAACTAATTAATGAGTTTCTTAACATGCAAAAACATATGGGCAATATAAGTGGATAGAAATCTAATTAGAACAATCAGGTTTATGGTTCCTAGAGATACAATTGACCATTCAACAACTCTATAAATAATTAATGACATTGGGTTATATGTAACAATATGTCAGATATTAACATCATAGATGCATCTCTTCCAAATTGGTGTCAAGTCCATAAAACTACACAACATAAGGAACTGGATTGTACTAAGTTCTACACTATTTTCAAAATCTTCCAATAGGAAGCATAGAGGCAGGAAAATTTTGCCAATTAGTAAGAACCATCTTTGTCAAATTCTTTAGGCAACCCTAGCATGAATATGGTCTTTAACACTTATGACTTCCCCTTCCTAGGTGAATATGATAATGAGCCTGAGGATAATACCATTGATATTCATGCTTTCTAGTAGTATCAATAGGTTAGGAACAACTACAACCTAAGAAGCAAGCAACCTATAACTTCTTCCACACGTCCCAATAATAGTGTTATTACTCCTCTTGATCCAAATGCTAACAACAATCTACCCCTGCCATGGAGAAATAATACACCTCTACCTAAGAGGGATAATTAGCCTCCTCATAATCAAAAAGATCAATCATAGAGCTTCAAACATCAAGGTAAAGGAGGATATACTATTGTTGAGGAAATGAAAAATATTAAAGCCAATATCAGTCTTCATGAGCTAGCTAAAATCATTGAATAGAGGGAGTTACTATTCAAGGCCTTGATAAGGAGGACTTCTAATAAATCTAAGACTACTCATGCAAACGTAATGATGTACGAAGATAAACCTAAAGTACTACCATTCCTATTAATAGTTTAAATGTTTAGCAAAAATATACACAACTACCTAGTTGATTTTGGGGCATCAACCAATGTGATGCCTATTGGTTGTTTGCCAAAAGTTAGGTTTGACTCTTGAAAATTCAAAAAAAGTGGTACTAAAGTTGGATAAATCCTCAGTCCCATGTGTTATAGAATTTATAAATGTGTGCATACAATTGGAATTAGAGCCACATGTGTAGTAGGCTATTGACATCCTATTCATTGACATTTCAGAGGCATACAATTGTTACTAAGCTGAGACTGGTAAAAAATAGTGAATGGATATGTTGGGTGAATATTTTTTCACCAACTAATTGATGAGAAAAATAGGTGATTTAAACCACAACATAAGGATATTGGTCAGCCAAATGTGCATGTTTACCACATCAGAAAGGGACAAATCTCTCCTCTCATCAAGGGGAAGTTTCCTATAAAATATGAGGAGCTATATAATACATATATAGGCAGAAAATAACACTCAGGGTAGGATAATACCATCCATCTCTCTTTTTTTAGAGATGATGTTCATAGACAAAGGATAAATCTTGGTGAAATGACAGAAGGCACTTCTCTTCTTTCAGAAGTGCTATTCAGCAAACAACAGAAATCCTTTCTAGTAGTGATAAGTAACAGGTAACAAGGCTGCAATAACTAGTAGAATGAGGTGTAGCACAAAGTCTTCCCCTCAAATACCAAAGAGTGAAATATGAAGGATAATGGGGGCACAAAGTAGTCCCAAGATCCTTTACACAGAAACCAAAAAACAAACACATACAAAAGACAATTGTGGCAGCACAAAGTCTCTCCATAGTTGGCTTCAGGACACCTTCCTGATTACTTCCACTAGTCCTACTTATTTCATTAAAATGGAAAAGAATGAATTCAATAAATATACATAAGAACAATCTCCTAAATGACACAATCTATTACAACACAAAGTCTAAAAGTAACCTGCTTTCTCATTCAAATAAAGAAATATGATTAATAATCTGAGCTCAAAGTCTCAGTAATCGCCTTTCAATTTGGGTAGAGTTTTGATTCTATAACTGAGAGATCTCCTCTACATAAAATAAGAGATTACAATATATAGCAGCCAAGAAAGGCTTGGTTCTTTGTTTCATGGAATGGCCCATGCTGCATTCAATGCCTTGAATGCATTTCTAGTTCAGTCAAAGAGGGCCATGCTGGAACAAGGTGACTGCCTTAACTATGACATGTCGATTCATCACAAATGTCTCCTCCAAAGTATAGGTTGCCTATTCCTCTTCCTAATATCGACACAACTATCCACTTTATCTCTACTCCATGGAGAAAAGCCACATCCTTGAGTGCTTGCGCGCTCAGATACTACTTGGTGGACTGTTTCACCTACTGAAATAACTCCTGTGCAAATATTTCTAGTCTTTTTATATTATTCTCTCTTTATTTAATGATTTGAGCCCTTAAGCTCTCTTTTTTCCATTCGATAGGCTCTTTTGTCTTCCTCTTCAATTGGTCGCTTCTTTGGTTCGTTCAATTTTCTGGTTCAATCTCTTTCCTGGTTCAATCGCTTTACTATTTCAATCCCTTCGTTACTCATCGATCGAACTATCTCTTTAAACTGGTCTCTAGAATCTTCCACTTCTTTCCTTTGGTCAGAGCTTCTTTTAACTCTTGAACCCATTGAACCTTTGAACCATTTTGGTTCAAGGTTCAACAGTTCATCCTCTTTCTTATAAGCCTTTTTTTCTCTAAGTCTCTCGAGCTTTGAAATTCCTTCAGCTTTATGCCCTTGGAACACCCCAAAGTGAAGGTGTCCCTTTGAGCTTTGATAAAGGTTCATTTCCTGGTCACTGAGAGCCCCCTGCAAGGGTACCTACCCTACAGGGTCCTTTGATCGACCTTCTTCTTCAAAGCCTTCAGACAAAATGTCTGAAGGAATTCCTTTAGACATTTTGTCTGAAGGATTGCACTTGTAAAATTTTGCCATGGAAAATCCCTCTAAAAGATATCTTTTGGTTCCATTTTCCCTCTGTAAGGGCACTTGTCCTTCAGGCTTTGGGATACCTTCCTTTAAACCTTTCGATTGAACCAATAATGGTTCAACAGTTCAATGGTTCAATGTTGTGTTCTACTCATTCGATTGACTACTTGAACCAACTGCTTTAAACTAATCTCGTTAAAACTTTAAACCCATTAAACCATTTTGGTTCAAGGTTCAACGATTCAATGGTTCATTCTTTAAAATTCGAAGCCTTCTTTTCTTCTAAGTCTTTCAAAGCTGTTGAACTTGCTGAAGCAGTTGACTAAAGCGGTTGAACTTTAAACTTGCCGAAGCACTTAACTCTTTAAGTCTACCGATGTTGTTAAATTTATGAACCCATTGAACCTTTCGAAGTGGGGTTCAATGGTTCAATGGTTCAATCCTTTGTTTGAAGCTTGTCGATGGATCTTTTGGTTGAATCTCAGTGTTGAACCAACCTTGAAATTGCCTAAGTGTTGGGAACTTGTTCCTTTGTGAGAGCTCGCCTGTTGAAGTCATTAAACCTGTTGAACATATGAGTCCCTTATCTAAAAAATTAAATACTCCAGTAATGGAATGAACATTGTTTCAAGTGAATATCCCTAGCGAATACCGAAGGTGCGATCATTTGGTCTCCGTTCAACAGAACTACAGACTCTACAGGCTGATTTCTATGGACTCCACAGGTTTATTTCTATGGACTCTGCAGGCTTGCTTCTATGGACTCTACAGGATTTTTTTATGGACTCTACAGGCTTGTTTCTATGGACTTTGTAGACTTGTTTTACGAACTCTGTAGGCTTGTTTCTACAGACGCTGCAGTCTGATTTCTATGGACTCTTACTGTAAATGGTGGCTGTTATGAGATGCTACAGTGACGAATTGCTACAGTGGCATGGGACCAAAATAGTTCATATGTTATCCCAAAAAAATAAGTAATAAATTTTGGGAATAATAGGATACATGGCCATGGATTTATCCCACATGTGGCTACCTTGGAAAGGGGTACCAAATCAAATCAGGGTAGACAAAGAGCCCAAAATAAAGTACTTGGTTATTGAGTGCAACACCAAGAATGAATAAGTTGACTTCATATCGACACATGCAAGCATGTATACTTTCACCACCAAATAACAATTGCATAAACAAGAATTTGAAAGTCTTTCTCAACTGTGGACTTTACACTTTGATGGGGCTCATTCCAAATAAGGTTCTGGTATGGGTGTGGTTATGATGGATTAGGAAGGTAAACAATACCTAGCTACTTATAGGTTGTAATTCCCCTACACTAAAAACATGGCCAAGTATGAATCCTTGATCTTAAGCCTAAAATTTACATTAAATCAAAATTCCAAACAACTATGAGTGTTTGGTGACTGAACTGGTTGTAAACTAGATCAAAAATAAGTACCAGTGCAAGCTTGTATACTTAAAAAGGTATAAACACTAAGCTTTTGACTTGATTGAATCCTTTGAAGCATTCAAAATCAAGGCCATACCAAGAGAAAATAATCATATAGTTGATTTTTTGGTAGCCTATGCTACTAATCTAACACCACTTCAAGAATAAAAAATGCATAATTTTTTAATAGAACTAGTCCCATGCCATTATGTTCTTGATAATGTGGACAACTTCTAGGTTATTTATGATGATCAATAAATCATATAGTTCTTGAATGGTTCAAGAGATTTTAAAGCCCAAATAGTATATTAAGGGAATATCTAGCCTATTTAGATTGAAGATATGGGCGAAGAGGGTGTCCTATAGTTGAAAGAAAATTGGATCACTTGGAATGACCTTTTGATGTCAACCCTTAGGCTCATAAGCAAAAATAGATGAAATCAACTAAGTTTGACTTCACCAAAGAAAAGTTAGGGATTGACTAGACTCCCCAATTGGTGAATATAGGTCTAAGTTGTACTAAAAACAAAAATCACAAAATGAAGGGATTACTTATAGATTATAAAGATGATAACGTTTGGACATATGATGACCTAAATATCTTTGATCCAAGGGTCACTATCCACATCATCCCTTTAAGTCTAGAACATAATCTATTCAAGCAAAGATAGAGACCAGTGAACCTCATCCTAGAACCCCTCATAAAAACCAAATTAAAAAAGCTCCTAGATGCTAAAATTATTTTCCTAATTAGGCACTTAACCTAGGTAACTAACCTGGTACCAATTAGGAAAAAAAAAGAAATCAATTTGTGCGTTGATTTAAGGAACTCAAATAAAGCCTCATAAGAGAAAAATTATCCTTTAACTTCTTTAGATGAGGTAATACATATGGTGGGTGGATCAAAGATGATGTATTTCTTGGATAGATTCTTAGGATACAGCTAGGTATAGGTTAAATCAAAAGATAGGATGAATACCACCAAATGGGGAACCTTTACATATAAAAGGATGTCATTTAACCTAATCAACGCAAGAGCCACTTTCTAGAGGTCCATGGATTTCACCTTTCTGGGACTAATGGGGAAGTGCATCATCATCTACATGGATGATCTTATAGTATTTTCAAATAAAGAGATAACCATGTAGGCCATTTGCAGAAAGTCCTAGACAGGTGTAAAAGGTATGAATTTTCTCTGAACCCCAAAATATATTTTCAAAGTTACTGAAGGAAAATTATTGGGTCATATTATCAACAAAGAAGGTATTTCCATCGACTTAGACTACATCCAGGGCATCTCTAATCTAACTCTACCTAATAGTAATAAAGAGTTGAAGACTTTCTTTGGAAAGATCAACTTTATGAGAAAGTTCATTTCTGGTTTTGAAAAAATCATCAAACCATTGAATGCCATGTTGAAACAGGATGCCAAGATTATGTGGATAACAAAGGCCAATAAATATTTTTAGGACATCAAAATGATAATCACTCAAGCCTCAGTCCTGATCAACCCAAATTTAAATAAAGATTTCTATCTTTATTCATTCACCTTAGAATATACCATTATTGTTGTATCGATGCAAAGGGTATAAGACAATGAGTATCCTATTGCCTTCATGAATACCAACTTGAAGGATGTGGAACTAAAGTATTCCATAATTGATAAGTAGATATTTTCATTAATCAATGCCATCAAAAAATTTATACATTATATTTTGTGAAAAAATATGTATGCCATCAAATTCACGCTTAGCCAAAATGAGCTAGGAGAAAGGAGAGGGAAGTGGATGGCCAAACTTCAAGAGTTTGACCTTGAAATTAGACCAGTTAAAATGGTAAGAGGCTAGATCCTCATCCAGATGATGAATCAAAATGACCCACACATCCACATCAATCAAATTAATGAGGCCAAGGTAACAGGAGGGTAATGGTACTCACATATAATCCATTACCTACTTACATGGACATGCCCTCTTGAGTTGAATGGGGAGCAACACTGATCCGTCGGGCTCAAATTGACTCAATTCATGATCAAGAAAGGGGTCCTTTAAGAAATAACTATGATGGCATTTAACTAAGGTGAGTTTCTAAAGAGGAAGCTAAGGACATCCTCAATAACCTGTATCAAAATATTAACACCAAGCATCCCTCTAACGATAATACAACTCATAAAATTTTAAGGATTGGTTATTACTGGCCTACAATATTCAAGGATGCCCATAACCACTTCACAATATACCATGAGTACTAGGTGTGTGTGAAGAGAGAGGTGAACAATGTTATGCCTTTACATCCAGTCAATGAAGGATGCCCTTTTTCCCAATGGGGCCTGGACTTTGTTGGGGTAATAAATCCAAACTCTTAAGTAGGACACAAGTTAGTCCTCATGGCTATTGATTATTGTACCAAGTGGATAGAGGCTATTGCTACTAATATTTTGTGAGCCATATATGTCATCAATTTTATAGATGAAAACATAGTCACTAGATTTGGCACATCCATTTCATCATTATGTGATAATGGTCTAGCATTCTAATCTACTAAATTCATAGAATGGGCCTATCACAATCAAATCACCCTCAAGTTCTCTTCAAACCATTACCCACAAGGAAATGGAGTGGATGAGTCAACCAATAAGATTCTGATTGATGCCATAAAGAAATATGCATAGAATAAACCAAGAGAATGGCATCTCTTATTGAAATGTGCATTGTGGGTAGAGAGAACTAGGCATAATCAAGCTCGTAATGCCTCACCTTTTCTACTAGTATACATACAATAATCAATCTTACCCATCACTCTCAAATTACCAACATACCAATTCATGCAAGAGTATATGGTTGAAGATGAAATAATGACCTATAGACTATACAAGATAGTCCAATTAAAAGACACAAGTACTGAAACACTACACAACTTTAACAAACATTAGGATATTATCAAATTTTGGTTTGACAAGATATATAAAATCAAGGCTTTCAGGCTTTCAGACCTAGTGTTCCTTTAGGATAAAGCACATGAGAAGAAAGAATGACATGAAAAGTTTACTCCATTGTGGATTAGACCATATCAGGTATCTAAAATCCTTGGAAATAATGCCTTTCTGTTGATAGACCTCCAAGGTAAGGATCTCGCCATTCCAATCAATGGAATTTTTTTGAAATATTAGTTCATAGCTACCCCAACTATAAATGCATTAGATTAGACTATAAGTGGAGATATAGAGTAGGAGTAGATTATATTTTTGGCTTCGTAGATTAGATTTCCTACTTTTTATATTAGATATCCTACTTCCTAGATTAGATTTCTTGCTTTTTAGATTAAATTTCTTACTTTTTCCACTCAATTTCCTTTGAGGTAATTTTGTTGCTTTTGATAGTTTAGTTCCATGCTTTCTAGTTTCGTTTGCTAAGCTGCAAAACTCTCTCAAACCATTTCCTAAACTAAATCTAAAAAGATATGCCAAAAGAGAGGGGATGATACCTAAATGGAGTGTAATTGGAGCTCATGGAAATTTACTTTGATAGTACTAGAATTTTTAGAGTTGAGGTATGTATTGTGACTAAATTTTAATTTATTTAGATTGAATATGCTTTCTTAGTTGTTGGTACTTGCTCTGATATACTTATATACATTTTATAAAAGCCTCCCATTTATAAAGATGCACTACAATATCATATGTTAAAACTTGGGAAGGATATGATAAACATAAGACTGGATACACATTAATAGGGACATATTCGCATTATATCAAAATAGAAGGAGAATTCTTCCATTTTTCCACTAAGTTCACAATAATGATTTTGACCAAGAAAAAAAAATCTTACTCTTCTCTTGTGGTGATAGTACACAAGTCAATGACATGAGAAACAACAAGATCAAAGCCAAAAGCTAGTGGTAATGGTAGTTAGGGGTAGTCAGTGGTGTCTTTATTGGAGGAGACCTTCCCAAGGGCACAAAACTTTCCACAAGCTGGTAGGGCAATGGATGAATCAGATGATGGGTAGGGCAGTTTAGGGGATAGGTAGTTGCCTAACCCTAATACTCTAAAAAAATGTCTTTTCATTCAAATGAAGCGTATATAGACCTGGTGATGGAACATGTAAGGGTTTTTCCATCTTATTTGGTAACTGTCAATTTAGAAAATAAAGCATTAGAGGAGGTGTTGGAAGGCAAAGTCTAGTTTTTAGAGAAGGGTCTGGCCTATCGATTTGATAGGTTTTAGACTTCTCTCTCTACTCTTCATCAGTGGCTATCAGATTCTTAGAGTTCACTCTTGGCTGGCACTATGGAAATTTATCCCTGTGCCAGATGTTTTTTATTGTCACCTTTGATTTTTTCACTGATCGGGATAAGATTTGTTTGACTCAAACATGGAACTTTGATAATCACCATTTGCTCATGAAACCCTAGACTCTTGATTTTAATCCCTTGATTGAAAATATTTCTCTATGTCTAATCTTGATGAGATTACCTTACCTCCTCCTTTAGTTTTGGTTAGTACCTAGTCTTTCAGTCATTGGATCTATGTTGGGTGCTTTGTTAGGAATTGATGCCTCTTAATTGAATTTTTCCTGGACTACTTTGGCAAGGATTTTGGTTTGTTTAGATACTTCTCAAGATCTTCATAAAAGGATTGAGTTGAAAGTGCAAGATAGGAGCTAGATGCAAATTTTAGATTTCAAAGGTATTCCTTTTAGATGCAGAAATTATTTTTAGGTTGGTCATCTTTTTGCTTATTACCAAAAAAAATCCTAAGTTTGTGTCATCTTGGGGCAAAGAGGTTAATGTGCAACATCTGGTAGTTTTTTTTTTATCACCCTAAAGGTGAGGTCTCTAAGATGATAATAGAAAAGAATTTAGAAAAGGATACTCTATTAGTTAAATCTACTAATAAGGAAGAATTATCTGGTTTTAGTGGTAAAAGAGTAAATAAGAGTGAAGTGTTTATAGGGAAACCTAAGGAGGAAAAAGAAGTGTTAAGTTTGGATTTAGTTTTGTTGGGTAATGAAGAGGAATGGAAGGTTGTTAGAAGTAGGAAAAAAGGTAGACTCTTCCCTAACTCACCATCCAAAATTTCTAGTAGAATTAAAGAGGATAAGAAGAATAATAATGGATTTTCCATTTGATTAGATGGGTAATTAAGTAGTGGTTCTCTTGAAATTCTTTTTTGGTTTTTGATTGGTCAAATTTGCCTTAACATTTTTTAATGTTAATATAGACCGCCTTTTTTGTCATAATCTATTTTCGGTGTAAGGGCTCGAGACCCTTTAATTCTTAAGCATTGATAAAAAAAAAATAGGGACATATTAACCATTAATTTTTCTTAATCATACACCCATCCAAAGGTGGTTCTCAACCATTCTCTACTTTTATTCTCATTTTAAATGATAGAGGATTGGTGATTCTTGTAAACTCTACTAGAGTTATGGATGTTTGGCTAGTAGTAAAGCAAGGCTTTGGGTGGAACCATATGTATTTTTTTCAGGGCTTTGGATGCCTGGCTGGCAGTAGAGTAATACCCAAGCTTTATTTTTTATTGGTTACAAAGTCAAAATTCAAAATGAAACCTACAGTGTTTATTTAGGTCTTCTTCAAAATCTTCATGACCAAAATAAATTAATTTCACTAGATCACACACTAATCCAATAGATAGGAAGGTTAGAGTGGTTCATCAGGAAGTAAGAGTTTGTTTTAGAAGTTGGATTTCTTTATTCTTTCTTTGTTAAGACTAAAGTTTTACCATAATATATTTTTGAAATTTTGTGTTGTCAAAATAATTAGGAGTACTTTCTATTGAGAGTCACCATTTTTTGTGCCCTAACACACACACCCCCCATTTTACAATTTAAAACAAGGATGTATTATTGTAAAAACTTTATTTGGGGAGCCATAAGCCTAAATATCTATTACTAGGATATAATGCATTTGTCATCTAGGGCTATTTATATAAAATCCAACATTGTACAAGTTTAAATTATATATTCCAAAATTAAATTAGTATCTTAAGTCATTTTGAACATTGGATTTTCATGAATTTTATTTTTTATATCAATGTTCTGATTTGTGGGCTAATGGAATGAATCTTTCTATGTCCTAGTTTATAGATTTTAGATCACAGGATTAAAATCCTAGGATCATTAATTTCCCCCAGTTGGGCCCACATTATTAAATTCTATGTAGTTATGACATGTGTTTATCTCATGTCATTCGGGGCTTTGGAAGATTATAAAATTTCTAAGCCTATAGAGCTATGGATGTTTACAAGGTTTCCACATTGTTAAAAGTTTAAGTCTTTCAATCTCTCGAGTTCCATAAACTTGCCACATGGCATATTCAAATTAAAATGGAAACACAAAGACTTTATTTATTTATTGATAAAATTTAATAGTTTTGTGCTCCCATGTGCCAATGGTTCTAAGTTTATGAGCCTCCAAGGTTTTCAATGATAGACACTTAGCACATTCATGATAAGTTTCACCCATGGGAAGGTTTAGTAATTATTTAGTCTGAAATCTAGTGATTCTAAGCTCCTAAGTCTCTGAGCTTCCAAGATTGTTCCACATGTCTCGATCATGGTAACCTATGGCCACAAAAAAATATTCATTAAAAGGGATGCCAGTCCAATGTTCTGAGCTTTCATGTTTCCCATGCTTCAAGATTAGACCACATGGATTGATCATGTTAATTCACTACTATGGGACCTACCTGACACAATGAATATATTTCAAGGGTCAAGTTAATGAGGACCTAGTAAGTGGAACTATTAGGGGAAGGCATGGCAACAACATAAAGTGGAATTATCGATAGCACGGTAGAGAAAAAAGTCATTAAGTATCTGATAGTTGTCGTAAAGGTAATGAATAGACACAAGAAATTAACAAACGACTGCCATTTAACAAGTAAGGGCACCCAATAAAGTTGAAGGCACATTCAAATTAAAATGGGCATTAAAATAAAAGTTCATTATTTATATTGAAGGTGCATGAATACATTCAATACTCAAGCCTAGGAATGGTATTTACAAAATCTATGATAAGTAAATTTCACTTTATTATTTCTCTTTTGATTAAACAAGTGTGTTTTCGAGCATCCCCAATGACAAGTGAGTCCTAATTTTCTTTAGCCAGTGAGCACAAAATGAACCAGTCCAAGAAATCAAATGGAATTATAGAATATAAAGAAGAACAATGGCCTATTCATCAAAATAGAGTAAGCCCTCAATCCCCTCCCTATACTCATTTACATGATTAATAGAATACAAAAATATAGTATTTGAGAAGAGTGCCCTAAACATAAAATTTCCACATTACTCAATGCTTTGGGAAGAGGTAGAATCTATCAAGTAATATTTTATCAAAGATGAACTCTCTTCAAAGGCCAAGTAATACATAGACAATTTGCTACCAATCAAAGAGTAAGGGCTCCACTAGGAAATGGCTAAACCTAAGGTAATGTCATGTACTAACTTATTAAAAGTTTTATTTATTAAAAGAACCATTGTTGGGGATATCATGCATGTAAGTAAATTCAATACTGCCTCTTCTCACATTTCAGGTAGGGCATTCAAAAGATATATTAGGATCCCTTGTATTGAGACCGCCTACAATCAAGTCTCAGCCAATGTTTGGCTTGAGCATAACACCATAGATGGAAAGTTAAAATAATTTCTTGTAAAGGGATAGAGTCTAAATCTAAAGGGGGATATCTCTTCCAATTTTATCATTAAATTTAGACCTGGATTTGCAATAGAAATGACACTTTTAAATAAATTATATGGTTTCTTAAGTATTGCATATGTTCAAGTTGAATGGGCTCCATTATAGATATACTTCTGACAACTAACTAGTTGGTGGCACTAGGGGAGATTATAAGTGTACGACTAAAGTCACAGATACTCTACCCTAATTGGAGGCATGAGGATGGTAGTTTATACATGATGTCTTACTTGTTAGATGCAGTAATGGCCATTGTTTACAATTCCTATGCTCAAGAATGGAAACCCTCAGATGAATATTTGGGAAATAGAGTAAGAGAGGATTTTTATATTATTTTCATTCATATGTATAAGAATGAAATCATAAGGATATGTAATTAGGTTTATCCTCATATATATCAAGTAATGCAAGGCACCCTGATGTCCAGACTATCAAAAAATATGATAAAGAGCCTAAGAAAAATGGGAGATTACTAGTTATATCTAGATGTAATTGTCATCTGAGTAAAAGGTACCAAAACCACTCTTTTATTATTTCCACATCATGTTTGAGACCATATTGTAGAACATGAAAAAGCATATCAAGTATTTAATAGTATTGATGAGGAATTAGGTCAGAGACATTTCGCCTACCACTTAAAGACTCCTTTCAACATTAGACAACATCAATATGTGACTAGGTCGCATTTCATTCAAGCTGGTAAGGATAAAACACACTATAACTTATAACTTACACATTTAAAAGAATGGGACCCCAAGAAGAAAATAAAGGGACATCTCAAAACTATCTTGAAAAATAAGAAAATGTAGGTCTCTTATAATCACTAAGCATATGATGATGATCATATTTTCTTAAATGCCTCAGATGATTAGGAGGTATAGATAAAGATGAAAGACAAATCAATGTATATGATACTTTCTTAAGCCTTACAATGCAACATATATGTACCAAAAGAAGAGTCTCAAAATGCACGGAGACAGTAATGACCTCCATATCCACCCTAGGGCTCTCAGCCATAGGATCAACCTCCTTTACCTTTAGCAAAGTCTATATATGAACAACCAAATGAATATGGTAGTCAGAGGGAATCAAATCCTTGGTTTAGGAGGAATATTTTTTAGAGGACTCATTAGTCTTCAAGACCCTTCTAATTTAACAACTTCACATGTATAGGTCTTGGGTACAATAACTACAAGGGAGAGGTCAACTATTTCCTCAGCTAAACAAAGGAAGAACAATTATATGATGACTCCTTTGCCTCCCCTTCCTTAAGTCACCCAAGTAAGCCTTAATAAATTCTTGAAAATGGATTTTAATTCAATTCCAACTACCCCTGACTCTCTACAATATCCTAATTCCCCTCAAAAATGCCTTGTGCCTTCCACTTCATCACCTTTAACTCCACTTCCTACCATAGTTGTTCCCACAACCCCTCTACCATCTCATCCACCTTCCACTCCACCCATTTTCACCTATAAAAGGAAGCATAAAGACTCCCTACTCCCTCCAAAGATTAAAAAAACTAGAAGAGAGGCCATCACTTGGTCTCCCTATTATAGAATAAGCTATTAAGGATGAGGAAAAGGGTACAGAGGTTACAATAGAGCTTGAAGAAGAAGAATAATCTAAATAAGTAATATCTTTGTTTGATTATCCTTTAGAGGAAGAAGACTAGGAAATGGGTGTAACACAACCAGATGATGAATTTGATCTATAAAAAGCCAAAGCTTTGAGTTTAGGTGAGCATGAAGGGGGAGACACCTTAGTCGGCCTCACACAAGAGCAAAGTCAAAAAATTAATGAGGTAGTCTCTTCCATTATTTATTTAGTACCTAATGTATAAATTCCAATTTTAATTTTACCTTTATTAATGCCTAGGATTATATCATCCAGTTCTATTAGTACCAATGTTGATTTAGATATTCTTTCTTTTCCAAAACTAATAAAGACTCCTAGGGTAGTCCATTTTGAAAATTTGGCCACAGTTTCTATTTTCAATAATCCCCCAGGTCTCAAGAAAAACTTAACCCAAATAGAGATTCTCATGCCCCAGCCATTACCCATGGAAAAAACAATAATGATTATAGAGATAACCTCAGGTTTAATCATATTCTTGGTAGAGACAACACCTATGAAAGAAACATCCCTATGGAAAAGGGTTGGTTCAAAACTTCCCCAAATCCCTATTCAAATAATTACCTCCCTACCAACCACTGTGATTACATCCCTTCTAATGACCTCTCCACCTTCTAAATCCTTAAATCTTGCTCAATCAGAAGATACAAAAGAACTTATTATTCCCTAATGGGTGAGGGAGAAACATAATTTTAGAGATGAAAGACAAAATTTTATTTTAATTGAGCCACCCATAGTCTCCACTTAGTTCGATAAGGAAAGTAGGAATATTCAGAGAGTGAGGAAAAGGAAAATGGTCCACGTGAAAACAAAAGGTGAGGTAAAATTTGAACAAAGAGAAAACTTACTCTCTTAAGCCAAGAAGCTCAAAATAAATCCCAATGACCCTACTGAATATATCAAGGATTTCAACACTTTTATGGATTCTACTAGGGTAGTCATGAAGGAAATGCATGAAAGTATCGAGGAAGCCTTGCAAATATGGAAGCAAATGTAGATTACACAAGCCCCTCAAGAAGTGATTATTGATGTTCAGAGTGTAGCTATAAAACTATAAAATATTCTGTACAACATCAGAGTGTCCAAGGCAGGCAGTAAGACCCATAAAGTAGATATTGTTACACTATGGAATAAGATGAAGGATAAATAAAGAATATTTCCTAATTTAGTGCTCCAAGATTAGTGCTTTTGATCAGTTGAATCTCATGACCAGCATGGATGGTTCTTGGTGTTTAAACTATGTGATTGCCAAGAGGGATGCCTCCTTAAATTTACATAAATAAATGAAGTTGCTGGGGATTTTTATTAGTAATGATAGTGAGGCACTAAAATTTTTGGGAGATATGAGATTCACCAAGGAAATCACCCAAACAAAGGAGTTGGTCAACAAACCCACTTTTGAGAACCTTCTCTACTCAAATGTTGAAAACTTTAGGCAACAAGTATAAGGTATTGTTTATAAAACCAATGATAAAGTATTTCAATTGGTTAGTTTTTCTAAAGATACAAAAATGAGAGCAGAGGCTTTAGTAGCCAAATTCAAGAGCTCAGAGGCAGAACAAGAAATATTAATGGTTGAGGCAGTCATAATGTTGAAGCCTTCATTACTAAATTTTGAATTCATAGATAAAGAATTTGATTCAGCTTACGCACTAGGTGAAGAGCTAAAAGCTAAAAAAGTAGTTTTTGGTTTGGTCCCATACACACAACTAGCTATCAGTGCCCCCTAGCTTCACAAAGCTCTTAGTCCTTGCTTCAGTTACAATTGCAATATCTCCATTGACTCTTCTAGTCAATGGAATTATATTAGCACTTTAATTTTAGATTGATTATGTGTCTACATGGTTATCACCAAGGTGGGACTTTAGTTCTCAATCTATTTATTGTACATGCATATTGTATGTTTAGCTGAAAAGTATATTCTAAGTATTATCGTTATACATGCATCTTTGCATGATTTTGAATGAAAGTTTCTATTTTTGAACTTGTAATTTTAGCTGAAGCTTGAAGAGATGAGGCCTTCCCCATTCCATGCTTATAAATACATGTAACCTCCCATTCTAAAAGGGAGGAGAATTTTAGATATTCATAGTAATAGGAAATTCATAGAAGTTCTACTTGACTTGATCTCTATGTGTAAATCTTGATTCTTCTCCAATTTTGTGGATTACTTGAGACATTCCATCATTCTGGTATCTTAGTGCTTTGATTGTGTATAATTCATCTATTTTAAATACATTCATTCATTTTTATCTATAGTTTATTTGAATATCTTTTGAATGCCTATCATAATCCTCTTGTAGATGTGTGTTTTAACATTTTAGGACTTAGATGAATGTAAATCATATGGCATTAAAGATATAAGTATGGTAAATCAAGGTAGAAATATACCATAAATATAGCCATTGATCTGTAATAGAACTGACTTAATTTGACATTTTTAAAAATAGCAATAAATAATGCAAATGAGAACTTAACTAAAAAATGATTGATATGGAATATATAGAGGCTAAAACTTGGGGTAGAGGTTGGTCTAAGTGTATCAAATAGGATCCAGGTGTCAAAACCCCTTCCAGATAGTATCACCTTAATTAGATAGTAGTGCCATATGGCATTAGTGTCCCTATTTTGGTGGTAGTGTCCTCTATGCAAAACTATTTTGAGCTTTTGGGTGCACCTATATTTGGGTATATTAAGACTATTCCTATGTTCCTGAGTTTTATATCCCTTTAGATGACTTGATTTGGTTGATTTTATGTACAAATCCTAAACCTTCATGTTGATAGGGCATCTAATTGATACAAGTAGTAAAGTGTGTTTGTTAGTGGGGTGTGCTAGACATCCTTAACACCCCATTGTGATGATAGTTTCCTACATACCAATACTCTGAAGAGGGATCAATCCTGATGTAGTTATCCCCACCTAAGTGCTATTACAAGTGTAAGTGAAGCTAGTATTAATATAGAATTGAGTGATTTGAATGTGTTTGAGACTAGAATCTAAATAATCTGAGCTTATGAATGTTGTATATGGTAGTATGTAGAAGTAGGGTAGAATAGAGATTGGTAACCTTGATTATGCACAACTTATTATGGGTTTGTATGTATAATTTGCATTTCATTTTCCATTTAGTAGTTAGAGGGCTAAAATTCATGTATATATACTATTATGGTGCTTGTGTAGGTGTTAAAAGAGGTATAGGTTGACCATAGATATTTTAAGATTTAAAAAGATATCTATTGATGGAAAAAGGAGGGAAAGGATAATAACATCAAAAATGGGACACTAGTGTGATGTGGCGCTACTGTCCCTATTATGGTGCTAGTGTCCAGGTGGCAAAACCTGAGGCACAAAGGGTTAGGATGTTATAATGAGGATATAAGACTACTTTCAGGATGTCTAAGGACACTTATGGCCTACATAAAGGCTAGATAAGTGTGAAAATAGACCCTAAGATATGTTTAGGGATAAGTGGATAAGTTAAGGATGGGTGGGCTCAAATAACACTCTTATCACTCAAGTGTCATTTTTAGGTGATTGCAATGTGCAATAAAATATGGCAATTAGGCAACCTTTGATTTCTATATGTTTAAGTATATTGTGTTATGATTCATTTTTAGTATTCATTGTATTTGATTGTTTATATGATAAAACAACCTACAACAAGTATTGGTTTAGATTCTTTGTTCTATTTGAGTTCAAATACTAGCCTTAAAATGCTTTATCCCTAGGTTTCCATAGGCTCTCTTTTCTACCTTACTTTTCCCTCTAAGTTTCTTTTGAAATATTACTCACCTTATTTAGAATCATCATCCTTCCACCCACTCTAAGTATATATAGGTTCACTCATATCTAGTTCATCTATGGAAAATAATATATGTCACTCACTGTTATTCCACCAAAAGGTTGTTATAAAATTGAATATCTTGCAAATCATGCCTTGGAGTGAGTCTGTTCATCAATTTTAAAATGTTAGAGGTAACCTTGTAGGAATTTTTGGGGTGTGTATAAAACCCACATCAACAATAGTGTTCACTGATAGAGGGGTCTTTGGGGTTAGCTCAACACTGTGTGCCCACTAACCTATTTTTCCCCAAGGTCACTACAAAGATGAAGAACTAGGGTTTTGAAATTTTATGTGGAGAGATAGTTCATGACCTAAATTTTAATGCACCAAAGTGAAGGTGAAGACAAACCTAGTAGCATCCAGGTGGTTGCATCCTTTTCTAGTAGGTATTTTGTATATGACAACTGTGCTAGGTTTAGACAATAGTGTCAACGTAACCGTCCAAGGCTGACACTAGTGTCCACAATTCTAGAGGCACTTAATCTAGAATTTGGTGATTGTTATATAATCTTATTCTAGTCTGCTTACTAGTTGTTTTATATCCAAAACTATGTCAAAATCAAAACCAATTAAGTACATTACTTCTTTGTCATTTTCATATGTAACATAGTTATACTTACTATTTTTAGCTTATCTAAATTTAATGAATTTAACATATGTTATATCTGAGTTTAGCATCTAATTTGACTACTATAGAGATAGTTTATCACCTTTATACCTTAGGATATCTCTATCCCATTTGACCCTAGATAACCCCAATCTATATTTTTAGGGTTAAACACTTACACATTAAAGATATCCATTTTGAACACAAGTTATATTACAAAGAGACTAGAGGTATCTTATTCTTTCTTTTTTTTCCAATGTTTTTAATCATATACATACAACTGAGTTCACTTATGTGTGCCTAATTACTACCTTGTGATTTTGGAATGACAAAATAGGGCATATGCTCACGAGTTCATTATGAATTTGAGGCATTTCAAAGTGGAAAATTTATTCAAGTATTTTTTTTTGAATTATTTTAGTGCATTTTTTTATTTTACCTTTGTTTTAAAAGATAAAAAAATGGACATGAGGACCAATAATATCTATCTAGAGACCAAAACTAGGACACAATAACTTGAATGCCAATAACTTCACTAAATTAATATGAGATTAATTATGATTATTATTATTTCTTTAAAAGTACATACAATCTCTCTCTCTCTCTCTCTCTCTCTCTCTCTCTCTCTCTCTCTCTCTCTCTCTCTCTCTCTCTCTCTCTCTCTCTCTCTCTCTCTCTCTCTCTCTCTCTCTCTCTCTCTCTCTCTCTCTCTCTCTCTCTCTCTCTCTCTCTCTCTCTCTCTAATATTCATTAACACACAAGTACATTATTTCTCTTTAAATATGAGAGAGAAGAAACTATAACAATCTATCCCTATAAAGATCTTGTGACAAGTGTCATGCCTATAACATTCCCTATCTAGAACATGCTTGTGATAAGCATTACAATTTCAAATAATCTAAGTTTAGAATGTGAAAAGTATCACACTAATTATAAATGCACTTATTTAATTTTTTTCACTCAATATTAATTGCTAATTAATAATTTTTTCCTAATTAGAGCTTAGAACTACTAAAGTCTAAGTCTAATATGCTAATGCCTTCTCGTAAGTGAATAATTAAGGAAGAATAGAAAATGGGTCCTAGATACTAGGACATGTTAGGTACCCATGTACAATTAGAAGAAATATGATAGAGAAGAAGGAAATTATTTACCCTAAGTTCACCCAAGGATAAATTTCTTCACCCCAAGTAATTCTCACAACTAAAAATAATGAGGTGTAGTCAAGGGTTTAGTGAAGATGTTGATAACCTATTCGATTGCAGGAATGAACTCCAAATAAATGACTCAATCTTAAATAAGTTGTTGAAATAAGTGCATATGTATCTCAATGTGTTTTGTGCACTGGTGCTCAATAAGATTATGAGAAATAATAATAACACTTTGGTTGTCACATCAAAGTGTTGTAGGGTTGTGATGAGAAAAATTAAACTCATTTAATAACTATTGAAGCCATAAGGCCTCAAGAATGGATTTGATAGCTCCTATATATTTGGCCTCAATAGATTTTCATAAATGAGAATGCTTCTCATTTATCTTGAATCTCTCTTGCATGACCATTACCATAAAAAAACATTTTAGACATTATGCACATAAAGAATAAATTATACATAGTCTGATCTCATTATTTCTCAAAATAATAATACAAATCCATAGCTCTCTTCTACCCTAGTGATAGGAGAAGAATAGGAAGTGCCTAGTAAATAGGCAAAATGAGTTGGTTTCATGCAATGGTAATTTGTCACATAAAACCAAGATTAGTTGATATGGAATATTTGCAAACATAAAATAGTGATGCAAATATTCAACATATATCAAAAAATAACCAACGCCCAATTAATCTTAACGCTTACTCCAACACCCTCCCTTAAGCACAAAATAGGGAGTAAGAAAAGAGAAAGCAAAGAGACTAAATGGATCCCAACAATAAGGCTTGATCAAGTACCTGTGTACAAATCACAGTGAAATACAAAGTGTCCTTATGGTAACCAATCCATCTTACCAGAGTATATGGTTGTTGAGTCCCTATAACCACCAAGTCAAAAAGGAACTGGTACTTTATATGAGGCTAACTTTTTAAAAAACATTTATCTTAAAACACTAGGAAAAAGAGTCTCTAAGGATGAAATATATCATCGCAAGGTACCCAAAAACTAGTAACAACAGCTAAAGTTGAGAGAGAAAAAAACATATGCTATAAGGTGTCCCAAGAAAATAAATGACTTAATACTCAAACATAATGCTGAAGAGGTACAATGGATAAAACAAAGGCCATCAAATAAAAATGCACATGATGGACTCAAAAGTCTCAATGGAACTCAAATTTGCATGAGAGGTCTGGATCCACTACTCGATCACAAAAAATAACTGACACTAGAATTTACCATAATAGCTCTTACAAATAGAGACTACCACAGGTGTCGATAGTGAAAAATAGTTCACCAACTAATTTCAATGTACTACCACAAGATAAAATGGACTAAGGGTTAACAAGGAACATGACAATTGAAGAAGTAGGATATGTACCATACCCCCCATACTACTAACTGGGTGGAGTGATGCAAAAAAGTTTGTATGAGGGGGATAACTCCACTACTCAAACACTAACATGTTGACACTACATTCACCAACATAGATACTCTTTAGAAGGAGATCAAGGTCCACAATAAATTTGAAGGAGATTGTCAACTGTCAAAAAAGTGTCAAAGATACATAACAAATATCTCTCAAGAAAATGGACTTGGTGGTATGGGATAGTCAACAATTGAAGAGTAAGTACTCAACATAGATCATACAAACATGAATAAAAATCTCCATGACTCTTAGTATGGCTATAGATAAAGGTCCCATACAATAAAAACCCCAAATGATGCATGAAACCCAAATTATGATCAATCTGTGGAAGATGCCATCAAGAACAAGAGAGTTACTCCTAAAATAAGGCAGCATTAGGCAACAAAAAATCATACTCAAGAATGTATGGCATTGGACTCTACTGAAAATGTGTCCATAAGTACAAAAATCACACAAAAATATAATGCACACTCAAAATGGGACATCAGTTGCAGCCGAAAAAGTGTCCATGAGTGCAAGAGAGAGGGCGAAAGCCATACAATGTGGGGAAATAAGGAGGAAAAAATGGTTTGTTTTATTGTGAGGGGGTTTGGCCACCTGCTAAACTGAGCCTCACCCTCTGGTCTTCGACACTCAAGATCAAAAAAATGGATAAGCAATCATTGAAATCTCTTTTATAATATTGTTTTTATAAAAAAATTAAAAAAAACATCCTTCAATAATGAAATGGAGTCTTAAAATTAGTATTTAATAGAAAACCTGACTAAAATAGAGTAGGGGTTGTCTTAAAATCATCCATATCAAACCAATAAATTAAACATGTGGCATACTTTTGTTGTATAAGAGAAATCCCATCACATGACTGATGAATCTAAAGTCCAAGGAAATAGTGTAGAATTCTTAAGTCTATCATATCAAACTACATCATAAACTTAAGTTTAATATCTAATTACCTATCATAATAAGATAATATACATATAAAAAATGTATCAAAATGTGATCCCCATGCCTTTAGATATATGCATTCAAGTCAGAGTGACAACTAGAGAAACTAGAAGTGAGAAGAAAAGAATCCACCTTCTCATACCAAGAATGTAGATCTTGCTTGAGTCCATAAATAAAATGATAGAGTCTCCATACTAGCAAATAAACCTGCACAAAACATGGAGGATACTCCATGCATATCTCCTCATGTAGATATTATGCAAAAAGGAAGTCTTCATGTGCATTCGATAGGTTGACCAATGGTGTATCATAACAAGGGAGAGTACATGCCAAACTCAATCCATCTTAGAAATAGAGCAAATTTATTAGAGTATTCTACCCTTTTAACATGTGAAATTCCCTTTGTAACTAGGCATGCTTTGTACTTGTCTATTGAACCATCGGTTGTATATTTGGTCTTATAAACCCATTTACACCATACAAGTTTCCTTCCCTTAGAAAGTGGTACTAGATCCCAAGTGTGATTCTTCATGAGTGAATAATACTCCTGCATAACATCATCCCACTCTAGTTTAATTGTTGATTCATAAAATAGTACTAGATCATATTAAATGGCATGACTCAATAGGTAAATTTTGTATGTTTGTGATCAAGTATGTTGAGGAACAAAAGGATCACCTACTGAAGAACCAACTATCTCAAGAGTAAACTTATCCCATTGGGCATAGGATGAGAATTAGGTGGAGGTGATGGTGGTGCATTATGATCATCATCACTATCCAAAATAAATTCCTCCTAATTAGAAGAATAAGGAATGTTAAATGGAGAAGAAGCTGATGAGGCTTTGTTGGAGCAATAATCTCATAAAAATTGACATCCCATCTAAAAATCTCATCAAGTGATGGGTTAAAGAAGCTAATAGGCTTTGACATCATCATAATATCTAAAAAATATAAATGGTATACTCTTATTCTCCATAGCCATGTGTTTATTATTAGAAACAAATACCCAAGCAATACTTCTGAATACATGAAAACTAGATACATCGAGCTTGATCCCTCACCAATCTTCTTCAGGGGTTTTGTTCTGCACTTCTTGTGAGAATGTGGTTCTAGATATTATTAGCATAATTTATGGCTTCTGATCAATACCGAAGAACTATATATCTAGAGTGAATCATACAAATTTCCATCTCTTTTAAAGAGTGATTCTTCCATTTTACAATACCGTTCTATTGAGGAGTACAAGGCACTATTAATTGGTGTAATATGCCATGTGTTGTGTGAAAAAATTGAAATACATTATAGACATATTCCCCCTCATTGTCTATGTGTATTTATTTGAGTAGAATATATGATTACTTTTATACAAAATCTGTAAAGGCTTTAAAATTCTCAAGTACTTCATTCTTGTACTTGAGATAATACACCTACATTTTTCTATAATGATCATCAATAAAGGTGAGTACATATTTGGATCTAGAGAAAGAGTGAGGAGGAAAGATCATGAGATCACTATGCACTAGCTTGATATGGGTTTTAGCTCGATATGCCTTACCTTTCAGGAAAGGGTCTCAATATTGTTTGTTGAGCATACATCCATGACAAACACCATCAATTTAGGAGACCTTGGGAAGGCTAATCACCAAATTTTGTGCTCATTTGCTACATGTATTTGTAATGAAGATGCCCAAAATGTTCATGCCATAATTTATTGAGTGGATCAACATGAGAAATTAAAAAAGATCCAATAAAAGGTTTAAATCTCTTAAAGGTATACAGACATGAACCATGATCTACATTACCTATAACAACTATATCTTGCTGATTTGATAATTATTGGATTATAACATGTTATGGAGTAAACTCCATGATCTTCCTAGTGCTTGAGTTATAAATTTGATACATAGATTAAAAAATTATGGATAATTTAGGAACATATAACACATTATTGATACAATCATCTTGCATTTGAAAAGTACCAAAGCCCAACACATCAACTCTAGAAGATTTACCCACTTCAATCTGGGAAGTGCTACAATCCTAGAAAGAAGAAAGTGTTAGGGGAAATGTTAGTCCTCATAGTAATTTGTACACCATAATATGAATAATTACATGAGTAATAATTCATTATTACATATAGGTTGTTTCCTAGTTATATTTGGTAGTAATATTATTATAAACAATATTATGAATATAGGTTACTATATAACATTGTTTAGATATAGTTTTACAACAATACATACATACATACATACATATATATATATATATATATATATATATATATATATATATATATATATATATATATATATATATATATATATATAGTTTGTATAATTTATGAGATTTTGGGTGAGAATTTAATGGAGAGATAATATCCATAAATATGGGAATGGTTTTTCTATATATATGTAACACCCTAATGTTTTAATAATAAGAGTGTGAAATAATATTATGGTTTGTTTAAAATAATTACAAGTTTGTCTATGTTCAACGTCAATATTTTTGTGCATGAATTTGTGAAGACTCTGATAAACACTTTCATTCGGTACTAGAGTGGGAAAATGATCCATTAAATATGTGAAGGGGTGGATCCACTGCAAGTTATGGTTACCCTGGACAATGAGAGATTATTTTATGTGAGAGTTTTAAATTAATTTGGTTTAGCCTAGATTTGTATCTTTTATATGATTTCGGTCCTGAGGTGGCATTATCTTGAATTTTATGTCATCTTCTCTACATTTGAAGATAACACAGTAATATCTAGAAATAAAGAGTGATGTATTTTTTTACATGCAATATGAGTTTCACTCCACTCTTGACTCGGCTCCCTAGCAAGTTATTTCATATGGCTACATTTTTGCATTTTGAAGTGTTTTATCCATGTTCCTCTATTGGTCAATGATCTATATGCTAATGTTGTCTTAATTCTAGCTACTATTCTACCCATACAGGTGGTTTATGCATTTTGAACATGGTAATATTGAAGCTTTTATTGATGGTCGATATTTTAAATCCTAAGATTCAGATCATGTCATGCACCTTCACATCATTTCTGTCAGTATATGAATTATTATGAATTTTCTAGTGCAAGATTCTAATCTCCAGTAAAGCATTACGTGATCCATTTCTATTTTAGTGGATCCTGATTACATTTATTGTTGAATGAGGTCATGATTAGCATGAAGGTATTAAATTAAAATCTTTGACATTCAACTTGGTCTCGTGGAACGTCTCACCAAGCCCACGCACTTGTAGCATTGTATGGATTGATAGATTCTTCTAATCACATTTATCACACATTCCTTTGGAACCAATTCTTTACTCACCTACCGATCCACCTTACTTCTATGGAGAGTTGACAAATTTTGTAAGTCGTGATAGCTTTAGTAAGTTTAGATATATTCTTTGAGTCGATAGCCAGTAGTGTTAAATTAACTATTTTAAAAATTTATTTCATAAAGTTATTGTAATAGTGATTCGAGCTTTTATTAAGCTTTAGTTTGTGTCAAAATAAATTGTGAGTCATTTTATTTACTCTGTATCTGTAAATTAAGCTTCTAATGATAGATTTTATAGATTGGAGTTTAGTTTTAATTTTATATATTTTATTTAGTATTAAGATGTTTTATATTGATTTGATTTTGTTTATGTCAAATAGTCCATATATCAAAAAATTATTATAAATGTCAAAAGTCATAATAGTTATTATTTATCATCATGTAGTTGAAAATGGTCATGTTTGTGTCAAGTATGTTCAAGTCATTGAAAGTATTATCAATTATAATAGTTTTGTATGTCAGTCAGTCGTCAAAGTTAAATCCTTTTTTGTAACGGATGCATTATCACTTGTACATGATGTCCAAACTATGGAGGGATTTCTCCTTGACAAAATTATGTACCTGAGATTCATTGCATCATCGGCTGAGTAAGTAGCAACATAATGAAGGTTGGAGGATATTCGAGGTTGGAAGACACTGGAGGATGGAGGCTTTATTGCCTCTCATTAGCCACTAATGAAGGGGTGCTTCTTGATATAGTGACACGTATATATATTTTCCTATTTTCAGCATTTAATTATGTGTAACAAATAAGAGGTGAATTTCCTATTTTCTCACATAGGCCATTACATAAAAAAGTATTTATAATAAATAAGAATGTGGCAATAGTTAGGAAAGTAGTTACTATAGAGATCCCGTGACTATATTACTTCTTTACAGAGATGACCCCTAGTGACACATCCATTGCAGTCACATAAAGTAAATACATGATGCATTCCTTCACATAGTAGTGGTCATGTGCAACAAGATTATGTCAGTAATATGCAGACCTAAGAGTATGCGGTGGCATACAATTTTGTTTGTGCCAATTCTTGGAGGCAGTAGTGAAAGTTAAACAGATGGTGTTCTTGTCATGGTTCCCACATTGTTAGGTTGATGTGTTCCCTCAGTGAATGGTTGATGGTAGATGTTCCTATTTAAAGTTCCCACACTGATTCGATTGATGTGTTCTCAATAGTGAATGGAAAATAAGAACTTTATGTGTTCCTTCATTACTTTCATTAAGTCCTGTGAAACACAAATTACCATGTAAGCCTAAGGGGGGAATGTTAAGGAAAATGTTAGTCCTCACAGTAATTTATACACCTTAATATGAATAATTACATGAGTAATAATTCATTATTACATATAGGTTATTTTCTAGTTATATTTGGTATTAATATTATTATAAATGATTTTATGAATATAGGTTAGTATATAATATTATTTAGATATATTGTTACAACAGTATATTGTATATAGAGTTTGTATAATCTATGAGATTTTGGGTGAGAATTTAATGGAGAGATAATCTCCATAAATATAGGAATGTTTTTTCTATATATATGTAACACCCTAATGTTTTAATAATAAGAGCGTGAAATAATATTATGGTGTGTTTAAAATAATTTCAAGTTTGTATGTGTTCAGCGTCAATATTTCTATGCATGAATTTGTGAAGACTCTGATAAACTCTGTAAGAAAGAAGATCTAGAGAATATGTAAGGTGATGAGAAGTGCCATAATCAATAATCTAACCATATCGTGATGCCAAGAATGCCCTAAAATGAGTGCTTTCCCTTTCCCTATTGAAGGTGTTAAAGAAGGAGCAGGAACAAAAAACTTGTGTTTCTTGACAACAACTTCCAAGGCTTCCATATTCTTGAAACATGTAGATTTAGAATTATTGACCCCACCACAAAAGTTAAGTCTTTGATTTATTTAGTTGTTTAGGTTTAGAAGGCTTAGAGGCTTTAATAGACTTATAGTTAGAAGACTAAGAGGCCTAAGAGGAAGATTTTGTTGATTTGGCAAACAATACAATATTTGGCTTCAATTTGAGTTTTACTTTGGAGGAGCTAGCATCAAGTGCGTGACTAAAGATAGGAAGAGTGTCAAGAGTCATTAGCTTAGTTTGATCCCTAGTGATTTATTCACAAAATAACTCAAAATTAGGCCATTGAAATTGGTTACCGAAGGCATTCATAATGGAGCAAAAGGTATAAGTGAAGACACTAAAAAGACCCTTTAACTTAGACAAAATGAGAAATATGGCCTCTTTGTCAGTCTTATCTTTGCCAACAATATGTAATTGAGACCTAATGAGTTTGAATTTTTCTAAAATTCAATAGTGGGAAAGTTGAAGGGAAAAAGTAAAGAGAGTTTTGCATGAAGTTCTAACAATTTAAATTTTTTAACTTTACAAAATATTGTATTAAAATTATCCCATGATTCCTCGAGGGTTTTGGTATCAACAATGTGAAATAGAAGGGTGTCAAAGATGTTGAGGCCAATAAAACCAAGTTCCTCATCTTTTTTGTATGAGAACAAATAATGGTCCTTCTCTGATGTGAAAGGTGGGACAATGTCATAAAGAACATGCCAAAGGCCTTTCAATTACATGATCATTTACATCTTTAGTTTACATCTAGTGTGGTTTGAATTTGTGAGCAAATCAAATAGTCATGTGTCCATGGTATAAGTGGTGGTCAAAAAGTACATGCAAAATTAGACATTGGGTACCACCAATAATGCATTTGTGATTGTTTGCGATTTTACAATAGTGAATGTAGGATGTTAGGTACCATTGAAAATGCATCCAAAGGTATTTTGAATTAAAAATGTGCCAAAATTTTCCTTTGGATTTACAATAATACTTTCAATACAAATGGCTTTGTCAATTACAATTTATTTTCTAGAAAATTGAAAAATTTCACCTTATAATAGTTTTTGGATTAAAAAACACTTAAAAAGGTCTAAATAGTTTCCCACCTAATAAAAATCATTGCTAAATGGTGAATCAACACTAGAGTGTGGTGGAAATAGTGGTAGTGAGTGGAGAAAAGGCAATGGAAACTGAATAAGTTAGAGGAGAGAATACAATGATTGTTAAGGGCCAAGTAGATGCTAGTAAGAGTCTATCACAAATTAAAGTGGATTCTCTAGGGCGAGTCACTTTGTAGTAAACTGGTTATGTATTGGAGAACCTTATCTATTCAGAGTTCCCTAATGCAAAAAACCTATTCCATTCTTATAGTGATTATTGTAGAGGTCGTATAATTTTCCTACACCTACTCTCTGCTCCCATGTTGATCTTATGTCCTCTTAAAGATGGTTTAGATAGGATTAATGTTACTATAGTCTTCTCCAATTAAGTTTCTGAGCTAGACATTGAAGATGACTGCCTTCGATCTTTGAAATAAGACAAAGGAGATAGTTTTATGATTTATAACATTTTGGGGAAGCATCCTTTAGTGGAAAGAGTTATGGCCTATTTTAATTCTTCTTGGCTGAAGTTGATTGATCCAGAGGTGGAGCTTTTAGGTAATGGTTTTTTCTTTGTGTAATTCATGTTTGGGGAAGCCAGATAACTTTTATGGAGTAGTGGACCATAATTTTTAAAAAATCATGGTGTTTTTTTGTCAATAGTCTCCATTATTTAATCCAAATTTTATGGTTGTTTCATTTGTTTAAATTTGGATCCATTTGTATAATCTTTTCTTGGTGATGCAGGATCCCTTTCTTATTCGGTAAATGATTTCCAAAATTGTGTGGTTTGTCAAAGTTGATGAAGATCCAATCCTAAAATAAAAAATCTTTGTTAAAGTTTGTGCTATAGCAGATTTATCCGAAGTAATTCTGCATGCTATCAAAATATAATCTTCAATGGGCTCTTGGATCTAGATTTGTAATTTTGAAGGGTTACCCTTCCGTTATTTTGGATGCATTAAAATTGCACATTTGGTGGTAGATTATTCCTCTATTTGCCTTGTGTCATGACCACACCTTAGCACATGGACTTTGACTGATTATTAAGATTGTTTTAACATTCTTATGTTATGCAGACAATTATTGTAGACATTATGTGATTTTTAGAACATTGTTTATTTATTTAAATTGAATTGTAATCATTCATGCAGTATTTTATATGAGTATATGATATTATATTGAGTTGTTGATTATGACCATATACTATTAATGTCTATGTTGTCTTGATTGCAAGTATGCAATATATAAGTGTAGGATGGATTTAGAAGTTGTGTTTAGTGGCAAGGATATAGTACGCAGGTAAACCAAAAAAATGATATAATAGTGTCTAAAAACATGAGTCAATCCATTTTTATATGTCATTTTGTGATTTGAATTGTGTTGTCTAGTTTTGAATTTAGTCATTGTCTAGCTGGTTATTTGTTGACAATTGTCTTTTTATTTTTCTTGATGGTTAACCAAGCAATCAACCAAACAATTCGATGTGAATGTAGTTCATTCTAACATCATAAATTCATTCTAAAAACATAAAGTAATGAGCATTAGGATGCAACTTGAAGGTTGTATAAGGTCATGATACCTATGACGAGTTCTAAAATCCTTGTTTAAGACTAGCTCAAGTCTGTTCATTAAACTGCTATGAGATACCAGGAAAGGGGTAAGGTTGGCACCATGATTAAAGAGTCTGTATATGACTAAAACATTCACATTATTCATGTAGTTTCTAATAAAACTAATGGATAGATTCATGTTGTTAAAGTCTTCAAGGGACTAGTACTTAAATTAGTGGTCATATTTGGAAGATCGAACCATAAGTCAAGGGACTTAGGTTGAGGACATGATAATTAAAGTGTTAAATATTAGTATGATACCTTAAGTGACAAACTTGGGTTGATGGTAGAGTTAATTGGGTTAAGTTGAGTTACCCAACCATGATTATGTTGGTTGAGCTTGGCGAAGTGATGATTAGGGTTTTATTTTTGTTTGGAAGGCTCTCGATGCATGCATGGCAGCATGCATGAAAATGAGAAGCATGCATGCGGAGTTAAGGGTTTTCAAACTAGAACTTTATGTTATCTAGGTGGAGTATTGTTGCCAAATTGTACCTTACTTTTAAGTTAGTTGGAGTGTGAGTTCCACTCGATAGAACTCTTGGTTCTATCGAATGGAACTATCACTACTAGGAATGGATAAAGTTGTTGGTAACTAGAAAAAAAATAGGAAGATAAAGAAAAGGGAAGGTGAGAAATAAAGAAAGACTTGCATACCAAAAACCCTTTTCTGATATATATTACATTGTAAAACAAGTAAGTGATTGTTTTAGTTGCAATATTACATTGAATGTGTGCATTTGATTGAATATGAGCAAGGTTTTAAGGTTTGGAAGTTATGTTTTCTAAATAAACCTAGAAAGTGTTTGTGAATATCACTTGGTCAAGGATATCCGATAGGGTTAGATCATGCAGTTAGACATACCCTTAGATGGCAATGTGTAACCTAAAAAGATGCAAAGACTTGGTGGATTGCTCAGTTGTTTACAAAATGGAAATTGGTTGATGTGTTTGCTTATTTTGGTTAAACCCTAGTTTTGGGTATTTTGATTTTTTGAGTTTGTTTGTTATGATTGTTTTTGACATAAAACCTTTTTGGTTTATTGTTTAAAGTTGAGTAGGGATTGTTGTGTTTTGAAACCCTTAAGTAAATGGTCATTATTGTATCACTGTCATGGTCTAATTGGATGATTTATTCTTGTGACTGGGTTCCTACTTCCATCTCCAACCGATGGTTGAGGTGGTAGGGAAACATATCTATGGTTAGGATTATCTTGTTTATGTGGATGAGATTTTGTTTACAAGAGCTTCAATGTGGAATTTACTATGCAAAACATTTCGTACTCCTAAATGATTGTTGGCAAAGTGCTTGAATATGGTTTTGTAACTATGCATTCATTTAAAAACAAGGTTTGCATTGTAATAATATGAATGGTTACTTGTCATAGCGTATTCCCATAAGCTTTTTTATGATTTCAATGTAAAATAAAAACATTGGTTGTAGTAGCAGAATGTGTTAATGAACCCTGTGGGGTATACTTTGTAACTATTAAGGTGTTGTTAATTGAAAAAGTATGGGTATCATTCTTTTGTCTCAGTTGAGAATAAAGGATTTAAAATGCCTAGAAATGATCATTGCAGATTCAAACCACTCACGAAATCTTTAAGGGGAATTGTATTGTGTAATATTTGTTATAATGAAAGTCTTTAAGTATTATTTGATGAATTTGCATGGTGTATGGTATATTGACTTGAATGCAATTTTGAAAAATAAGATATATGGCATGAACTCGTATTAGCTTGTATAGTTGAGTTACGTGTGTCTGAGTGCTCCATTCCATACTGATATCTTTCCTGTTGAGATACAAAAAGATTGTATGCTTAAAAATTTTAAAAAAAAAAAAAAAAGTTCTGTCAATAATTAAAATTTTCAATGTATTGGTGTACTCTGGTTATCTGGTTCACTGTGTTGGATTGCAAACTAGATATAATCTTGTATAGTTTATAGTTTAATGTTTTGAAGTTCATTTTATGAATAGTTGTGTATGCCATTAAGTGGCAATAAAAAGAATGTCGAATGATGTTTATTGGTTTCCAACACATAATTAATGTAGTTAAGACTGTGCATCATGAGTAAAGAGGTATAGTGGATGATTCCATTATTCTCTTTGTAGTTGATAAACGAAATACATGAAATGGTTTCCAACACATAATTAATGTAGTTAAGACTGTGCATCATGAGTAAAGAGATATAGTAGGTGATTCCATTATTCTCTTTGTAGTTGATAAACGAAATACATTTCATGTAGTTTGAGATTTGATCATTTGAATAGCTGTAGACCATTAATGGTTAATTGTGGAATAAATTATATATAGAGATGTCGTGTTGGAAGAAATCTTGTTACTCTTTGCTAAATCTTGTCAAGTTGCTTGTATAGCTGGAAAGGTTGTGCATAGGATTTTTGTTGATGCACATTTCCGTGGTGCATCATTGGTATGATTCATATGATTGCTAGTTTCAATACTACTTGTAAATGAATAGATGTTCATTCCTAATACAAGGCAGAACCATATAAGTGAATTGAAACTTAGAAACCACCATGTTTAAAGGTAAAGTAACATGTTTTGCCGTGTTTATTTTGTAGAACTCTTGGGGGTTTATATCGTGAAAGGAAATAAGGGAAGAGTCTTAGTTCAAGACTGACTAAAGATTGTTATTTATGTTATACTCTTGGTAAATCGGGTTATGAGTTCTGTGTGTGAATAGTCAAAACGTAGAGTGGTTGTAAGTACTCCTGAATCAATGATAATTATATTATGAGACAACTTAATTGTATTAACATTTGTATTGACGACAATGGTTATGTGGTATATAAACTATCTGTGCAGGCCTTTGAGTACACGTGTGTATATATATATATAGGTCTACCCATCGCATAAGAATCGGCATGAGATTAGATCAATGTAATTCTGAATCTCTTATGATTACAAATAAATTATATGCTATTACTAAAAGATCGTATTATCTTAATATGCTTTACATTCATAAGGATGCGAGATGCTCCAAACTGTTATAGTTATAATTGTAAATTGTAACCGTTGCTTAGTTGATTGGATTACGTAATTTGTATTTAGTAAAAAGTTCAATTTAATTAAGTAATCATAATGAGATAATATGTGTTTTTTGTGGATTCACGAAGTTACTCTCATTGTCTAAGTCACATTAATGTTTGAGTTAATTATATATGATTTGAGGACCAAATGTTATTTGGTATGGATGTATATATATTTATATATGTAAGGATATATATATATATATATAATTTGTATATAAGTGAAGTGTAATAATTTTTTCTTTAACTTACATCAAGTTTATCTATTCATGTAGATAGGATTATATATTTATAGATAAATTTGGTGTAAGTTAATAAAGAGATCATTACGCTTATACTTTTATCACTTCTATACAAGTATTAATGAAGATTATGATGTAAGCAAGGATTCCGTGCTAATATGGTAATCATGAACTATTCTCTGAGGATTGATAATTGGAGGTAGAAATGGTTACGAAGTCAAATGATAGTTATGAGTATGCTTGATATTTATTTAAAGCGTAACTTGGCCCTGTTTAGGATGAACCTCTTAGTGTTTGGTGTTTAAGATATCACTTAATGATTATGCAAGGAAGAGTATATGAGAGATATGACTGGAAACCATCCAAGTGTTTTGGACATGGATACCGATGGGTTCCACTCATATTTCCTCTATAATGAGCTCGTGATCTTATCTCAGGTGTGTAGATCCATTAATGATTTTTTCAGTTGGACTTATGTTTGGATTTAAGTCTTGAGGATCCTATTTGGTATGAGACTTGTACCTCAATTGTTGATGGTCATTGGGATTGGTTAAATCAAATAGTCTTTTCCATAACTGTCGCATCAATCGCAAAAAACTATTGTAATTGTGAAGGATTTTATTATGTAGTGTACTTGACTTCCCTAGTGTATGTTGACTCGTTAGTGGTTTCCAAAACTTGCCATTAACATAGAGTTCAAAATTTAATTAAGACTGATCCTTTGTAAAATACTTCACATCTTGAACAATGTTATGTATGTTGTTGTATAAACATGTTTGAATTTGGTTAATGAACCAGTTTGTTTTGATCCTGGAATGGGTTTTTGCTGACAAATAGTTGTTTAATATGGGCATAATCACTATTTCTCTAAGGTTTTTTTTCAAAAAAATAGGTTATGACACCTTGTTAGATCTAGGTCACACCATTTTGTTAGGTGTAACAAGTAAGTCAATAGTCGTGATTTTCCACTTACGGAGAGAAACCAACAAAGCTTAAATGGTGTATTTCCTCCTATGCTTGGTGGAAAGGTTTCAAAATCTCGACAAGAAACATTGAGCTAGTTAGTTCGTTGAAAGATGTAGTACTTGTTGCAGGCCTTTTATCTATTCCTAGCGATGAAAAATCTTCTTCATCATTTGTCGATTTGTAGGTGAAACTCTGAAAGATCCCAAACTAGAATTGAAAGCAAATAAAATTGATTTCCACTACTTATAGCATTCAATCAATTGGACAAAGATATAAAACCGAATGTAACTGATACTATAGCCCAGATGTCATAAAATTATTACAGATTGGTCTCAAAACCCAATTATTATAACAACTACCAAACTGGAAATAAAAAACCTGGGATTGCGTGCTCTCGGTCTGCTATGTCCAAAAAACACAGTCGCCGATGTCGGTCGCTGATGATGCCGACGTCGGTCGATACCCTACCGCCGTCGGTCGTCTGAGGGCGACCTCTACCTACCTGTGACTCTGTGACTGCCTGACTGCCGGCGTCGGTAGATAATCGGCCGATGCCGGTCTATATGCCGATGCCGGTCTCTGTAAAACCCTGCGGCCGAACTGTGCCCTTTCCTTTTTCGGATCTGCTGGTACGGCCTGGGGCCGATCTGTCTATCCGTACGGATTCCGTACCGAACCTGCTCTGACTATAAAATATATAACCCTGGGATCAAAACATAGGATAAATACCTGGAGACCTTTGCATAGGCTGAACCCTGATATCCTCAGTGAATGGCCCCTGAAGCTCCCGATCTGACCAATGTGCACAATCTGGATTCCGTCTCGAACCCACCTCTGACAAAGCGCTGGGTTTTCGTCCAACTCTTCGCCAATCTACTGAAGGGTTTCGTCCTCAGAGATTCTAGCTGAATCACTGATTCAAGCTTCTCAGAATAATTTTTGCAAAAGAAGATATTAGATAATAGATGATGCAAATGCTTTGCCTTCCCCTTCTTTTAAAGGCTTCTAGGAGACTTCTAGAAGAAGTCAAATTTATTTTATTAATCTATTTTATTTATTTCCATAATAATTAAATCAATTAATTAAAGTTATCCTTTTTGAAGAAATCTTAATTTTTGGACAACTAAAATTAATTAAATTAATTAAACCATATTAACGAAAATTTGGGGACATTACAAACTCACTACACGTTCTCAAGAGATTGATGAGGCACTGAAGGAGTCTTAGGGTTTCTAGTAGAAGGAGGAATCCTTAAGTGAATGGACTTTGAGCTTGATAGACTAAGAGAAGTCAATCTTGGAGGTAGAGTTTCATATCAAGGATCTTCACCAAGTTGTCATTTATTGAAGAGTCATTTTCTACCAAGTTATGCCCCTCCTCCTCCCCCAATGGAAACAAGGCAAATTTTAAACCATTGGATATTAATGGGTCCTTTAATCAGGGTGGAATGGGTCTTCAAAGAAAGAGGCTATGAGAAGGGTGGGGACAAGAAGCAAAATGTCAAAAAGTGTTGGATCAATCTCAAAGCATTGCTTAGATGGGGATCTTGATTTGGAGGTTTTAGCTTTGCAAGAACCTTTAGGAATCCACTCTACTAAGGTACTTCTATCCAAACCTATTTGTGGGACTCCAAAGAGAAGGGTAGGAAATCAAAGGCTCTTAGATTGCAATTGGAAGTTTTAGAGGCCATAGATGGTGGATCACCATGGACTCTTGACTCCCTTCTCTCCTAATGAGGAAAGAGCCACTGATACCTTCCCAGTGTGGAGGGCATTATTGATTAGTTGGTATTTTTTTTAGGCCCTTTGTGGATATAGGTTATTACTTTGGCATACAAAATTTTTGGTTTTCTAGCATAGAGCCTCTAGGACAAGTTATTTTCTAGTTTTTAAGAAATTTGTTTCCCTTAAGTTGCTTCTCTACCCGAGTTTTACTCCTTGATCCAGGGTAAAACTTGTTGTAGTCATTATGACTATTTATTTTTAAATTTATTTTATCGAGAAAGAGACCCCTTCAACCTTGGTTAACCTATAAAAAAAATTCCCACCTAATAAAATTTAGAACTTATAAAAGTTTGGAATGTTGCATGAAAGATTAAAAAGAAAAAAGCATGGCTTTTAGAAGGTGGAAAAATCAGTGTTGATAGGCAACTTCTATTTGGGAGATTGAAGGAAATGACTTCAGGAATAGGATTTGAGTATATGAAGCTCCATTATTTAGACTCTCCAAGAGTTCCCTGCCCTTCACATCCTCACTCTCATGAAAATTCTCCAAACACAATCAAATTAAGAGTGCAAAAAGCTATAAGGAAAATGGACATTGTTGTAGAGGAAAAGGTTTGGGTGTTTGTGAAAATGAACTTCTCAGCATTAGAGTAAAAAGCATTTCCTTGCACAATAGTCTGAACCGCGTAGACCACTTCGTATAGTTTTAAAATTGATAGTTTGAGATGATTTGATATTTGTTAATGAATGGATTATCTTTGGCTAAGATTTGATTTCAAAGGTCGATTACTTCTTTGCTGAAAGGAGCAGTTTATGAACGATTTGGAGGGTGAGCACGATGAGGAAACTGAAAAGAGCCACAAATATTATTTGAAGTATTTAGAGACGTGAAAAAAGATATGCTACTAAGGAATATCTAAGATGTGAATGAATAGAGTAAAACTATCTATAATGCTAAAACAGAAGATGCAATCGATGGCAAAACAATTCTTAAAAAAACTCAACATTTAGCTTCAAATTCAAAGACTATCAAATATTGATGCTGTGAAGTTGTACAAACCCCTGAAAATGATAATGAAAAATAATGTGTTATGGATGTTATCAAGGCAATGGTGACACTCCAAAATGCTCTTTCACCAAATCCCTCATCCATCCCGGTGCTTCCGTCAATGGCTTATGGACACGTTCTTACACTCTCAAACCTGTTCTCAATAGGATGATATTTGTAAAAAATCTTTTAATACATAAATTATTTGTTCCAACAAAACGAAGTGAAAAACAACCAAACCTAACTCAATTACAAATAACGTTAGTATATTTGTCGAAGTAAGTTAATCATTCAAACAACATTAGTATGCATGGCTTTGGGTCTATAAAGATTTGTTGTGAAAACTTTGTGGGTCCTTCTCTATCTTACACTCACAAATGTGTTTAATCATAATTCTATTTTCAAAAGATAAATTTAAATAAAATAGTAAGTGCTTTAAAGTTTGACAAGAAAAACAAAGTGCATATTTATTGACTGTATGATTCTTGAAAGATAATAGCAAGTGGAGTCAATCTTAGGGTTTGTAAATCCACCAAAAATTTGTTATAGGTAAAGTATAAGGATTGACAACTCATATGCCATTATTAATGATACTCTTAAAACAATAAAAAAATAATCACTTAAAATAAAATAAATAGATGAAGGCCCATGTAACCTTCTTTTAATAAGTGCCAAAATACATTGAGAAGGAATAATTAAACTTGGATTTGTGTAATATGTCTTAGTTTCAAATGCCTTAACACATAGAAGGCACTTGAAATTTTCTAACCTTATGGCATCAACTCGACTTGTTCATTCTATTCTATGAATATAATCTTCAACCCTAGTAGGAAGGTCATAGTTTATCACAATCTTACAAGAAGAGAACATCTTCACATCATATACATCAAAATACAATACAAGGAAATCCAAAATTGATCTTGCCAAAACATAAAATTCTTAGGGCTTCAAAAAATGGAAAAAAATCATTGAAGAGATTTTTCTCTAAGAATGAGAAAAAGGAGTCCTCGTTGCTTTGTTGTGAGGGCACCCTTCCTCTTGCAAACAAAAGTCCTTTTTTGAATAATGAACCAAACATAATTCATACAATAAACCAAAGTTTGTGAAAATATGAACTGTAAAACTCTATTGTTTTGTTACGGAAAACTTATTTTGTCAAATGTTGCAAAGGGTTTCAAATGCCTTGCCAATCACCTCGATGACATTTGTGTGATGCTCTTCACCCTTGACTCACCTCTACCATGTGTTTTCCTCACAAGCCTCCAAAGCTTAGAGGAATAGGATTTTTTTTTTCAGATGTCCATAAATTCTTGCATATCAACATGGCCTTTGGGAAGCAAGGGAAAGAGTTATCTCGATGCGCTCAATGACCCCTTCGGCAAAATGACATTTGCTCAAAAAATGTTTGGTTGAAATGTTTAATTAGTTCACCTTTGCCACCACACTTTCGATTTGTGTAAAAAATAAGAGCTTTGGAACAGGGTAAAGACATTCATTTGCGTATAATGGAAATGAATTTTTTACCATAATTCACAATCCATATCACATATTGTTAAACACCCTTAATGTCGTTGCAGGAATGGTGTGTGATCTCCACTACATATTCTTCCACACCTCTATACAATTATAAATATGATATGCCATATAATAAATAAATTTGTACCCACCCAATAATATCGTTCAACAAACCATCAACAAAGATCATCAATTGGATGGTCGTCGAAAATAAATATATTGACATATAATAAATTGCAAGATTAAAAAATCCAAAAACATGCATAGAGGAAGAATCTTCCATAAAATTCTCATTTTGTATATAGTTGCTGCTTACGTTTAAACCAATATGATTTTCGCTGTAAACATTGTCGACCAATTTTGTGATTTGACAAATATTAACAATTGATCCCAAAATTAGTCAGGTCTCTTGAATGAAAAGTAAAAGAAAACGCTTTCTCTCTGCTTCGCTTTTCTTTTTTTGGTAAAGGAATATATAAAACAGCTAGTATGATTTAATTTTTTCCCTTTCACAAATGTCAATGCAAATTAATGGTTGTGCAGGCATGGGTATGGTATCCTGCTGCCGCAGTGACTAAAAATATCAACTGCTGTTAACTCCAACAGAAAACGTTTGACTCGGACTTGTGTGAGAGAATGTATGGCAAATTCTGTTAATTCTAATAGAAAACATTTGACTAGGACTTGTCTGAGAGAATGTATTGCAAATTATATTACCGAGGCGAGGGAAGTAGTTGGCGAAAAAGAGTAACAGTGACTCCAACATCGAAACAAGAGGAGTATGGATTCCTCAGTCAACCCCCGCCCAGAAACAGGAATCTCTCTAGTATCTACCCTTCCCGCAACATAACTTCCCCTGATAAACTTGCACAAAAACATTAAAAAAGATTCTGTTAATTATGGTTCACACATTATAACAACAAGTTCCACGCATTTAGATGCCACAATTTACATAGCCAAAAAGTTGCTCTGTTTTCTTTACTGCATTTCTTCGCCTCTTATTACGCCGTTGATTCATGACCTGCACAAATCCCTTTCATTTTGAACTCCTTGTATCAAATCATTGCTCCTCACGAGTTTATTCTGTGTATACCCAAATGGAATAACACAACGACTGGCCTAGGCTTCAGAACTTTTTCCGTACCCGTTTGTTTACGAGAGATGACCCACTTTGCATTGTTTGCTTCATCTGCACTTGTGGTCATGTTCATAGATGAATGCAGGGATTTAGTTGTACTTTGGCAATTCCTTCTCAACGATAACACATTAGGATTTCATAAATGTTTTTCTTTTGTAGGTACTGCAATTGAATAGGTCACCATTTATACCATGATGACAAGATAGTTTGCCCAATAAATGTTACGCATATACTGAATACCAAATATGCATATATACAGTCCATATGTATGATTTCAGAGATACCCAACTGTGTATACCACGTTCAGAAGACATTTTGCCCATGTTAAGCATATACCCAACATCAAACATATACTCAAATATAGGCACATATACAGTGTATATGTATGATTTCGTAGATACCCACTGACAGGTGATTGCATTACATACAATTGTGTATATGTGCCCCGCAATACCCACATACAGGCACACGTACATGTGTATTTGTTTGAATGTATATAGTTGTGTGCTGGAGGTGTGTGGTGTGTGAGAGCATACAGGGCACATGCGCATATATGTGATTATATATAGTGAGTGTTAAGAGTGTGACAGAGACCAGCTGGGAAGCTTGGAAGCCATTAGGGGCTTATATATGGCCACTTAGCCCAGACTATGATGAGATTTTTTTTTTATACAAGTTTGGTGGATTTCAGATGCTCTGTGGGAAGAGGGTTGACATGAATTTGTGACATTGGGTTTCAGTTGCAAATTTTAAGGTATTCATTGTTTCATCTATGGGTTCTAAAGTTGCAGGTTTATTTTTTAATATAGGTAGGTTGAATGATGGGCTTTATGTGTAGCAGTTTTTACTATTGCAGGTTGATCCGGTGATAGCCTTATGTGTAGCTGTATATGAATTTTAACAAATTCGTTTTGGAATTCACGTTGAGCTGAAGATACAGGACAGTTAATGACAATGCTAACCTGGGCTTCTTTCTTTATGGTATTACTGCTGCAGGTTTTGTCATTGAACCTGGCTTATTTCTGTTTGCTGATCAACAGGGGCTCAAATTATTAATGAACTTAATTCTCATCAGACAGACAAATCTTTTGGGTTCTTAGAATTCTTTCTCAACACTATAAGGTTGTTCTGATATACCAACAAGAGAACCCAGTATATGCTTCTATGCATTTGTTCTTGAAAACTCACACCATATCCTGAAAAGTAAAATGGCATTCGAATTGAATTCAGAGAAGGTGAATCTATATCCATCAAGACTTAAGAGTCATTGGAACCCACTTAGAATTTTATTTGAGGATTGCAGGTAAGTGATTTCCAAAATACCCCATGTTTTCCTCCACTTGCATTATTGATATTGTGTCAAATACAAGTTTAATGGACATCGTATAATTCCAACACAGTTTTGGGAATTTCCCTTTGGAGTCTGCATGTCATCTGTAGAACGTCATTTACAGATACTAGATATGTAATATTAACACATGCATTTACCTATATGTCTTATGAGCTTAAATTCTAGTCAGTTCTATATTTAAAATCTTAGAGACTCGTTTTAAGAGATATTCTGCTTTGTCAGGAGTGTTTTGAAACCAGATAAACTTGGTCGGGAGATTGCACAAATTGCGTTTCCTGCAGCATTGGCATTAACAGCTGATCCTCTTGCCTCCCTCATAGACACAGCATTCATTGGAAGGATAGGTAAGCCTAAAATTTACCCTTAAATGTAATCCTCTCTAGTTATAGTGCAGTGCTTAAATCTTCTTTTGTGGGAAGTTTAAATTCATTGTACAATGCATTTTTTTAATTTTATCTTGTCTATTGAAGATACTTATGTCAAGCAACAATGAGAATTTCAGAGACTGAATGGTCCATGAATCCGGTAAATAGCTGCTTTCCGCTAGAATACATTTAGTACATCATTTTGGTTGGGTCTTCGAAGTTCAAATAGTGCTGTCATCAGGACAAACAGTTTGATTTCAAACATTACCTGACTAGGCCCCCAATTTGTAGTAAATAGTCCTTCTGCCTCTGCATTTTTTTCAGCAAATAACGTAGTTTCGTAGTCTTTGTCTCAGGGATCTTCATACTAAAAAATGATCAGGCCCTATTGGAGGACTCCCTGAGATAGAATAACATGCACCAAATTCTGCAATGCCCTTGAAAGGCATTCTGTGTGAATTCTAGTTGAAAGGTTGGCTCTCAGGTTAAAAGTTATTAATCAGACGAGTTTCTCAAGTAGATATTGGGGAGATATTAATTTATGAATTTATCAGTAGAATAGCTAAAAAATCATCAAGGGAAATGGAAACAGAAATGTTGAATTTCCCGTTAAAATTCAGTGGCTGAAATTAGGTCTGCGTATCATAAGGAAGCTTAATTAGAAAGACGGCAATCAAAATGTTGATAATCAATTGGGAATTATTTCAGAAATCAGCATTGTGTTGAAGCCAAAAATTAGGAAATTTTTAGTCCTTTTGAGGAGAATCAAGCATTTATTTTTGCATTTGTGATTGACAGTACAAATGAAGCTTTTTAAATGTTGAAGGGGATTGTTCTGGTTAATGGTTCTTTCTTTCTTTCTTTCACTTAATGAACTTAACTTTCTCGATTGTTAGTTTCTTTGGACATGTACTAGCGGCTAATCTTAGTGAAGAGAATCAAACATTTATTTGCGTGTTTGTTATTGACATTACAAATGAAGCTTTTCAAATGTTGAAGGGGATTATTCTGGTTGATCGTTCTTCTTTTTTTCTTTCTTTCTTTCACTTCATGAACATAATTTTCCCAATTGTTAGTTTCTTTGGACATGTACCAGCAGAAAATTTTAGTGAAGAGATATACATGCATCTATCTTTCAGTTCATCATCTAGTACTCAATCTAACTTCATCTTTGGGGAGTAGCAAACATCTCAAGTTACTAGGTGATACGTCTCTTTTACACGTTGTGAAGTTTATTCTCATGGAAGTTGGTGTCTCATTTATTATGTTTGTGGTAACAGCACCATGCCTAAATGGATTGCTTAAGGCATCTCCTAGGTAAAAAGAAAAGTACAAATGCTAAAAGAATATGAGAGCAAAATGTACTGTACAATTATAAATGAATATGAAAAGTGACATCTCATTTATTGCTATAAAGTCAATCTAAGGATGTTCAAAGAAGAGTTTGTGTTATCGGGTTAACTAAGAGCAATCTCAATTTGAAATCTGGCATCTTTTAGTGAAGATTTATCGACTTTACACTCTTTCCTATCTCTATAGTTAGTCTCCTCTCTATCTAGAAGCAAACAAGGTAGTAAAATAGCCTCACGTAGAAATGCTATTACATGTCTACGTGATTGTGGATGTCTATCAAGGGACCCTTGTATGTTAGGTCTAGTTATATTGGCCCTTGTTATTTTGATGCCTCGTCGATAATAATGAACCTATAGGCTATGGGTTCTACAAAAATCTTCATCCCGATGGTAAAGAAAGTAGTCTAAAGAAGGAAAAAATGTTCATGTAATTATAGCAAATGTTGCTCGTGTACAAATAGTTTTCTGATAAAAGGGATAAGCCCATATAATGCTTATATGTAAAGAAAGTGGATAAAGAACCATTAATTCCTTAGAAAAGGCAATTTTATCAACTTCCAATCTTTTAATTAGCTGTTTTGTAATGTCCCCAAATGGGACGATTTTGGCCTAGTTGGGGTTTACCCAATAGACCCTTGAATAATTATCAAACAACTGAAATTCTGCTTCACACACCAGCTAACCCTAGCTGAAAAAATTATAAAATATCCAAGTGAAAACACATCCAAAATAACTTCACAAATAGCTGAAAATTATTTGGAAACAATGTACCTTTTTTTGGACCAAATAAATTGGCAAAGCAGCTGAAAATACCCTTGTCAATAATTTGATTTTTACTTGAATATACAGCTGCATTTTTCAATCACCAAACACCACAAAAATCTTCACAAGTGGGTCACCACACCTTAGAAAAATAAGGGAAATAATTCTAAATATTATTCCTTGGAAATTGCTCCTCAATTCACCTTTCAGGTCTCTCCAAGCAAGTCGCCCAAGTGCCAAAAATATTTTAATAAATTTTGAAATATTTTAGGGTCTAGATTGACCTTTCACACATGCAAATTGATCCAAACAAACCACCAATTGGCTGAAATAAATTATGAAAATTACCTTGACCCTAGAAAAGGGTTCCAAATACCAAATTGATCTCTTGTGAGAGGTTGCCACCCTCCCAAAGGAAGTCGCCACCCTTGAAATGGCCTTCAAACTTGTCCTCCACCGAGATCGCTCACCTCCTTGACCTGTAATTTGAATGTTTGCAGCTCTTTGAAGGATTATACTAATTCCTTGTTGAAGGTGGTGTCCAAAGACAACTTTGTAGATCCTCGTGCATACAATTATGCACAATTATGCCGCAATTACAACCCTTGAATAAAGCTGCCCTGGTAGAAGAATGGAGGTTTTCGTCCCCAAACTCCTAGTGCACTTAAAGGTTTTCATCCTCAAGTCACTTGTTCAAGCTTGACATACTTGTACAAGAATTTCATTATAAAAAATGCATAACCTTTTCAAATGAGCCTTCACTTTCTTTTTATAGCCCTCCTCCAAATGTGGTGCCCAAAATATAGAGGCAAAGTTTACCTTTTCCTTTTAAAAAAAAGATATATTACAAGTTTTCTTATAAAAACCCTTTAGGCCTTAAGTGCCCATGACCCTTAAAAAGGCCCCAACTTAAGTGGAAATTAGATTATAAAGTGCTTTTCTATTAAATGCTTTTGAAGTCCTCAAGTGTCCCCTTTTTCTCATCTTCCCTTAGCCTTTTTAGGAACAATTCAAGACTAAAGACTTAAGCAAGTTTATACCAAAAAGGGGGACATTGCATGTTCACAGGAAGAAAGAATTAGTCAAAGAGACAAGTTTATACACACAAATATATATTGGGTAATGTGATCTTCCATCTCAGTTTAGTGTTGATGCCTATTGATTCTAATTTTCCCAAGGGAAAGCTTGATGACGACATGGAGTCAAGATTTCATCTAGGAGATTGAACAGAAAGCAACTTTACAGTTGGGAGGTTATCTAACACAGATTCTTTGAATAGGTGTCATTGCCAATGACCTCACTTAATTCCTTTCTAGTTAGTGGATGTTTAGGGGGAACTCTAAAAATGGATTATTGATGTGATTGACATAAATTAATGAAATGAAATTATCATTAATGTCCACTAGTGACCAAAATAAGCCAATGGGACTGGTGTACACTGAACATGCATAATAGCTTGAAACAACACCAAGATAATACCCTGTAGGTCAACTGAAAATTACATTGAAATTAACATGGTCAGCATCAAGATATGTTGTTAAAGCATATAAAGCAAACTATAAGGAGAAGCAAGAAACAATCGTTCTCATTGTTAGAGATGAGAATAGTAAAATTAACACCGCATACCTTTTAAAGAGTGGTCTTTAGTGAATAGCTTGTGCTAATGGGGCCTTAGAGAGTAATCCTCAGTAGCATCAGAATGTTCCCTGTAGGAGCCAAGGAGGAGGGTAAAGGGGAACCACTCCTAACATCCAAAGCCGTACGGCTCTTGATGGTAGTAGAAATGGTGGTAATAGTTGACAATTTTGACCCTACAAGTCAAAATTGCAACCTCTATCATTCAAAACTTTGCTTAAGCATGAACAAGGGGATATGTGGACAGTCAAGGCATCAAGCACAGTCAAGTGAATACCTACGGCAATGTTATAACAATTAGGTTTTTGTCATGATGTTGCGATAAAAATAAGGAGGGTGATAGATACCTGAAGACCTATACGCAACAAGTCGCCTTGTTTCATTTCAAGAGAACTAGGGTTGATCAAGGGGCAACATGGATATGTGAAAAAGAGTTTGCAGGCCTTGGGTGACATGATACAGTAAAGAAAGTCAAGAAATCCAATGAAGTCATAAGGTTTTAAGAATAATGGTTTATATATATATGATTAGTGCAAATAATCTCATCAAGCAATCAGAGGAAGAATGAAAATCAAATCTGCTTTGGAGCCTCCTTTGGGGTCATTAACAAGCTACAGCCATGCAAATTTTAAAGACACCTACAAGTTCAAAGGCCATGTCTCCTATTCAAAATATCATATACAGTTATGAAGCTACAGGCCTGTAGGTTCGCTTGTGAATGAAGGCGAGTGTTTTCTTTCGAACACCTACAGAATACACTATTGTCTTTTCATGTCTCAAATGTCTAAGTGTTAGAACAATTTCCTTGGACAATTTGTCCGAGGGGAAAAATCCGAGAGAATGCATTTTTCAAGGACTTTACAAAAAGCCCGGGTGCCCTCCAAAAAACTCGGGTGCCTTACAAAAAGTCCGGAAAAATGACAAAGGGGCAGTTCTTTGGTGAAGAAAAGGTCCATTACAAAAAGTCCGGGTGTCCCTTACAAAAAGTCCGGCCTGCAAAAAACCCGGGTTAAATGTTTGAAGGGCCATTTTCAAGCTTCCGGAAGGCAATTTTAAAAATCCCAAAGGGCACTTGCCCTTCGGGAAAGTTCACTTCAAGGTTGAAAGGGACGTTTCCAAAAAACTTGGGTGCCGTCCAAAAATCCCGGGTGCCCTCCAAAAAATCTAGGTTCCCTCCAAAAAACCTAGGTGCCCTCCAAAAAACCCGGGTGCCCTCCAAAAAGTCCGGGTGCCCTTTTCTTAAAAGTTATTCGCTTCGCGAGGGATTGTTTGGAAAGACCGAAGGGCATCTTCAAAATTGCTGAAGGGTAAGTGTACCAAGGGAAAAGGTTCGAAAGGGCACTTCTAAAAATGACCCGGGAAAATTGTCCAGGTGAAAATGTCCAAGGGAGAATTGTCGCAGAAAAGTCTCGGAACAAATCCGTGGGAAAGTGAGAACACAGTTTCATAAAGTCCGCAAAAAATGACTTAACAAAGGAAATGGACCAAAAAAAAGTGCGATGGAAAACACAAGCAGATAAAAACCCGAGTCAAATAGGACAGAAGCAAAAGTCTAAAGACAATTCCTGTGGACATTTTGTCCGCAGGAAGTTGACTGTGCAAAAACCAAAGAACAAGTCTGCAGACCAAAGCCCGAGGCAAATACATAAGCCGTGAGAATAAACCCGAGGCCTTAGAAATAAAACGAAAGGGAGAAGTCCGAGATAAAAAGGACCCGAAGAGAATGAACATAAGTCCGAGCAAAAGACAAATGCATGCAAAGGGAAGGTCCATAGAAAAGACAAACCAAGCAAATACAGCCAAAAGCGATGAACAAATAAGACCCAAAGAAATACATGCAAGAGACGGAGTCAACATGGAATTCCATGTAAGCAAGGGCTAATTGCGATTGACTGGTCAAGGCTTCAGTTGATTGGTTGTTGAAGTCAAGTTTATCTCCGAGATCAACTTAGCTCTTCAAACGTTCCAGCAGCTCATGAAGGGTTCCAAATTTGGAGGTGGGCTACCATTTTTGCATGATAAAGAGTTTAACATCCCAAAATTAGCCACCGTCCATTTCAACACCAAGGAGTCTTCATGCAAGATAAAAGACATAGAAAAGACAAATTTGGAAGGCTCATGCAACGCAAATTAGACTTGGGCTAATGAAAGAGTTGTCTCCTCTTCTATTTTCAGCACCACCTCTTGGCTATTGTATTTTTCTATAAGTTGGCTTTCAGTCTTGAATTAAATATTCCCTCTTTTGCCAAGAAAACTTCTTCCAAAGATTGTGCTTTAACTTTTTTCAAAATCAATAAGAAGATCGTGTTTTTTCAATTTTCAGCAGCTGGTAAAGCATGCGTTTGTTATAAATTTGCCTAAGTGATAAATTTTCCTTCTTTCTTGACAAATCTGAATTCGTACCTAGTTACTAGCTAGTCATTTATGCAGGTCACATTTTGTGTTTGATTGTCTTTTACTGAGTTTATAGTGGATATTAGTGGTTGTTTAGTGCCCTTCATCAGGCCTATTTTTTCATTTTCCTCAAGCTTAGATCATTAGATTAAACTTTTTCATAAAATACTTGTGTATTGATCAATTGAAGTTGAAGTTCTGGTTCTTCCTTGTTTGAATCAGTGTTCTTAGAAGCTCGATTTGAGTGGATCAAACAAATTAAGTGTATCACCGCTTTAGCTAGGATTTTCTTTCAAGTTCTTTCTTCCCTTTTCCCCAAGCAATTTGTAGCGTATAAGTTGAGATCCTCATAGATACATCTTACAAGAATCAGCATTCTCTGGAGGTTCTTTTTATCATTGAGGCACCCACCATCGTGAGAAGATCTCATTGTTTTAACTGGAGCGAGCATTAGCCATTTCAACATGTATTCGGTTAGGGTGCAACTCTAGGTTGACAACAATTTTTGGCACACCCAGTGGGACCACGAATAATTTCTTTGCATATCTGAAGAGTTTTCGTAGCAGCAGAAGATACTCATCTACATCCAATTGCGGAGTTCATAGCATCATTCAGGCAATTCGTTCATGCCAAAGGTTACCACAATATCAGCAAGTAAAGGTATTCCTTTTGAATTTGTAACTTATAAGAGATCAAGGTCTAGGAGGGCAAATCCATATCCTCAAAGAGAATATTTACGTCATCTTATTGTTCTAAACACTACAATCTCTACTATTCAAATGGCCATCAGAAACCAAGTGTTTTCTCCATTCTATAAGGGAAGTCCACTGAATTTAGCCTAGTTGGATGATATTCCAATGTCTGCCCTCAAGAGCATTCCATTCTTCTCAGAAGAAAATCAAACAACCCCTATTGAGCATATCCAAGATGTTGTTAATCTATGTTCAGTCCATAATATTGCTATTAGATTGTTCGCTGCCTCTTTCAAAGGAAAAACGTTGCAATGGTATAGAAATCTGCCACTTAATTTCATTGCCACCTGGGACGAATTGGGCACAGCATTGGTCAAGCAATTTGAGGACAAATCTAATCAACTTTCTTTGGTTGAGCAATTGACCACCATAACAAAGGCTCTTCATGAGGTCATGTCTGATTTTAACCTCAGATTCCAAAAAACATGGATTAGGATACCTGCGTTGATTAGGTCATCCTCTCAATATGCATTTTTGTACTATTTGAAGCTCTTAATTCTGACATTAGTGTGATGATACAGTCAATGAGTGGTACTACTTTGCTAGATGCTTATGAGATTGCAATTAAGGTTGAAAATAGTTTGATACAAGTTGATAAGCTTTCTCCAAGACCTTCAACGCCCATATTTCTAGAAATAAGTTTTATACCATCCCCTCAGGTTCCTATTGCAGCCCCTACTAGTCAAGCTAGTGAGATAGGAGAGTTGAAAAGTTTGCTACAGTCTTTTGGAAATGAAATAGTACAGCTCAAAAGGTAGCAATTTCAGTCAAATAGGCCCTATCAACAACAAAATTAGAATGCCTATCAGTCCTTCAAAGATCAAAGGCCTCCTTATCAAGGTTTCAGAGAAAATAGACCACCTTATCAAGCACAAGGAGCTATAACTTCAGCTAAGCCATACGTTGCTCTTGATCTGAATGCTCCTTCCACTTCAAAAGCCATTGTTCCAACCCCACCTCAAAATAATTTAGTGTAGGATCCAGGTTGGCAGCCCTCAAATCTCATTGATGCTCAAAACCAAGCCTTGGTATCACAGAACATCACTATGCCACAAATGACACAAGAAGAGTTTTCTTTTCAAGGAGGTCAATATCAAGATACAAGTTTGGCATCACAAGAAGAAACTCATCAAGTTCAGGGGCACCATAATGCTATTAATGTAAATTGGCAAGTAGATGATCGTGTTGCTTTTACTCAAGACGTTAAAACTAATGATACAAGTGGTCAAGTTGCAGCTTAACCTATCAGAGAGCTAAAAGAAGAGCTATTGATGAGGTTCAAGCGGGAACAAATACTTCAAGTACTAGTATTGTTGCTAAGAGTACAAAAAAATAGCTTGCTACCCCTATAGCCCAGAAAAATCAGAATATAGAGATTAGTAAAGTGCAGCAAATACCTCTAATTCGTGAGCAGCAAGTGCCTTAAAAAGTGCAAACAAATGTTCGTGGATCTTAGTTCAGTATTGTAGATCAAATGAAGAAGTCTAACATCAGCATTAGCATGTGGGATTCTCTTTCCATTTCAGGACAAAAGGATAAACTCATTCAAGAACTTTCAGCTCTTGAATTGTCTCCAAAACCGGTTGAGAAAGGAGTTGTCTTCACAAATTCGGATCAGCCAACTAAGCAACATGTACAACAAAGAAATAAGATGACAAAGGTGGACAAAACTGAGGTAAAATAAAAAAAAACTCCTCTTTTTTACCTTTTTTTGATAGTAGGAGACACTTTGGTTCATAATTGTATGGTGGATAGTGGAGCTAGTAGTAGAGTCATGCCTAAACAGATTGCAAATAAGCTTGGACTCGTTTATGAGCCAAATACTAAAAAAGTATTGCAATTGGATGGGTCACCAACAAAGACTGTAGGCATCATCAACGATTTGAAATTGACATTATATGCATGTCCTAATGTTACTATTCAACACGATGTTGTTGTGGTAGACTTGCCTTTCTACTTTGCCATGTGCCTCTTAAGGGATTTCACCTCAAAGATCGGGGGATATTTATCAATTGATTGGACCTATTTGCTGTTCAAAACTAGGTATGGTACAAAGATAACAATTCATGTAGAGCCTATTGCATGTTTTCATATGGAGCCATACATGCCTAGTGTTGTGAATACTAACTGTATCATCTCAGATGAAATATTATGAACTAATGATGTAGAAAAAGACTCACTTTTGGATGGAGTTCTAGATTTGTTTCTTGATGAGTGGGCTTCTATCTCGCATGAGCATGATCCTTACAAGTTGATTGAAGAGGAGGGTCTTGGTGTGTATTGTCTTCATGAGAATGATGCACCAATTTCAGTCATGGTCAAAGAAGACAGATCTAATGAAGGTTTATGGCAATTGTACTTTGATGGATCAAGTAATAAGCATGGAATCGGAGCTAGGATGATGGTTTCTCCAACAGAGCAAAGGTATTTCTCTTCCATTAAATTTTAGTTTGGTTGTTCAAACAATGTTGCTAAATATGAAGCACTAATTCACAGTTTGCAGTGGGTTAGGAAGATGAAAGTCAATTGTTTGCAAATGTTTGGAGATAGTGAGCTTCCAATCCAAGTAAGAGGTTTAAATGTATGCAAAAATTTGTTGCTTAAATCTTACAAGCATAAAATTTGGGATTTACTTGAAGATTTTCAGGGTCTTAATATTCACGCAATACCAAGGGATAAGAATAAACATGTTGATAGGTTGGCTACTATTGGAGCACAATTTAGTATCCTAGTTGGTGTAAAAAATGAAAAAAATCAGTCACACATAAAGGTGGTTGTAAGGCCTTCTGTTCTGAATAATCATGAGAATTGGCAGGTGTTTGAAGATGACAATCAAATTGTGAGATTTTTGCAGGAAGAGGCTGAGTTTTCTTCAAAAAATTAGTCAAAACACTTACAACAGTATAGTGATTAGATTGTACAACTGAAAACGAATAAGTTGTCCAAGGGATTGGTCACTCTTGAGAATATTTTCAGTGAAGATGATGAGCTAAGGAAAGAGAAATCATCCTTTTCAACAAAAGAAGAGCACTATACCAATGTAGGGATTGCAGCTGGTAAGATTTTGAAATTGGGCAAGATATGCACTCCTTCACAAAAGAAAGCTTTCATTGAGTTATACACAAGTTTTGCTGATATATTTGCATGACAGTATGGTGATCTCAAAGGTTTTGATCCAAGTTTGGCTCAACACACCATTGAGTTAGAGGAGGAAACTAAACCAATGAGACAAAGACAAAGGCCAATCAATCCAAAGATTGAGCCTTTGATGAGTGCTGAGCTTCACAAGCTCATAGAATTAGCTATTATATTTTCAATCAAGCACTCAACTTGGGTGGCGAACCTTGTTCCGGTACGGAAGAAGAATGGTGAGATTTGTTTGTGTTGATTTCTGTGATTTAAACAGGGCTTTACTTAAGGATCACTATTTGTTGCCATCAATGGAACAAATTTTACAGCTTGTTGTAGGTTCAAAGAGGTTTTCCTTGTTAGATGGATATAGTGGCTACAATTAGATTTTGGTCAAGGAAGAAGACCAATTTATGACAACCTTTACAACCAAGTGGGGGATATTTGCATACAGAAAGATGCCATTTGATTTGTCTAATGCTGGAGCAACCTTTCAGAGAGCCATGGATATGGCATTCCAAGGCCTTCTTAATAGGTTTGTACTTGTTTATTTGGATGATATAACAGTGTTTTCAAAGAATGCAAAAGATCACATGGTTCATCTCAAATAAGTGTTCGAAAGGTGTAGGCAATTTGGGGTATCTCTAAATCCCAAGAAGTGTGTCTTCTCAGTTCATGAAGGTAAGCTTCTTGGACATGTTGTTTCAAAGCATGGTTTAAGCATAGATTCTGAAAGGATTCAATCCATTCTTGCACTCTTCTTGCCCAAACACAAAAAGGCTTTGCAAAGTTTATTTGGAAAACTCAATTTCATAAGGAGATACATTTCAGATTTTGCTACTGTATCTAAACCACTTACAGCGATGCTAAAGAAAAATTAGAACTTCAGCTGGTCCAAGGAGGGAGTAAAAGGGTTTGAAGATGTTAAGAAAGCCATAGCAAGTGCTCCTACGCTTTTAAATCCAGATTTTATGAAGGATTTCATTTTGTATACATATGCTAACGTAGACACCATTTCAAGGATTCTTATGCAGTAGAATCATGAGTCTTTGGAGCAGCTAATAGCTTTTTACAGTGAAGGCTTGGAGGAGTATGAAACAAGGTATTTTTTTTGTTGAAAAGCATGTCCTTTCAGTTATAAGATCTCTTAAGAAGTTTAGGCACTTGTTGTCTAATAATAATAATGGTTGCTCATCCAAACATCAAAGATTTTTTTTTTAACAAGCATATAAATGAGAAGAGAGCTGGGTGGATAACCAAGATAATGGATATGACATGGAAATTAAGGTTACAAAGCTGGTTAGAGGCAAAGGACTTTGTGAGCATCTAGCTCAGGGCTTGCAAGAAACTAATAAAGTTGTTTTAGTGTCAAATGATGAAGAGATTGCTGCTGTTCACACCTCACCTTCTAGCTGGTTTCGTGATTTGGTAAGGTATTGTTGGCCATTTCTTGGCTTACATACCAAAATTTTGCCTAAGTGTGAGAGGATGGGCATTCAAGCAAGACTTTGGGTTTTTACACAGTAGAAGACTTCGGGTTTTTGGAAGAAGTATTTGGGTTTTACAAGAGACAACTTATTTCACTTTATGAGTAATCAGCAGTTGAAACCTCTCAACAGAAGTAATCCAGGTTGGAAAACCCGAATTACTCTTGATAGTGCAAATCGGGTTTTGAGAAGTGCTTTGCTTATGAAAGTTTTATCAGCAGAAGTAATCCGGGTTGTAAAATCCAAATTACTCTTGACAGTGCAAATCAGCTTTTGAGAAGTGCTTTGCTTATGAAAGTTTTATCAGCAGAAGTAATCTTGGTTGGAAAACCCTAATTACTCTTGACAGTGCAAATCGGGTTTCTCAGGGTGAATGACTTATCTCTTTTTATAAGTAACAAGCAGTGAAGAATCCGAAGTAGGTGCCAGTGAAGAATCTGAAGTTGTAGACATTGAAGAACAAACAAATAGACTCAGACAAAAAGCCCGAAGGAATTCATTTGAAAAAGTTCAAAGGACAAAATAAAAATCCGAAAGGCAATGTACCCTTCGAAAAGGACGTTTCTAAAAAGCCCGGCCCTCTAAATAACATGGGTGTCCTTCAAAAAACTCGGGTGCCTTTTTCTTTAAGAGTTATTCGCTTCGGAAAGGTTGTTTTCAAAAAACCCGAAGGGTAGGGTACCTACCCTTTGGGAAGGTTCACTTTAACTTCGGGAAAGACGTTTGCAAAAAACCCGAAGGGTGTTGAACACACAATCTACTGAGAGGGGGGTTGAATTAGTAGATTAGCTAAACCCTGGTTCTTAGAACTTTTAAACAAGATGCTCAAAGTATATGCAAAGTAAATAATAGAACAGAGATCGCACACACACACATGAATGCTCAACATCAGATTTTAACGTGGAAACCCAGAGGGAAAAACCACGGTGAGAAACGCTACTAGAAGCTACTGTTATAATCTAGCCTCACAAAAAAATGTCTCACAGACAAACCTCACTGGTTACATTCAAGAGCACCCACTTTAAGGAAGCGTCAACTTCCTAACTTAGCACCAACTCAGTTTTTCTGATGGCACGAACCTATCAGAGAAATGACGCTGCAACTTCAAAAATATGGAAGAGATTCAGAATAAACCTTGTACACTTTTATGTTACAAGTCTAGTTTGTAACTGTGCTTCTGTTGTGTGTCTTCTCGGCTTCTATTTTTATCTGTGTCTGGATATCTTCTACTTTGACACACCTTATTTTCTTTGCCCCTTTCACGTTGTTTGCATATGTCCTCTCTTGACAATTTTGAGTTAACACTCTAATTATTTTTGCAGCAGCAGTAGAAAGACAACACCATTCAAATGATCTGTTCGTAGCATATATAGACAGATGCATCTTAGGGTTGTCTCTTTGTGAAGTGTTCACACTTCAACTAAACTTAACCGGTTCAAGCTTTTGATCTGTATTCAATGCGATTTTGAGTTTGTGTCTCGATTCATGCTTCACTCGGCAACATTCAAAATTTTCTTTACTGTCTTTGGCATCTGCACTTCTACTGCATTAAATGTGCCACTTCCTCGATCACTTCTGGCCTGCATTCAATGTGACTCTGACTTCGTGTCTCGATTCATGCTTCAAACGACAATGTTCAAATTTCTTTACTGTCTTTGGCATCTGCAGTTCTACTGCACTTAACTATGTCGCTTCCTCGATCACTTCTGATCTGCATTTAATGTAACTCTGACTTCATGTCTCAATTCATGCTTCAAATGGCAATGTTCAAATGCCTTTACTATCATAGGCATCTGCACTTCTACTTAACTGCGTTGCTTCCTTGATCACTTCGATTGAAATATCTCGAGCTCCATGAAGATATATCGAATTCAACACCAGTTCCAATTGTTCCTATACAGACAGTTGAAAGACATTGATTGTGGGCTTTTTCAAATTCTTTTGTCGCGCCAAGCTCATGTTCTTTTCCTTGTCGGATCTTTCCTTATGATCTTTTGACACTTGTCAAATGTGCATGCTCTTGGAGGATTATCTGAGTTTACTTTGCCATTAAACATCGAGCTCCTTTTCTTCCTTTTGTACATCTCGCTGCTTTCTATACCATGGGTTCGCTTTCTTTCTTTTAGATTATCCTCGATATGCTTGATCTTTATCCTTTGTTTTTAGTGTTAAATTTTGGCATGTTGGCATGATCTCATTTTTTTTGGCATTCTTGTAATCCTTTTGCACCGTTAATTCTTGTAGACTTTCTCGATCTTTAACATGCCTTGTCCCTTTGAGAATGCCCTATAAGACTTCCACACTTTATCTTCGGCAAAGTTGCAAGTGACCTCTTTGGACAATTTGTTGCGGGCTTTTTGTCAAGGGCCTTTCGAGACAATTTCCGTGGACTTTTTGTTTGGGAGGCATTTCTTCGGACGTTTTGTCCACAAGGCATTTTTTTGGATTTTTTGTCCGCAAGGTATTTATTTGGACTTTTTGTCCGCAAGGCATTTCTTTGGATTTTTTGTCGCAAGGTATTTCTTCGGCCTTTTTGTCCGCAAGGCATTTTTTCAGACTTTTTTTTTGCAAGGCTTCTCTTCAAGGTTTTTGTTCGCAGACATTTCTTCGGACTTTTTGTCCACAAGCTGCCCTTCGGCTTTTTTGCAAGTGTCCACATGCCCTTTGCAACGTTCAAAAGATACCCTTTGGACTTTTTGCAATCTACCCTTCGGCTTTTCTGCAAGTGTCCACGTGTCCTTTGCAATGTTGAAAAGATACCCTTCAGACTTTTTGCAATGGTTCACTTACCCTTAGAACTTTTTGAAAAGGTCCACTTGTCCTTCGAAACTTTTGCAATGGTCCACATACCCTTCGGCATTTTTGAAAAGATCCCTTCAGAAGCTTTGAACGGTCCACTTACCCTTTAGAATTTTGAAAAGATCCCTTTGGAAGCTTTGAACGGTCCACTTATCTTTCGGAACTTTTGCAACGGTCCACATACCCTTCGGATTTTCTGAAAAGATCCCTTCGGAACTTTTATTTGGGACAATTTCTCCGAATGAATTCTCCAAGACACTTTCTCCGAAAGAATTCCAAGTGGCGCTCATTTCCTTCGAAAACTTTGTTGCGGATAATTTGTCCGAACGAATTCTCCAAGACACTTTCTCCGAAAGAATTCCAAGTGGTGCTCATTTCCTTCGGAAACTTTGTTGCAGACAATTTGTCCGACAACGACTTAGTCAATTTTCCCGAAAGAATTGCCTTTAACATTATCTCGAAATAATTCCTTTATTAGCTGCGGGCAGTTTGTCCAAGAAAAAGGTCTTTACCAATATTTTCGAAATAATTCCCTCAATCAAATCTGCTCAACTCAAGTCTTTTTGACTTATCCCGATTGCCTTTCCTGAGTAAGAGCACTTCACAAACGCGATTTACTCCACAGTTCTGCTTAACTCAACCTTTGGCATTAATGCATGGTCAGTTTCAATCTCATTGACATTAAGGACATTGACCTTTGACATCAATGACAATTCCATGCTGCCCTAGATGGAAATGATAATTGTTCAATCCTCAAACTGCTTTTCGTATCTTGATATCAAAGCTGTCAACTATCTCCTTGCTCAAATTTTCAACAATCTCCCCCTTGTCATTGATGGCAAAACATCCTCAACGAGCAAAGACATTCTCAAAAGTCCCTTCGCATTTTGCTTGCTCTTATTCTGATTTCTCCCCCTTTGACATTAATGACAAAGAGTGTTTGTTGAACCAATAAGACACACTGTTGTTGAGCTATTCTGATCCTTGGACCTGTCTGGATAGAGCATTATGAAAAAGACTCCCCCTTGGATAATGCACACCGACCTGAATTGTTCCTATGAGTCTCCGGGCTTTCATATGCTTCAACCGATCCTGGATATAGCATTGGTCTAAAAGACCAATCAATAATAGATGAGCATAGAAATCTAGATCCAACATACCTTAGTCTGTTCTTTAACATCAGATGACAAACAATGTGTATGGTACATAGCAGATTGCCTTTACTCTTAATCTAAGAGCTTAATAAGATGCCTGCAATGCTCCCCCTGGACTTCTAACCTATCACAAGAGGCTAGTGATATGGGGTGGGAGCTACAACTCCCAATTCTCTCATATACTCTAATTGCTCCTTGGGAAGAGGCTTGGTAAAGATATCTGCAATTTGATCCTTGGCACATATTCCATTGTGACCTCCCGACTTGCTAATTTTTCTCTCAAAAAATGATATTTTATGGAGATATGCTTGGTTTTGGAATGCATCACTGGATTCTTGGATAGATTTATGGCATATGAATTATCATAATAAATAGAGATAGGTGCTTGATATTCTACCTTTATGTCCTTGAGAGTTTGCTTCATCCATAAGACTTGAGTGCAGCAAGCAGCTGCTGCAACATACTCTGCTTCAGCGGTAGAGAGTGTAATCGATTCTTGCTTCTTGCTTAGCCAAGACACAAGTCTGTTACCTAGAAAGAATGCACCACCACTTGTGTTTTTTCTATCATCCACACTTCCTGCCCAATCAACATCAGTATATGCAACCAAAGTAAGATCCTCGCTAGTTGGGTACCACAACCCAAACTCTATTGTGCTCTTGATGTACCTGAATTTTTTTTTTACCGCATTAACATGTGATTCTTTGGGGGCTGCTTGATACCGTGCAACGATGCATACTGCTTGCATGCTGTCTGGTCTTGATGTTATTAGATACAACAGGCTACCAATTATTGATCTATACAACATATTATTTACATCAGGAGACTTGTCTTCCTTGCTTAGCTTGCAGCCAGTCATCATGGGAGTACCAATTGGTTTATTGTCCTCCATTCCAAATTTCTTGAGCATCTCCTTTGCATACTTTGCTTGAGATATGAATATCCCTTCATTAGTTTGTGTAATTTGTAAATCAAGGAAGGAGAGTTATCCCAACATTGACATTTCAAACTCATTTTGCATCTGTGTGGCAAATTCTTTGCACATGTTACTATCACCACCTCCAAAGATAATATCATCCACATATACAACAACAATCAGCATACACTCACTTTTTGAGTTAAAGTACAGATTGCTGTCTGCGCACCCTTTTCTGAAACCTTGTCATTGTAGGTATTGATCCAATCGTGAGTGCCATGCTCTTGGTGCCTATTTCAGACCATACAGAGCTTTCTTTAGTTTGCACACATGACTTTCTTTCTCTGCTAACTGAAATCCTTCTAGTTGTTCAATGTACACCTCTTCTTCTAAGTTTCCATTTAGGAATGCTGAATTCACATCCATTTGATACACTTTGAATTTCTTGTGAATAGAGAATGGCAGAAACATTCTAATAGCTTCCAGTCTTGCCACAGAAGCATATGTTTCTTCGAAATCTATGCCTTCTACTTGTGCATATCCTTTGCACACCAGTCTAGCTTTGTTTCTTATGATTGCTTCATCTTCATTGAGTTTGTTTCTGTAAATCCACTTAGTTTCTATTACATTCTTGTTCGAGGGTCTAGGAACTAGTTCTCAAGTTTTATTCTTTTCAATTTGGCTGAGTTCTTCCATGGCTGTTAGCCAATTTTCATCTTTGTTGGCTTCATTGAAGGTCTTAGGCTCAATTTTTGAAAGTAGAACAAAGTTTACTTGCTCCTTGTTCATTACAGCGCTTCGCTTAGTCTGAACACCCTCATCTTTGTTGCCAATTATTTGCTCCTTGGGATGTTCTTTTTGAACAAACCTTACAAGTGCCTTTTTGCTCTTTTCTTCCTCCTCTTCACTATCTTCTTCATTTTCTGCTCTTTCTGATTCTTCGATTCTGATCTCCTCATTTGGCTCAACTTGTTTGAATCCTTCTTCTACCTTTATGTTGACGCTTTCAACTATTTTATGCAGTCGTTTGTTGTAACACACATAGGCTTTGCTGTGAGTGGAGTATCCAAGAAAAATTCCTTCATCACATCTTGACTCGAAATTTCTCAGTTTGGCTTCTTTTCTTTTGATGTAGCACTTGCTTCCAAACACTCTAAAATATTTTACAGATGCAGGTTTTCCAAAGCACAGTTCATATGGGATTTTATCACTCTTTATCCTAAGTTGAACTCTGTTTAGGATATATACTGTTGTTTGAACTACCTCTTTTCAATATCCATCAGGAAGTTTTGCTTTTTTCAGCATTGTTTTGGCCATTTCCTTCACTGTTCTATTTTTTCTTTCTACAACTTTATTTTGTTGTGGAGTATGTGCAGCGTAGTACTGTCTCTTAATTCCATACTTTTCACAATATTCTACAAACTCATTGGAGGTGAATTCTCTACCTTTGTTTGATTTTAGACACTTGATTTTTCTTCCCATTTCATTCTCAACCATGGCCTTGAAGATCTTGAATTTCTCAAAGGCTTGTCATTTATCTTTCAATAAATTTACCCATATCATCCTTGAGAAGTCATCTACAAATAGCATAAAGTAGTATACACCCTTAGATCCTTTAGTCCTAGTAGGACCACATAAATTTGTATGAACTACTTGTAGGGGTTTTGAGGTCGTGTATTCTTTTATTTCAAATTTGACTCTTATCTGCTTTTCTAGTTGGCACGCTTTGCATGTGACGTCTGTAGGTTTGACAATTTTGGGCATATCTCGAACACACTTATTATAGCTTACCTTGACTAGATTGTCGAAGTTGACGTGACCCATTCTTTTGTGTCATAACCAGCTCTCATCGACTTTTCCCATGAGACAACTTGCATTATTTTCTTCAATCAGATTGTATATGTTGCTTTCAGTTCTTCCTTGTGCAACGGTTTTTTCTTTTTAGTGTACAACCTTCAGCATTAAATGTGACTTCATAACCATTATCACACATCTGACTTACACTTAACAGATTATGTTTAAGTCCTTTAACATACAGGACGTCATGTGTAGGAAGCTTGCCATCTATGTGCAAGGTTCCTTCGTCTCTTATTCTGACTGCAGGGTTATCACTCAGACTAACAGTTCCTTCCTTGCATCTGCTTAAGCTGGTGAATTTGCTCTTGTCCCTAGTCATATGCTTTGAGCAATCACTGTCTATGACCCAGAAGTTTTGCTCTTTGGCATGGAGTGCCGTTTGAACAATCAAGGATTGATCTTTCAACTTCCATATCCTTTTGGGTCTCATTTCCCTGTATTTTCTCTTTATAAGTGGTCTTTGAAACTCTATTCTCATTTAAAAACTTGCTTTTGCCTAAGCTGTATTTTCTTGTCATTGCAATGTTAGGTCTACAATACTTAGCTATATGTCCAAAATTATTGCAATTCTAACATATTAAACTTGAATCTATCAAAGGAGCAAATGAATTTTTACTAACAAAATTAAATCTTTTAGTAGGAGACTCTATAATTAACAGTTCTATGACCAAATTGATTACAGTTATAACAATAACCATAAAAGGAAGGAGTGTACCTAGTCATATCATTTTCTGGTGTAGTATATCGAAAACTTTTACCTTTTTGCTTTTTCAGATTTGTCACTTTGAAGAATCCTTATGCATCTTTCCTTGGATTAGTCTTTATGTCCTTTTTGGTCTTTGTCTTCGTCGCTTCTTTGTTGTTCATAGCTTTTGCTTCTCCTTTTTTGAAGTTATCATACAAGTTCATTGATGTGCACGCTGAGGATCCTTTTTCTTTATTCTATCCAAGACCTGACTTTTCATTTGAAGGCTTTTGTGCACTGATCAATTCACTAAGAGCTTCAGATCCTTTCGTCAGCTTAAAGCTTTTGCTTATATGGTCTCTTGCCTTCTCAAGTTCTTTCCTTAAGGCTACTACTTCTGCTTGAAGTCTCATGCATTCGTTGGATTTTGACTCGAGGTCCATTTTGATGACTTCTACTATTCTGTTGGCTTCCTCAACTTGAGTTTTTAGCATTACAATCATTTTTTTAGCCTTTTCAAGCTCCTTTTCATGCCTCTTTTGCGTTGAGTTTTTTTTTCTCAGATTTTCGATTTCTTCAAGAGCACACACCAGTTCACCTTCAAGATCTATCTCACCTTCTCTTTCATCACAATCTTCATATTCATTTTGTTCTTGATTCAAGGAAGTGATTTCTTCTGCCATAAATAGGAACTCATTTCCCTCAATTAGAAAGGCACAGTCATTGTCATCGTCAGAGCTGTCACTGTTACTTTCTCCTACTGAGTCACTTTCTTCTTTTGTATATAACCCCTTTTTGTTCTTGAAGAAGTTTTTCTTTTTAGCATAATGCGGTTTTACCTTGTTGAAATTTTCAACTTGTTATGTGTTGTCCTTATTGAATAGACATTTTACAGTGAAGTGTCCTACCTTGCCACAGTTAAAACTTTTGAATGGAAGTTTACCTTTATACTTACCTGATCCTCTCTTTAGTCTTTAGACAAAATTTGTTTCTTCACCATCAGTCTCCTCAGAATCGAGCACAGAGGTTTCTTCTTTTGCAGATTTTACTACTTTGAAGGTTGCTTCTCTCTTGACCGTGTCTGTCTCTCGATTCCTCATTTCGTAGGCTATGAATGTTCCATGTAGTTCATCCATGGTAAGCTTGTCCAAATATCTCGCCTCTTCAATCGCTGAAATTTTGGAGTCATATCTTGATGGAAGGGATCTCAGAACCTTCTTGACAACAGTCGATTCTTCTACTGTTTCTCCAAGTCCTCTTATAGCATTTACTATCTCATCTACCTTGAGGAGGTAGTCCGCTATCTTCTCTTCATTCATTTTCAGGGTTTCAAACTGTACTTTGTGCGTTTGCAGCTTGGCCTATTTCACTTTAACATCTCCTTCATAGATACCTTTCAACTTATTCCAGATGTCTTTGGCACTCTGATAGTGCATAACTTTGACAAACTCAAAGTTTGACAAACCACAAAGAATAACATTCTTGGCTTTGGCATTGTTTTCATAAGCCTTTTTGGCCGCCTGATCAGCAGGAGTTATAGTAGGAGCTGTGTAACCATTTACCATTGACATCCATACATCAAACCCTAGGGAAGACAAATATGCTTCCATTCTTATGCTCCAAAAAACATAGTTAGACCCATCAAACAGAGGAGCCTTGTTTGATGAAGATCCTTCTTAGCAGGGCATTGTATTCACCAACCACGATCTACCTAAGCCGATTAAGCTTCTCCTAAGGACCCTGCACTCTAATACCAATTGTTGAACACAATCCACTGAGAGGGGAGGTGAATCAATAGATTAGCTAAAACCTGGTTCTTAGAACTTTTAAACAAGATACTCAAAGTATATGCAAAGTAAAGAACAAAACAAAGATCACACATACACACAAAAATGCTTAACACCATATTTTAACATGGAAACCCGGAGGGAAAAACCACGGTGAGAAAAGCTGCTAGAAGCTATTGTTCTAATCTAACATCACATAAAAATATCTCATAGACAAACCTCACTGGTTACATTCAAGAGCACCCACTGTAAAGAAGCATCAACTTCTTAATTGAGCACTAACTCAGTTTTTCTGATGGCACCAACCTATCAGAGAAATGAAACTGTAACTTCAAAAATACAGAAGATATTCAGAATGAATCTTGTACACTTTTCTGTTACAAGTCTAGTCTGTAACTGCGTCTTAGCTATGTGTCTTCTCGGCTTCTCTGCCTTTATCTCTTTGTGTCTGGATATCTTCTACTTTAACACACCTTATTTTCTTTGCCCCTTTCACGCTGTGTGCATGTCCTCTCTTGACAATTTTGAGTTAACACTAATTATTTTTGTAGCAGCAGTAAAAAGACAACACCGTTCAAATGATCTGTTCGTAGCATATATAGATAGATGCATCTTAGGGTTGTCTCTCTGTGAAGTGTTCACACTTCAACTAAATTTAACTGGTTCAAGCTTTTGATCTGTATCCGATGCGACTTTGACTTTGTGTCTCGATTCATGCTTCACTTGGCAATGTTCAAAATTTTCTTTACTGTCTTTGGCATCTGCACTTCTACTACACTTAAATGCACCGCTTCCTCGATCACTTCTGGTCTGCATTCAATGTGACTCTGACTTCGTGTCTCAATTCATGCTTCAAACGGCAATGTTCAAATTTATTTACTGTCTTTGGCATCTGCACTTCTATTGCACTTAACTACGCCACTTTCTCGATCACTTCTGGTCTGCATTTAATGTGACTCTGACTTCATGTCTCAATTCATGCTTCAAACGGCAACATTCAAATACCTTTACTATCGTAGGCATCTGCACTTCTACTTAATTACGCCACTTCTTCGATCACTTCAATTGAAATATCTCGAGCTCCGTGAAGATATATCGAGTTCAACACCAGTTCCAGTTGTTCCTATACAGACAGTTGGAAGACATTGATTGTGGGCTTTTTCTAATTCTGTTTTCGCGCCAATTTCACGTTCTTTTCCTTGTCGGATCTTTCCTTATGACCTTTTGACGCCTGTCAAATGTGCGTGCTTTCGGAGGATCATCTGAGTTTCCTTTGCCATTAACTATCGAGCTCATTTTCTTCCCTTTTTACATCTCGTTGCTTTCTATACCATGGGTTCGCTTCCGCTCCTTTAGATTATCCTCGATATGCTCGATCTTTATCGTTTGTTTTTAACATTAAACTTCGGCATGTTGATGTGATCTCATTTTCTTTGGCATTCTTTTAATGCTTTTGCACCGTTGATTCTTGTAGACTTGCTCGATCTTTAACACGCCTTGTCCCTTTGAGAATGCCCTATAAGACTTCCACACTTTATCTTTGGCAAAGTTGCAAATGACCTCTCTTTGGACAATTTATTGTGGGTTTTTTGTCAAGGGCCTTTCAAGACAATTTTTGTGGACTTTTTGTCCGGAAGGCATTTCTTCGGACTTTTTGTCCGTGTCATTTCTTCGGACTTTTTGTCTGCAAGGCCTCTCTTTGGGTTTTTGTCTACAGGCATTTCTTAGGACCTTTTGTCCGCAAGCTGCCCTTCGGCTTTTCTGCAAGTGTCCACATGCCCTTTGCAACGTTCAAAAGGTACTCTTTGGACTTTTTACAATCTACCCTTTGGCTTTTCTGCAAGTGTCCACATGTCCTTTGCAACGTTCAAAAGATACCCTTCGGACTTTTTGCAATGGTCCACTTACCCTTCGAACTTTTTGAAAAGGTCCATTTGTTCTTCGAAACTTTTGCAACGGTCCACATACCCTTCGGCATTTTTGAAAAGATCCCTTCGGAAGCTTTGAACGGTCCACTTACCCTTCGGAATTTTGAAAAGATCCTTTCGGAAGCTTTGAACAGTCCACTTCTCCTTCAAAACTTTTGCAACGGTCCACATACCCTTCGGACTTTTTGAAAAGATCCCATCTGAACTTTTGTTTGGGACAATTTCTCCGAATGAATTCTCTAAGACACTTTCTCTGAAATTATTCCAAGTGGCGCTCATTTCCTTCGGAAACTTTGTTGTGGACAATTTGTCCGAACGAATTCTCCAAGACACTTTCTCTGAAAGAATTCCAAGTGGCACTCATTTCTTTTGAAAACTTTGTTGCAGACAATTTGTCCGATGACTTAGTCAATTTTCCCGAAAGAATTGCCTTTAACATTTTCTCGAAAGAATTCCCTTATTAGCTGCGGGCAGTTTGTCTGAGAAAAAGGTCTTTACCAATATTTCTGAAAGAATTCCTTCAATCAAATCTGCTCAAGTCTTCTTGACTTATCCCGATTCCCTTTTCTGAGTAAGAGCACTTCACAAATGCGATTTACTCCATAGTTTTGCTCAACTCAACCTTTGGCATTAATGCATGATCAATTTCAATCTCAATGACATCAAGGACATTAACCTTTGACATCAATGACAATTCCATGTTGCCCTGGATGGAAATGATAACTGTTCAGTCCTTAGACTGCTTTTTGTATCTTGATACCAAAGCTGTCAACTGTCTCCTTGGTCAAATTTCCAACAAAGGGCATGTGCCCTTCGGGAAGGTCAACCTCATGGTTTTCAAAGGACAAATTAAAGACAAAAATCGGAAGGGCAATGTACGCTTTGGAAGGAACTGTACAAAAAGCCCAGGTGCCTTAAAAAAACCCTGGGTGCCTTAAAGATAAAAGTCCGAAGGAAATTGAAAGACATAAAACCCGAAGAAAGTATAAGCAACAAAGGCAAAAGGAAGTTTGTGGGAGGACGTCCTTCGGAAAAAATTGCAAACATAATAATCCGAGGGGTTTGATAAGCAATCCACAGAAAAAGAAATGACAGCCATGGGAGATAACGTAAAATTTCGAAGGGTAGGAAATAAGAATTCCGAAGGAAATCCAAAGAGAGGTCAACAAGAATTCTGAAGGAAATGCAGCCAAGGTAAAACCAAGAAATAAAGTCCGCAGGAAAGGAAAAAATATGAAAGAGAAGCCAACAAAATTCTGAAAGGAAGTAATAAAAAAAAACAAAGGCAAGACAAAATTTTGAAGGAATAATTGGACTTGGACAGAAAATAGAAGTCTGCAGAAAATAGACACGAACAGGCAGACCAAAATAAAAAGAAAATCCATGCGAGTAAAGGCTATTTTCGATTGATTGATCAAAGCTTCAATTGACTAGTTTTTTGAAGTCAAGCTTATCTCTTGGTCAAACTCGTGCTTTCAAACGTTCCAACTCAGCTTCCAACGTTTCAATTGGAGTTCTAATTTTAGTATGGCGTAGATTTCATACATGCTCTTGTTTATCTCAGCTCTTCAAACGATCAAACAACTCAAAAGGAAGTCCATATTTGGAGGTGGGTGTAGCATTTTGCATGATAAGAGTCTGACTTGTCAAAATTAGCCGCCGTCCATTTCAACGTCAAGGAGTCTTCATGCAAGACAAAAGACATAGAAAAGACACATTTGGAAGGCTCATGTAAAGCAAATTGGACTTGGGCTAATGAAAGAGTTGTCTCCTCTTTTATTTTTAGCACCTCTTGGCTATTGTAAATTTTCTATATTAATAGCTTTTCAGCCTTGTAAAAAGGATCCCTCTTTTGGCAAGAAAACTTTTTCCAAAGATTGTGCTGTAACTTTTTTTCAAATCAATAAGAAGAGGACTGTGTTTTTTCAATTTCTAGCAGTTGATATAGTGTACTATTGTTATATATTTGCTTAAGTGATAGATTTTCTTTCTTCTTTGTCAAATCTGGATTTGTACTTAGTTACTAACTGATCATTTATGCAGGTCATGTTCTGTGTTGGATTATCTTTTGCTAAGTTTATAGTAGATGTTAGTGGCTGTTTAGTGCCTTTCATCAGGTCTATTTCTCTGTTTTCCTCAAGCTTAGATCATTAGATAGAATTTTTTTGTGAAATACTTGTGTATTGATCAATTGGAGTTGAAGTTCTATCTCTTCCTTGTCTGAATCAGTGTGCTTAGAAGCTCGAATTGAGTGGATCAAGCAAATTAGGTGTATCACCGCTTTAGCTAGGATTTCCTTGCGAGTTATTTCTTCTCTTTTTCCCAGGCAGTTTGTAGTGTATAAGTTGAGATCTTCATTGATACATCTTACAGGAACCAACGTTCTCTAGAGGTTCTTCTCACTATTGAGGCACCCACCCTCGTGAAAATATCCCATTGTTTCAACTAGAGCTAGGATTGGTCATTTCAGCACATCTTCAATTAGGGTGCAACTCCAGGTTGACAACAGTTTTTGGCACACCCAGTGTGACCACGAAAAAGTTCATTGCATCTCTGAAGAGTTTTCGTAGTAGCAAAGGCTATTCATCTACATCTAGTTGTAGAGTTCATAGCATCATTTAGGAAATTCGTTCATGCCAAAGGTTACCACAAGATTAGCAAGTAAAGGTATTCCTTTTGAATTTGTAACTTATAAGAGAGCAAGATCTAAGAGGGCAAATCCATATCCTCAAAGATAATATTTACCCCCTCATCTTATTGTTCTAAACACTGCAATCCCCACCATCCAGATGGCCGTTAGAAATCAAGTGTTTGCTCCATTCAATAGGGGAAGTCCACTGAATCTAGCACAGTTAAATGACATTCCTGTATCTGCCCTCAAAAGTATTCCATTATTTTCAAGAGAAAATTAAACAACCCCTATTGAGCATATCCAGGATGTGGCTAATCTTTGTTCAGTTCATAATGTTGTTGAGGATAATGTTGCTATCAGATTGCTTGCTGCTTCATTCAAAGGAAAAACATTACAGTGGTATAAAACTCTCCCACTTAGATTCGTTTCCACCTAGGATGAATTGGGTGCAGCCTTAGTCAAACAGTTTGAAGACAAATCTGACCACTTATCTTTAGTTGAGCAATTAACTGCCATACAGAGAGCTCCTCGTGAGTTCATGTCCGATTTTAATCTCAGATTCCAGAAGACATGAACCAGGATACCAGTTCTGATTAGGCCATCCCCCGAATATGCATTTCTATATTTTTTGAAAGCTCTTAATTCTGACATTGATGTGATGATACAAGCAATGGATGGTACTACTTTGCAAGATGTTTATGAAGTAGCAATAAGGGTAGAAAACAGTTTGATGCAAGCAGGTAAACTTTCTCCAAGACCTCCAATGCCTATATTTTCAAAAATAAGTTCCATAGCAGCCCCTCAAGCTCCTCAAATTCTATCTTTAGTTCCTAATCCAGCACCTCAAGCTCAAATTACAGCCCGTACTAATCAATCTAGTGATATATGAGAGTTAAAAGGTTTGCTACAATCTTTTGGAAATGAATTAGTTCAGCTTAAGAGGCAGCAATTTCAAGGTAATAGATCTTATCAATAGCAAAATCAGAATACTTATCAGTCTTTCAGAGATCAAAAGCCTCCTTATGAAGGTTTCAGAGAAAATAGACCACCTTATCAAGCACAAGGAGTCATAACTCCAGCTAAGCCATATGCTGCCCTTGATCCTAGTGCTCCTTCCACTTCAAAGACTATTGTTCCTACCCCATCTCAAAACAATTTGATGCAAGATTTAGGTTGGCAGCCCTCAAATCTCAATGATGCTCAAAACCAAGCCTTGGTATCACAGAACATCATCATGTCATAGATGACACAAGAAGAGTTTTCTTTTCAAGAAAGTCAATATCATGATAGAGATTTGACATCACAGGCGGAGACTCATCAAATTCAAGGGCAGCTTGATGCTATTAATGTAAATTGGCAGGTAGATGATCATATTGCTTTTACTTAAAATTTTGAAACTAACAATCCAAGTGGTCAAGTTGCAGCTATAACTTATCAGAGAGCTAAAAGAAGAGCTATTGATGAGGCTCAAGCCGTATCAAGAGCTTCAAGTACTCCTCATGTTGTCTCTAAAAGTGGAAAAGAATAGTTTGTTGCCCCTACAACTTAGAAAAATCAGAATACAGAGTTTAGTAAGGTTAATCAATTGCCTCAAATTCATGAACAACCAGTGCATCAAAAGGTACAACCAAAGATTAGTGGATCTCATTTCAGTATAGTTGATCAAATGAAGAAATTTAATATCAACATTAGCATGTGGAATTCTCTTACAATTCCAGGGCAAAAGGACAAGCTTATCCAAGAGCTTTCAACTTTTGAATTGTCTCCAAAACCGGTTGAGAAAAAAGGTGTTGTCTTGGCTAATTCGGATCAGTGAACAAAACATGTACAACAAGCAATTAAGGTGACAAAGGTAGACACAATTGAAGTAAAGTCAAAGAAAACTCCTCTTTTTTATCTTTTTTTGATAGTAGGTGATACTTTCATTCATAATTGTATGATGGATAGTGGAACTAGTAGTACAGTCATACTTAAGCAGATTGCAGACAAGTTTGGACTTGTTTATGAGCCAAATACTAAAGGAGTATTGTAGTTGGATGGGTCACCAACAAAGACGGTAGGCATCATTAAAGATTTGAAATTGACATTACATGCATGCCCTAATGTAACTATTCAGCAGGATGTTGTGGTAGATTTGCGTCCCTACTTTGCTATGTGCCTCTTAAGAGATTTCACCTCAAAGATTGGAGAATATTTATCAGTTGATTGGACCTATTTTCTATTCATTACAAGTATGGTACAAATGTAACAATTCATTCAAAGCCTATTGCACGTTTTCACATGGAGCCATATACACCAAGTGTTGTTAATGCTAATTGTATCATCTCAGATGAAATATTACAAACTGGTGATGTAGAAAAGGACTCACCTTTGGATGGAAATTCAGATTTGTTTCTTGATGAGTGGGCTTCTACCTCACATGAACATGATCCCTACAAGTTGATTGAAGAGGAGGTTCTTGGTGTGTATTGTCTTCATGAGAATGATGCACTAATTCCATCCATGGTCAAAGAAGACGTATTTAATGAAGGTTTGTGGCAATTGTACTTTGATGGATCAAGAAATAAGCATGGAATCGGAGCTGGGATGATGTTGTTTTCTCCAACAGAGCAAAGGTATTTCTCTTCCATTAAATTTCAGTTTCGCTGTTCAAACAATGTTGCTGAGTATGAAGCGCTAGTTCACGGTTTGCAGTGGGCTAGAAAGATGAAAGTCAATCGTTTGCAAGTATTTGGAAATAGTGAACTTGTAGTTTATCGAGTAAGAGGTTTGACTGTATGCAAAAATTTGTTGTTGAAATTGTTGACGCAGCGGATTGCACCCTTGACAGGAGGATGATCTCCTGTCTTCCACGCATCAAAACGGAAACTCCCCTCTTTCCTGTGGATCTGACAAAACTAGGGGGAGAGTCTCTAGATAAGGGCTAGCTCTCTTTGATGTATCTTTGAGGTCCTGGATTTCCTACTGCTAACAAATAAATGAAAATGGGGGGTTGAAAAGGGAGAAAGATGCTGAAAACAGAACCTAAACTAAACGGTGATACACCAAAAAAGTTTGACCTACTTAGCTTGAGCCTACACTTTCCTCCAAGAACAAGCTGGCATACACTTCATTTGATATGGGAAACTTTTCTACCTCAGTGAGCTAGGGGTTCTCTGGAGATACAGGGAGGAAGAACTACCAGAGGTGTTCTGAGACACTAAGGCAGCCTATTCACATACACCTATACTTTGTTGCAGACACTTCTGGCAGACCTGCAAAAGAAGAAACTTCACAATACACTAGACATGCTGGAATCATTCTATGAAAGCATAAGGAAAATGACTTAACATAAAACAAAAACATAGACATATATGAAAGTGCAAGCTCAAATAGAGGTAAAAATGTTATGTCTTGATTCAAGGTAAAATCCGACAGAGCTCCGCCTTACAAGCCAAGAGATATTTGGGCAGAGCTTTGTCTTACAGGCTAAGAGATCTCTTTTCAAATGAGAAGTTTACAATATATAGAGAGAGAAGAAGTAAAGGCGCCCCTTTTGGAAAAGACTTTGGCGCTTTTTTACAAGTTGGCCCATGTGCGTTGAGAGCATCGGGAAGAGGAAATCGCTGTTGCTGATATCATCCTTCTAGAAGAGGCCTGCTAGAACCATGTTGTGTAATCGACGGTCTTGACTTTGGCGTTCAAACATCAATGTAAAAGCATGGGCCACGCCTCTTTTTTTGCAAACAAGACTGCTCCTTCAAGATATTCACGCGGTTTGTTTGCTCATAAATGCAAAGTGGAGAAAACAGGTCTCGTCATTCACTGTTTGCGCTCTTTGATGACCACTTGGCAGACACTGTTTCAACTGCAGGAATAACTCGCCTCCCCTTCACCACCTGGGCTGTTTTGTCCATTTCTGCACTTAGCTCTTTGGGCTCCATTTCTGGCAGGTCGCTGAGTTCATTCTTGACTTTTGTCCTTTCCCAGCTTTGTCTCTTCCTAGTTTTGTCCTTTTCTGGAATTTGAGCTCTCGGGGCTATCCTCCCAGCTTTGCTAGCTCCTTGGGCTCTTCTCTTAGCGGTGCTTCCTTTTGGCTTTAAGGCCTTTGAATTCTTTCGGGTTCGCGCCTTTCATTAAAAAACCAACGGTTATTTCATTTCTGCAAAGTTGACATCTGCGCGCCCGTCGCCATTTGAAAGCCAACGGCTAGTCTGTTGCCCTAAATTTGACGTCTTCGGGCCCGTCACCCTCGGCAATTCCTTCGGCTTTATTTCCTTCGGATTTCCTTTGACTGAGCTTAGTCTTTGAGTCCTTTCGAAGGTAAGGTGTCCTTTCGGGACTTGGGGGAGGTCCTTCTTTCGACAGTGGAGAGTCCCCCACAAGGGCACCTGCCCTTCGGGGTCCTTCGGCGGCCTTGATCTTCGAATCCTTCGGACATTTTGTCCAAAGGATATCTTCCTTTGAATGCTCGGCCCTGTCTTTCGGGCGAACCCCTTCGAACAAAAGTCTGAAGGAATTCCTTCGGGATTTTTGTCTGAAAGAATTCGTCTTGTCTTTTTTCAATTCGCCGCAGATTTCTTTTCCAAAAGAATTCCTTGTTCTGCGACTTGCCTTATGAATTTTTTCGGACAAAATGTCCGAAGGAATTCCTTCGGGCATTTTGCCTGAAGAAATTCAACCCTTGCCTTAGCATTTCTGAAAGAAAATCACCCTTTTGATTTCTCCGCAAAGGTTCCCTGCCCTCCGCAAGGGCACTTTGAATGGTCCATTTTACGCTCGACTGCCCTTCGCAAGGGCACTTGTCCTCTAAAATTTCCTTTCCGAAAAGTTGCAAAGGTCCTTTTGTCACCTAAGTGTTGGGAACTTGTTTCTTTCCTGTAGAGTCCGTAGAAATAACCCTGTAGAGTCTGTAGAAATCAGCCTACAGAGTCCGTAGAAGCGTGCCTACAGAGTTTGTAGAAACAAGACTTGTGCAAAATCAAAAATTGAATTGGCTCAGAACAACAGGGGAAGGAGGACCGATTTTGGCTTGCAGGCTGCAGGACCAAAATGGTCAACATAATTCTTACAAGCATAGAATTTGGGATTTACTTGAAGATTTTTAGGCTTTTAACATTCAGGCAATACCAAGAAATAAAAATAAACATGCTGATAGGTTGGCTGCTGTTGAGGCACAATTTAGTATTCAAACCGATGTAAAAAGTGACAAATTTCAGTCACATATAAAGGTAGTTGTAAGGCCTTCTGTTCCAGATAATCATGAGAATTGACAGGTGTTCGAAGATGACAAACAAATTGTGAGATTCTTGCAAGAGGAGGCTGAGTTTTCCTCAAAAAATCAGTCAGAACACTTACAGCAGTATGGCAATCAGATTGTGCAATTAAAAACGAATAAGCTGCCCAAAAGATTGGTCACTCTTGAGAATATTTTCAGTGGTGATGATGAGTTAAGAAGAGAGAAGGCATCCTTGTTAACAAAAGAACACTATGCCAACTTTAGAGATCGCAATGGATAAGGTTTTGAAATTGGGAAAGGTATGTACTTCACAAAAAGAAGTCTTCATTGAGTTAAGTACAAGTTTTGCTGATGTATTTGTTTGGCAATATAGTGATCTCAAGGGATTTGATCCATGTTTGGCTCAACACACCATAGAGTTGAAAGCTGAAACTAAATCAGTGAGACAAAGACAAAGGCCCATCAATCCTAAACTTGAGCCTTTAATGAGAGTTGAGCTTCACAAGTTCATTGAGTCAGCTATCATATTTCCAATCAAGCACTCAACTTGGGTGGTGAACCTTGTTCCGGTACGGAAAAAGAATGGTGAGATTCGTTTGTGTGTTGATTTCTGTGATTTAAACAGGGCTTCGCTTAAAGACCACTATCCATTGTCATCAATGGAACAAATTTTACAGTTTGTTGCAGGTTCAGAGAGGTTCTCCTTGTTGGATGGATATAGTGGTTACAATCAGATTTTGGTCAAAGAAGAGGAACAATTTAAGACAGCTTTCACAACCAAGTGGGGAACCTTTGCATACAGAAAGATGCCGTTCGGATTATCTAATGCTAGAGCGACTTTTCAAAGAGCCATGGATATGGCGTTCCAAGGCCTTTTGAATAAATTCGTACTTGTTTATTTAGATGATATAACCATGTTCTAAAAAAATGCAGATGATCACATAGCTCATCTCAGGGAAGTGTTCGAAAGGTGTAGACAATTTGGGATATCTCTAAATCCAAAGAAGTGTGTCTTCTCGGTTCATGAAGGTAAGCTTCTTGGACATGTTTCAAAGCATTGTTTAAACATTGATCCTGAAAGAGTAGATTCAATCTTGGCACTCTCTTTGCCTAAGCACAAAACGGCTATGCAAAGTTTTTTTGGAAAAATCAACTTTATAAGGAGATACATTTCAGATTTCACTACTGTAGCTAAACCACTTACAACGATGCTAAAGAAAAATCAGATCTTCAGCTGGTCCAAGGAGGGAGTAAAAAGGTTTGAAGATGTTAAGAAAGCCAGAGCAAGTGCTCCTACACTTTTAAATCCAGATTTTACGAAAGATTTCATTCTGTATGCATATGCTAACGTGGACACCATTTCAGGCATTCTTATGCAGCAGAATCATGAAGATTTAGAGCAGCCAATAGCTTTCTACAACCAAGGCTTGGAAGAGTACAAAGCAAGGTATTTTTTTGTTGAAAAGCATGTCCTTTCAGTTATAAGATCTCTTAAGAAGTTTAGACACTTGTCTAATAACAAGATACATCTAATGGTTCCCCATCCAAGCATCAAAGAATTTCTTTTGAACAAGGATATTAATGAAAAGAGAGCTGGTTGGATAACCAAGGTAATAGAATATGACTTGGAAATTAAAGTTATAAAGCTGGTTAGAGGCAAAGGACTCTGTGAGCATCTAGCTCAGGATTTGCAAAAAACTAATGAAGCTGTTTTAGTGTCAACTAATGAAGAGATTGATGTTGTTCACACCTCACCTTCCAACTGGTTTCGTGATTTGGTAAGCTATCTGCAAGATGGTATTTACCCTTCTCACCTAAGTGCTTCAAAAGAAGGTATTTCAGATTGCAATCAATTCCATTCTTGCTCGTTGATGGTGTTTTGTTCAAAAATAATATTAATGGAATGTTACTAAGGTGTGTGGAACCAAGCCAAACTCAAAGATTACTTGAAAAATTCCATGATGGACATGGTGGACACTTTTCCACAAGAACAACACTTAAAATCATGAGAGGTGGGTACTATTGGCCTACTATATTTGGTGATTGTCATGCATAGGTTAAAAAGTGCAAACAATGTGCTATGTTTGTAGGAAAAGTCAAGCTTGCAGCCTTTCCCCTTCAGCGAATTGCGGTGGATCAGCCTTTTGTCCAATGGGGATTGGATTTTATTGGTCTCATAAATCCTCCTTCAAGTTCAAGACACAAATGGATTCTAATAGCTATAAATTACTTCACACGTGGACATAGGCAATAGCATTGAAAGAAGCAAACGAAACCAATGTTCTTGATTTTTACAAAGGTTTGCTTAGTAGATTTGGAGTTCTTTCAACAATTATTTCTGATAATGCAATGGCTTTTGTGGGATCCAAAATCAGTCAATGGGTTGTCCAGCATGGAGTTTACCTCAGCACTTCATCAAACTACTATCCACAAGGCAACGGCCTTACTGAATCTACAAATAAGAACCTCTTAAGGATCATACGAAGGACTATTGAAGACAATCAGAGGTCATGGCATCTCAAGCTGAAGTCAGCTCTATGCACTGATCGGATCACTTACAATAGGTCAATAACCAACTCTCCATACAAACTTGTATATGGTAAGGAAGCAAGGTTACCTATTTCTCTTGAATTTCCAGCTTTGAAACTAATGCATCAACTTGAATTGTTGGAGAATGAGCCTATGGAAATCAGGTATGCAGAGCATATGGAGTTGGAAGAGACAAGAAATCAATCCATGCTAGCCATGGAAAGTCATCAGGGACAGGTGAAAAGAACGTTTGACAAAGGAGCTTCCTCACGAAGCTTTAATGAAGGAGATTTGGTCCTCAAGTGGGATGAGGATCGAGCCAAACCAAGAAGACACACAAAGTTTGATTCCCTTTGGAGTGGCCCATACAGGATCTCCAGCTGCAAATCCCACAATGCCTTCCAACTTGCAAAGATGGATAGCCAGGAGCTTGCAATCCCAGTCAATGGGATACATCTGAAACATTGCTATTGAAGAGCAAAGCTCCATGTACATAGTTAATTTGTTTTGCTTTCCTCCAAGTGTTGTTCAGGGATAGTAGATTCTTTCAGTTTTGTTCCAATAAGTGCTTGTTTGCACATTTGTTTCTTAGTTAGTTTTCCTGCTTTTGTGTGTTTCCCTTCTTATTTTGAAGGAGAAAGGTTACTTCAATGATGATCAGAGGAGATTTATAGTCAGAAATTAGGTTTATCATTGTTTTGGGAGTTCAAATAGCATCTATATGGTCTGAGTTCTCAAGCATAGCAGGCATGCTTCCCTGCAAGTCGCCATAAATGTTGGCCATTTCTTGGCCTACATACCAAAATTTTGCCTAAGTGTGAGAGGATGGGCTTTCAAGTAAGACTTCGGGTTTTTACACAGCAGAAGACTTCGGATTTGGAAGGAGAAGTCTTCAGGTTTTACAAGAGACAACTTATTTCACTTTATGAGTAATCAGCGGTTGAAATCCCTCAACAGAAGTAATCCGGGTTGGAAAACCTGAATTACTCTTGACAGTGCAAATCGGGTTTTGAGAAGTGCTTTGTTTATGAAAGTTTTATCAGCAGAAGTAATCCCGGTTGAAAAACCCAAATTACTCTTGACAGTGCAAATCGGGTTTTGAGAAGTGCTTTGCTTATGAAAGTGTTGACGCTGTGGATTGCACCCTTGATAGAAGGCTTACAAATGAGATGCTGGATGTGAGTGGTTTGATTGCATCTTTGGAAGAGAAGCTGAGTATTCATGAGAGGCAACCTTACCAAGTCTACCAACCTGCATACCCACTGCCCCAAGTTTCATATCAGCGATACGCAGTCCATACTCTTGAGCCAAGTCAAGCCTGTCAAAGTCCTTTTCCCATTCATGTTGAGGAGAGTTTTGAAACAATAAATCTTGTGTTTAAGACCAATCTTGATAAGCAGATTGAATTGGCAAATCTTCACATGCAACAGTCTATGTTGGCAGCAAGGGAAGTGGAATCCAAACCCTCACTACCCTCTCACATCGCAACCCCATCACCCCAAAAGGAGACTTCCATTCCTAAGATCATGCGCTGGAGTAAAGTAGTTGAGTCATGGAGCAGCAAGGAGGAGAAAGGCATTGTTCGAGAGTGTGAGGTACAATATGAGGCTAGTTCTTCTCAAGTCCCTACCACCCTTTCTCAAGAAGCTTCTTGTACTCCATGGCAGCCTTCATGCACTCCCCATTTCCATGATGATTCCTATGAGCTCCAAGAAAGACTCTTTCAAGAAAATCTAGCCAACCAAATTGAGGAATTAGAGGCAAAGGTGAGATTGCTTAGTGAAAGAGAGATGGAAGTTTCAGACCTTAGAGAGGAGCCTACGCCAAAAGACACCCCTTCTACCAATCCTCAAGCTAATTTCGATATTGAAGAAGTGTTGGTCAAGTGGAGAGATAAAAATCAAGTGATTTTGGCCCAAGATCTGCGCCCGTTTTCTCATAAGTTTTCAAAAAGATCCCCTACTTTCCATTCCCAACCTGATTTTGACAATCCTTGTGTTCCACCTCCTTCCCTGGTAAATGAAGAATGTTTCTCTTGTGTCGAGGAATCCATCTTGAAGGAAGCAAGTGAAGAGGAGTATGCTCAGTTCATGACTGATCAGGGAAACTTCATGAGTGCAGATGAGGAGGAGATCACCATAGGTACCCCCTTTGATGAACAAGAAGACAAGTCACAAGCTTTTGCCTCTATCTCTGATGAGGCTGAGATGATCTTTGACTCTTTTCTCACTTTGCAAGACGTCATGGAGGAGCATGGACAGATTCTTCATCATGTTTTGAATGATTTGTTTGAAGTCATTGGGGCAGGTTACACTCTTCTTCAACGTCAACATGAGCTGGCTAAGGGTGGAGAAGACAAAAAACTGTTGATGCTGTGGATTGCACCCTTGATAGAAGGTTGAGCTTCTATCTTCCACGCGGCATAATGGAGACTCCTCTCTTGCCTATGGGTCTAGCAAAACTGAGGGGAGAATCTCTAGATAAGGGCTAGCTCCCTTTTATGCATCTCTGAGTTATTCCAGTAATATTGCTAATATATAAAAGAGGGGGGGTTGAAAAGAGAGAAAGATACTGAAAACAGAAAATTAAACTAAGACGGTGATGCATCAAACAAGTTTGATCTACTCATTTACTCACATTTCAGACCAAAAGAGGACATACATACACTTTATTTGATGAAAAGACTAGACTGTAGGGAGCTTAACAGGGAGGCTTAATGAAGATGCACAGAAAATGAACTTACCACAGGCGCTGTAGGAAACACACTGTCTGGTAACCACCTTCTGTCTTTGTGCTCTAGATACAGCTATTTTTGTTATCTGTAAGAATGGTGCTTTGTCTATACCATGTATGTTGGTATCAAGCTTGTAAAAGCATCATGAAAAATGACTGAACACAAGGTTAATACTCAAGCACACTCAGAGATATATCTAGCCAAATAGAGGTAAAAACGCATTCTATTGATTCAAAGTGAAATTTTGGTATAGAGCTTTGCCTTACAAAATGAGAGATCCCTCTTTCTCAAATGAGAGTTTACAATATATAAAGGAGAGAAAGCAATGGCGCCCTTTTTCATAAGTGGCCCATGCTACGTTGAATACATTGGGAAGAGGAATTCGCTGAAGGAAGCCATGATGCGGCAGTTGCCAGTCATGACTTTGGCATTTAACCCATATTAAATGTCATGTAAAAGCATGGGTCGCGCCTTTCTGTTTGAAAACAAGACCGCCTCTTAAAGAGGTTCACGCGGTTGTCTACTCATTAATGCCTAAACGAAAAAAACAGGCCTCGCCTTCACTGTTCGCACTCCTTGATGACCACTTGGCGGAGATCGTTTCAACCGCTGGAATAACTCCTCTGCCGACACCTTCTTTTGCCACCTGGACTGTTTTGTCTGCTTCTGCGCTTGGCTTTTGTCCTTTTCTGGTTCTTTGGCCCTCGGGGCTATTTTTCGTCATTTCTTGGCCCTTCGAGCTCTTTGGATTCCTTCGGGTTCACGCTTATGAATTCTTTCGGCGTCTCTTCTAACTCATTTCCATGCGCGGGCCCGTCTTTAAATATATGAGAATCATCGGATATTCCATTGCCCTGATTTTGACGTCCGTGGGGACGTCACCAGACGTTTGAACCTCAACGGCTAATTCACAATGCTAAATTTGACGTCTTCGGGCCCATCACCCCTTTGGTAATTAATTTGGTTTTTTCGCAATTCCATCGTCCTTTTGTCATTGAACCCTCCGGAAGGGAAGGTGTCCCTTCGAAGCTTGGAGAAAGGTCCCCCTTTTGGCAGCTGAGAGTCCCCCGCAAGGGCAATTGCCCTTCGGGCTCCTTTAAGCTGCCTTGGCTTCTCAATTCCTTCAGAAGGAATTCCTTCAGACATTTTTGTCCGAAGGAAATGTTCCCTTCATGTTTTGCCGCTTGTTTCTTTCGGTCAGGCTTTTCCTTTGGACCAATTCCTTCAGACAAAATATCTGAAGGAATTCCTTCGGACTTTTTGTCCGAAGGAATTTGCCTTTGCCATTTTTTCGCGGATTTCCTTTCGAAGAGCAATCTTCCGTTTGGCTCCTTGCCTTGTGAATTCCTTCGGACAAAATGTCCGAAGGAATTCCTTCGGGCATTTTGTCCGAAAAAATTCAACCTTTGTTTTCTCTTTGGATTTTCTTCGGACAAAAATCTGAAGGAATCTTTTATCTTTTGCGTTGTCTTTCTCCGAAGGAAAACGCTGCCCCTTTTCTGCCTTGTCACTTTTCCAAAGGAAAACTCTGCGTTCTGTAAGGGCGCCTTGGGCCAAAATTACCCTTCGGACCCTGCTGAATGGTCCCGTTTGCACCTGACTGCCCTCCGCAAGGGCACTTGACCTTCGGGGCTTTGTAAGAGACTTCCATTCCTGCTGGCCCATTCCCTTGTCAAAAGCTTGCCTAAGGCATTTTCTCAAAGCGAAATAAGCTCCATATTGAACTTAAACCTACAGGGTTTAGATCTATCAATCCTTTATAAGAACAGGATTTATTTCAAAGGGAAAATGGGCGTTTGCAGAAGGTGGATACATCTAAAACTGATGGTTCAAAACAGTATGGAAAGGAGACCGACTTTGGCCTGCAGGACTAAAATGGTCAACAAATTTGGCGATTCCTAAGGGAAGTATGCCTGCTATGCTTAAAGAAGACTGGTAGTCTCAAAGTCCATTGGGCACGGAGTCAAAACACAATTTTGAAAGAGTTAGCAACAGCCTTGAGATATTCAAGAATCAATCATGAAGCTCTTACCCCAAAAAGGAAACAAAACACACACAAGATTAAGAAAACTACTAACATATGCAAAAGCACTTAGGGAAAACAGGGGAAAAACAAGGAAAATATGTACATGAAGGGAGAAGGCCTAGTGAAAATGCTTAAGATGTATCCCATTAACTGGGATACACAGTTCTTTACCATCCAACCTGGAGAGTTGGAACGCATTGTGCTGCTTGCACTGAGTGATGACATATGGACCACTCCATAAGGTGTCGAACTTCGTGTGCTTTCCAGGCTTAGCTCGGTCCTCATCCCATTTCAAGACGATGTCTCCTTCAGAGAAACCTTTTGACAAGGATCTCTTGTCAAAGTGCTTCTTCGTTTGCTGTTGACGATTGGACATAGAAGCCATAGCTTGGTCCCTTGTCTCTTGTAGTTCCATCAATTCACATAGCGTAACCTCCATGCTGTTGCCTTCTAATTGCAGCTGGTGAGCAAGGTCCAAAGCTGGTAATTCAAGTGAAAGAAGTCTAGCTTCCCTTCCATACACAAGCATGTATGGCGAATTGCCAACTGCCCTCTTTGGAATGACCCTGTCTGCCCATAGGGCTGTTTTCAACTTGGCATGCCAAGTTCTCTGATTCTCCTCCATTGTTCTTTTGATAATCCTGATCAGATTCTTGTTGGTGGACTTAGCCAACCCATTCCTTTGTGGGTAGTAGTTGGAAGAAGTGCTGAGGTAGATGCCGTATCTCAACGCCCTTTCACTCGTTTTGGTTCCCAAGAAAGCCAATGCGTTCTCTGATATGATGATAGTTAGGACTCTAAACCTTGTCACCAAGGCTTCATAGAAATCTAGGACTGCACTTTCGTTGGCCTCCTTTAAAGCAACAGCCTCTACCCATCTCGTGAAGTAGTCTGTGGCGGTCACAATCCATTTGTGGCCAGCACTGGAGGGAGGATTGATCATCCCTATGAAGTCTAGGCCCCATTGCATGAATGGTTGTTCCACCTGAATAGGCTGTAGAGGCATTGCAGCTAGCCATCGTTTTCCATCAAAGAGAGCACATTTTTGGCACTTTCGTACCCAGGAATGGGTGTCTCTGAATAAAGTGGGCCAGAAGTAACCAGCTCTCATAATTTTTGCAGTTGTAGGCTTAGGAGCAAAGTGACCACTAGCTGGCCCATCATGGAACTCGGATAGCACCTTGTTGACCTGACCTGGGTCTATTGACCTTAAAAGTACTCCTGAGAAATCCTTTCTGAACAACACTCCATCAATCAGGACATAAGGGAGAGATTGGAGTCTAAAATATCTCCTCTCGGTCCTATCAAGGTCCTGTGGGCACTCACCAGTGAGAAAGAAATGTCTCATGTCTGATGTCCAATCCTTCATGACTGCTGGTTCTTCTGTTGTGGCTGCATCATGAATTAGCAAACTGTCTTTTTGTTGTTTAAAGTCTGCAGCAAGGTGTTCACACAGGTCTTTTCCTTTTACCAGCTTGGTGGTTTTAATATCCACGTCATATTCCATTACTTTAGTGATCCATCCCGCTCTCTTTTCATTTAGATCAGGGCTGATCAAGAAATCTTTGACACTGGGGTGCGGCACCATGAGATGAACCCTGTTGTTGGACAGCATATGTCTAAATTTCTTCAGGCTTCGTATGACCGCAAGGACTTGCTTCTCCACATATGTATACCTTACCTCAAAACCCTCTAGACCCTGGCTAAAAAACGCAAGCGACTGTTCAAGGTTCTCATCATTTGTTTGGGTAAGCATAGCGGAAATTATCTCTTCATTTTCGAAGGTGTAGAGGTTGAAATCCTTGGTGAAGTCATGACTGATCAAGGTAGGAGCTGGGCAATAGCCTACTTGGTCCCTTCAAAACTATTCTTCCTTTGTGTTGTCCACGCGAATTTTTCATCTTTCTTCAGCATGGAGGTCAATGGCTTGACTAACTCGGCAAAATTTGAGATAAATCTCATGATGAAATTTATCTTGCCAAAGAAGCTCTGTAGACCTTTCTTATGCTTAGGCAAGGACAGCTCTAGGATGGAGCAAACTCTTTCTGGATCAATGGTCAAGCCTTCCTTCGAAACCACATGGCCAAGGAGTTTACCTTCATGGACAGCGAACACATATTTCTTTGGGTTGAGAGAGATACCGAACTCTCTACACCTCTCAAAGATTTGCCTGAGGTGCTTCATGTGTTGGCCCGCTTCTTTGGAAAACATTGTCACATCATCAAGATATACTAGTACAATATTATTTATTAGGCCTTGAAAAGCTATGTCCATAGCTCGTTGAAAAGTGGCACCAGCATTGGACAGTCCAAATAGCATTTTTTGATAAGCAAACGTCCCCCACTTGGTAGTGAAGGCTGTCTTGTACTGGTCACATTCTTGCACCAAAATCTGATTGTACCCTGAATACCCATTCAAGAGGGAGAAACGCTCGCTGCCTATCACCATTTGAAGGATCTGCTCCATACTTGGGAGAGGATAATGGTATTTCAAAGAGACTCTATACGCATAATCTGATCTCCCTATTTTTTTCCAGACAGGAACAAGATTGGCCAGCCAAGAAGAGTGTTTGATCAGAAATATGATTTTGGACTCAATCGGCTTGGTGAGTTCCTTCTGCATGAGAGGCTCAATCTTCGGGTTGACAGGCCTTTGTTTCTATTTGATGGGCTTGGCGCCTTCCTCCAGCTCAATGGTATGTTGGGTCAAACTTGGGTCAAAACCCTTTAGGTCACTATACTCCCAAGCGAAGACATTAGCAAATTCTTGGCACAACAAGATAAAAGCCTGCCTTTCATGATCTGTACACACTTTCCCAAGTGCAAGCAGCTTATTCTTGAATATCTTCACTTTTTCATAGTTCTCCTTTGTTGTTATGCTTGCTTTATCATTTTTCAATTGGTCATCCTCGTTGAAGATACTTTCGAGAGTGACCAAGCCTTTGGGAAGTTTATTGTTCTTCAGCTGAACAATCTGGCCGCCATACTACTGTTGCAGCTTACCCTGGTTTCTAGCAGCAAACTCAGCTTCCTCTTGCAAGAAGAGTGTTATTTGTTGATCGCTGTCAAACACCTGCCAGTTGGTGATGTTGTCAGGCACAGAGGGTCTGATTACCAGTTTTAAATGGCGCGGACTGTTGTTTTGGCCTATCTCCTTGAGGACATCGAACTGAGCACCAACTGCTGCTAGTCTATCTGCTTGCTTATTCTGCTCTCTTGGAATGGAGGTAACATTGAAAGCAAGAAAACTCTCTACTAAGTCCCACACCCTATGCTTGTAAGACTTAAGCAATTCTTGGTCAAATTTCAGCTTCTCCCCTGATTTATGATTAGCTCGCTATCCCCAAAAACCTGCAGTTCTCTAATTCCTCTTTTCCTCGCCCACTCCAAACCATGGATGAGAGATTCATACTCTGCAACATTGCACGTGCAAGAAAATTAGAACTTGAAAGCCGAAAAGTATTTTTTCTGTGAGGGGAAAACTAGCATCACTCCCCCACCAGCTCCCAACTTGCTTCTTGAGCCATCAAAGAAAAGCTGCCATAAACCTGAGCTTTCTTGGCTTGATTTCATCAAATTTGGTACAAAAGTACCCTCTTCATGCATGCAATAAATCTCAAGGCCTGCCTCTTCTATGAACTTGTAAGGATCATGTTCAAAGTTGTCACTTCCCCATTCATTTAGGAGCAGGTCAGCAACTCCTTCAAGGACAGAGGGCGGAGATTGATCCACTTGGAATTCTTCTTGATCAATAATGGCATAGCTGACATTCGCTGCCTTGAGTGAGTACAGCTCCAGAGGATCTCTGTGGATTGGCTCCGACTCAATCTTGACCTTAGTCCCATATTTGGTTCTAAAAATCAGGTAGGACTAGTTTGCTACTAGGTACCTGCCTATTTTAGATGTAAAATCCCTGGACAAGCAAATGGCAAAGCAGGGAGGAACATCCGCCACTACTACATCGTGGAGAACTGAAAAAGTTGGATAGACGTGGAGCGTCAAGTTCAAACATGTCACCACTCCAACTATCTTTGCTTGTGTTCCATCTAGCTGCAAGACTCTCTTAGTCATTTCTTCGTATTTGAGTCCCAGTTTATGCGCTATACATTTTGGCATTACTGAGGTGCTTGCCCCACTGTCAATAATGTAATTGTGCATCAGGAAATCTCTTATGACTAAGGACAGATAGAAAGGAGAAACCTTTTCTTCTTTCTTTACTTGCCCTGTTGTGGAAGGGTGCCCATTCATAATCAAAACATTATTGGCTTTTGCTGGGACAGCTTGTTCATTTAGCCCATGCAATTCCTTTTGGAGCATGTCCTTTTGTCTCGGCATTGCCAATGAATCCCACAAGGAGATATTTATGTGTAGTTTCTTCATCTGGTCTACCACATTGATCTGAGGGTTGTTCCCTTTCAAATTTTCTTTGGGATTGCTTGCAACCTGAGGCACAGGCCGAGGAGCTAAGGGTGTAATCGGCGACCTGAAATTTGGAAATTTCTGGCTCACATGTGAATAAGAAGATGCTGCGGACGTTTGAGTAGATTCCTGAGCTTCCTCCATATCTCTCCTTTTGGACCTTGTGTTGGCTGCAACATAATCACCTTGATTGTCCGCATTGCCTTCGTAGTTGACTGCACATAATTCACCTTCTAGGGGATTCATGAGGGTAGAATCAGACTGAGTCGGCTCGCTGTCCATGCCAGGTTGCACTGACACCTCAAAGCTTGGGAATTGAGCGGCTGTCTGATTGTCTTGTGCATTCGTGTATTGACTCGGCATCTCATTTGTATAAACAGCCTGATCTTGACCATATCCTATGGGTGAGCAATTTCGATTTTCTTGTACCAGATTATTTTGAGCGGGCACCAGAGCCTTGGATGATGGAGCGTTTGGATTATAGCCTTAATAAGGTCTGGCTTGTGCAAACTGACCTTGTCCTTGATTGTAATTCTAGAAAGGGGGTCTATTTGCTTGCCCGGATTGCTGATATCCCTGATTTGGCCAATAGCTTTGAGCTTGCTACCTTTTGAGAGCCACTAGTTCATTGGTCACGCTTTGCAACAAGCTTTTGACTTCATGGAAGGTCATTGGATGAAGTAGCAGCCGGCTTTTCTATGCCAGGCAGAAGAGCTAAGGTGGGTGCAGCAATCTGGACTGGAGGTGGCAATTCAGGGAAGAGTGGCATATGAGGTCTAAGGGCTATCTTTCTCACTTGCACCAGGCAATTCTCAGCTGCTATGGCTATTTCATAGGCAACAGGCAGCACATGTCCTCCCATGGACTGTATCATGACCGCAATGTCGCTGTTCAACGCTTTCAAATAATAGAGGAAAGCATAGCTTGGAGTCGGCCTTACCAAAATGGGGATTTTGTCCCATGTCTTCTAAAATCGAGTATTGAAATCCTGCATAAATTTGTGTGGAGCTCTCTGCATGGTGGTTAGCTGCTCAGCAAGCGAGAGGTGGTCACTCTTCTCTCCGAATCTGTTTGTTCAAAGAGTGCCCAATTCATTTCATGTGCCGATTGAATTCATAGGCAGAGTCCCATACCAGTCCAGAACCTTGCCTTTAAAGGACAATGCCATCAATTTGATAGCAATGTTTTCTTCAGTGACATTTTAAATATTGTAGAGGTTGGCAATATTTCTGATGTGCTCAATAGCAGCAATAGTGCCTTCTCCATTAAAGGGAGGCACACTCTTAAGGGCTATACCTAGGATTGGGTCATAATGCAGAAGATTCAAAGGATTCTGACTATGAAAGGCCGCAAAAGGTAAAGCCATAGATATGACAAGATTCAACCGAGGCCTTCTTGCGTAAGTGTATCTTATAGCAGGTCCGAGAAAACAACTTGCTGAATAAGGATGAGTCCTTGCAAACCTCAGTCGCCTTGCTGAGTTTAATGGTAGTTCAACGAATTCAAAAGAGACACCCTTAGCAGCAGATCGTGTGGTGGCCTTAGGCATAGGATGTCAGACTAATCTTTGACCAGAGATTGATGCTCTTGATAATGGAGTCGCCAGATGTTGGATTAATGATTGATTTTTGCTGTAACATGACCAACATCAATATTGAAACTTTTCTAAGTGTTAGAAATGTGTCCCACCGGGCATGCCAAAAACTGTTGACGCTGTGGATTGCACCCTTGACAAAAACGCTGAGCTTCTGTCTTCCACGCGGCACAATGGAGACTCCCCTCTTGCTGTGGGTCTGGCAAAATTGAGGGGAGAATCTCTAGATAAGAGCTAGCTCCCTTTGATGCATCTCTGAGTTATTTCACTACTACTGCTAATATATAAAAAGGGGTGACATGCCTGCAAACGTTAAATTCAGGACGATGGAATAGCCATTGGCTTTCAAATGGTGACGGACGCATGAACGTCAACTTTGCGGCAATGAAATAACCGTTGATCTTTAAATGATTGAACGTGAATTCGAAGGAATTCAAAGGGCTTAAGGCCAAAAGGAAGAGACCGCCGAGAAAGGAGCCCGAAGAGCCAAATGATTGACAGAAGACAGCCCTGAGGGCCGAAATGGCCAGGAAAAGACAAGAGCTGGGAAAAGACAAAAATCAAGAGTGAACTCAGCGACCCGCTGAGAAAGGAGACCGAAGAGCCAAGCACAGATATGGACAAAACAGTCCAGGTGGCAAAAGGGAAGCATCGGCAGAAGAGTTATTACAGCGGTTGGAACAGTCCTTATGAAATGGTCATCAAAGAGCGCAAATAGTGAATGGCACGGCCTATTTTTTCTCATTTTGCATTGATGAGCAGACAACCGCGTGAATGTCTTTAAGAAGTGGTCTTGTTTGCAGACAAAAGAGGCGCGGCCATGTTTTCACAATGACGTTTAATATAATTTAAACGCCAAAGTCAAGACTGACAACTGACACAACATGTTCTTTTAGCGACTTCCTCTTCCCAATGTTTTCAACACAGCATGGGCCACTTGTTAAAAAGGGCACCATTGCTTTCTCTCTCTATATATATTGTAAACTCTCATTTGAAAAGGTATCTCTCATTTTGTAAGGCAAAGCTCTGCCAAAATTTCACCTTGAATCAATAGAATGCATTTTTACCTGTATTTGGCCGGATATATCTCTGAGTGTGCCTGAGTATTAACTGTGTTCAGTCATTTTTCATGATGGTTTCACAAGCTTGATACCAACATACCTGGTATAGACAAAGCACCATTCCTGCAGGTAACAAGAAGAGCTGTATCTGGAGCGTAGAGATAAAAGAGGGTTACCAGACAGTGTGTTTTACTACAGCGCCTGTGGTAAGTTTATTTTCTGTGTCTTCATTAAGCCTCCCTGTTAAGCTCCCTACAGTCTGGGCTTTTCATCAAATAAAGTGTATGTATGTCCTCTTCTGGTCTGAAGTGTGAGTAAATGAGTAGATCAAACTTGTTTGGTGCATCACCGTTTTAGTTTAGTTTTTGGTTTTCAGTATCCTTCTCTTTTCAACCTCCCCTCTTTTATATATTAACAATATTACTGGAATAACTCAGAGATGCATCAAAGGGAGCTAGCCCTTATCTAGAGATTCTCCTCTCAGTTTTGCCAGACCCACAGGCAAGAGAGGAGTCTCCATTGTGCCGCGTGAAAGACAGAAGCTCAGCCTTCTATCAAGAGTGCAATCCACAGCGTCAACAGAAAGTTTTATCAGCAGAAGTACTCCTGGTTGGAAAACCCGAATTATCCTTGACAGTGCAAATCGGGTTTCTCAGGGTGATTGACTTATCTCTTTTTATAAGTAACAAGCAGTGAAGAATGTGAAGTAGGTTCCAGTGAAGAATCCGAAGTTGCAAACATTGGAGAACAAGCAAATAGACTCGAACAAAAAACCCAAAGGAATTCCTTTGGACAATTTGTCCGAAGGAATTCCTTCAAAAAAGTTCGAAGGACAATGAAAATCCAAAGGGCAGTGTACCCTTCGGAAATGATGTTTCCAAAAAGCTTGGGTGTCCTTCAAAAAGCCTGGGTGCCCTCTAAAAAACTCGAGTGTCCTTCAAGAAACCCGGGTGCCTTTTTCTTTAAGAGTTATTCGCTTTGGAAAGGTCATTTTCAAAAAACCCGAAGGGTAGGGTACCCTTCGGGAAGGCTCACTTCAACTTCGAGAAAGATGTTTGCAGAAAACCCGAAGGACATGTGCCCTTCGGGAAGGTCAGTCTCGTGGTTTTCAAAGGACAAATTAAAGACAAAAATCCAAAGGGCAATGTACCCTTCGAAAGGAACCTTACAAAAAGCCCGGGTGCCTTAAAGATAAAAGTCGAAAGGAAATTGAAAGACATAAAACCCGAAGAAAGTATAAGCAACAAAGGCAAAAGGAAGTTTGTGGGACGACATCCTTCGAAAAAAATTGCAAACATAATAATCCGAGGGGCTTGAGAAGAAATCCGTAGAAAAGGAAATGACAAAGCCATGGGAGATAACATAAAATTCCGAAGGGTAGGAAATAAGAATTCTGAAGGAAATCCAAAGAGAGGTCAACTAGAATTCTGAAGGAAATGCAGCCAAGGTAAATCCAGGAAATAAAGTTCGTAGGAAAGGAAAAAATCAAAAAGAGAAGCCAACAAAATTCCGAAAGGAAGTAATAAAAACAAAGGCAAGATAGAATTCCGAAGAAATAATTGGACTTGGATAGAAAATAGTTCGCAGAAAATAGACACGAACAGGTAGACCAAAATAAAAGGAAAATCCATGCAAGCAAAGGCTATTTTTGGTTGACTGGTTTTTTGAAGTCAAGCTCATCTCTTGGTCAAACTCGTGCTTTCAAATGTTCCAACTCAGCTTCCAATGTTTCAATTGGAGTTCTAATTTTAGCATGGCGTAGATTTTATGCAGGCTCTTGTTTATCTCAGCGCTTCAAACGATCAAACAGCTCAAGAGGAAGTCCATATTTGGAGGTGGGTGTAGCATTTTGCATGATAAGAGTTTGACTTGTCAAAATTAGCCACCGTCCATTTCAACGTCAAGGAGTCTTCATGCAAGACAAAAAACATAGAAAAGACAAATTTGGAAGGCTCATTCTACGCAAATTGGACTTGGGCTAATGAAAGAGTTGTCTCCTCTTCTATTTTCAGCGCCACTTCTTGGCTATTGTAAATTTTTTATGTTAATGGCTTTTCATCGTTGTAAAAAAGATCCCTCTTTTAGCAAGAAAACTTCTTCCAAAGATTGTGCTGTAACTTTTTTTCAAATCAATGAGAAGAGGACTTTGTTTTTTCAATTTCTAGCAGCTGGTATAGTGTACTATTGTTATAGATTTGCCTAAGTGATAGATTTTCTTTCTTTTTTGTCAAATCTGGATTTGTACCTAGTTAGTAGTTGATCATTTATGCAGATCATGTTCTGTGTTGGATTGTCTTTTGTTGAATTTATAGTGGATATTAGTGGCTGTTTAGTGCCTTTCATCCGGCTTATTTCTCCGTTTCCTTCAAGCTTAGATCATTAGATAGAACCTTTTCGTTAAATACTTATGTGTATTAATCAATTGGAGTTGAAGTTTTGCCTCTTCTTTGTCTGAATTAGTGCTTTTAGAAGCTCGATTTGAGTGGATCAAGCAAATTAGGTGTATCACTGCTTTAGCTAGGATTTCTTTGCAAGTTCTTTCTTCCCTTTTCCCCAGGTAGTTTGTAGCGTAGAAGTTGAGATCTTCATTGATACATCTTATAGAAACCAAAGTTCTCTTGAAGTTCTTCTCACCATTGAGGCACCCACCCTCGTGAGAAGATCCCATTGTTTCAACTGGAGTGAGGATTAACCGTTTCAGCACATCTTCAATCAGAATGCAACTCCAGGTTGGCAACAGGGATCTCCAAGATGGTATTTATCCTTCTCATCTAAGTGCTTCAAAAAGAAGATATTTCAGGTTGCAATCAATTCAATTTTTGCTTGTTGATGGTGTCTTGTTTAAGAAGGATATCAATGAAATGTTGCTAAGATGTATAGAGCCAAGCCAAACTCAGAGATTGTTTGAAAAATTCCATGATGGACATGGTGGACATTTTTTCTCAAGAACTACAACCCTTAATATCATGAGAGGTGGGTACTATTGGCCCACTATATTTGGTGATTGCCATGCAAGGGTTAGGAAGTGCAAGCAATGTGCTATATTTGTAGGAAAGGTTAAACTTGCAACCTTGCCCCTTCAGCCAATTGCGGTGGATCAACGTTTTGTTCAATGGGGATTGGATTTTATTGGTCTCATAAATCCTCCTTCAAGTTCAGGGCACAAATTATTTCTAACAGCTACTGATTACTTCACAAGTTGGACAGAGGCAATAGCATTGAAAGAAGCAAACGAAACCAATGTTCTTGATTTCTACAAAGGTTTGCGTACTAAATTTGGAGTTCCTTCAACCATTATCTCTGATAATGCAATGGCTTTCGTGCGATCTAGGATCAGCGAATGGGCTGTCTAGCATGGAGTTTATCTCAGCACTTTATTGAACGATTATCCACAAGGCAATGGCTTTGTTGAATCTACAAACAAAAACCTATTGAGGATCATAAAGACTATTGAAGATAATCAGAGGCCATGGCATTTCAAGCTGAAGTCAGCTCTATGGGCTGATAGGATCACCTATAAAAGGTCAATAGCCAACTCTCCATACAAGCTCGTAAATGGTAAAGAAGCATGATTACCTATCTCTTTTGAATTTCCAGCTTTGGAACTAATGCATCAGCTTGGACTGTTGGAGAATGAGCCTATGGAAATCAGGTATGCAGAGCTTATGAAGTTGGAAGAGACAAGAAATTAGTCCATGCTAGCCATGGAAAGTCATCAAGCACAGGTGAAGAGAGCCTTTGACAAAGGAGCTTCTTTACGAAGCTTCAAAGAAGGAGATTTGGTCCTCAAGTGGGATGAAGATCGAGCCAAACCAGGAAGGCACACAAAGTTTGATTCCCTTTGGAGTGGCCCATACATGATCTCTAGCTGCAAATCCCACAATGCTTTCCAACTTGCAAAGATGGATGGCCAGGAGCTTCCAATCTCAGTCAATGGGATACATCTGAAACATTGCTATTGAAGAGCAAAGCTCCATGTACATAGTTTTTTGCTTTCCTCCAAGTGTTGTTTAAGCACTGTAGTTTCTTTTTGTTTTGTTCCGAATAAGTGCTTGTGTGCACATTTGCTTCTTAGTTAGTTTTCCTTCTTTTGTTTCCCTTCTATTTTTGAAGGATGAAAGTTACTCCTTGTCTGGACTTGTTTATGAGCCAAATACTAAAGGAGATTTGCAGTCATGGATCAGGTTTACCTCTGTTTTGTGAGTTCAATATCATGTATATGACCAGGTCCTTAAGCATAGCAGGTATGCTTTCCAACAGAATTGCCAAAAATGTTGACAATTTGACCCTACAAGTCAAAATTGCAGCCTCTATCATTCAGAACTTTGCTTAAGCATGAACAAGGGGATATGTGGATAGTCAAGGCATCAAGCACAATCAAGTGAATACCTACGACAATGTTATAACAGTTAGGTTTTTGTCATGATGTTGCGATAAAAATAAGGAGGGTGAGAGATACTTGACCTATATGCAACAAGTTGCCTTGTTTCATGTCAAGAGACTAGGGTTGAATAAGGGGCAACATGGATATGAGAGAAAGAGTTTGCAGGCCTTGGGTGACATGATACAGTAAAGAGAGTCAAGAAATCCATTGAAGTCATAAGGTTTTAAGAATAATGGTTTATATATATATGATTAGTGCAAATAATCTCATCAAGCAATCAGAGGAAGAATGAAAATCAAATCTGCTTTGGAGCCTCCTTTGGGGTCATTAACGAGCTACAGCCATGCAAATTTTAAAGACACCTACAACAAGTTCAAAGGCCATGTCTCCTATTCAAAATATCATAAACAGTTATGAAGCTACAGGCCTGTAGGTTCGCTTGTGAATGAAGGCGAGTGTTTTCTTTCGAACACCTACAGAATGCAGTGTTGTCTCAAATGTCTCAAATGTCTAAGTGTCAGAACAATTTCCTCGGACAATTTGTCCTAGGGGAAAAATCTGAGAGAATGCAATTTTCAAGGACTTTACAAAAAGCCCGGGTGGCCTCCAAAAAACTCGGGTGCCTTAAAAAAATTCTGAAAAAATTACAAAGGGGCAGTTCTTTGGCGAAGAAAAGGTCCATTACAAAAAGTCCGGGTGTCCTGCAAAAAACCCGGGTTAAATGTTTGAAGGGCCATTTTCAAGCTTCCAGAAGGCAATTTCAAAAATCCCGAAGGGCACTTGCCCTTCGAAAAAGTTCACTTCAAGGTTGAAAGGGATGTTTCCAAAAAACCCGGGTGCCCTCCAAAAAGTTCGAGTTTCCTCCAAAAAACCCGGGTGCCCTCCAAAAAACCTGAGTACCTTCCAAAAACCTGGGTGCCCTCCAAAAAGTCCAGGTGCCCTTTTCTTAAAAGTTATTCGCTTTGTGAGGGATTGTTTGGAAAGCCCGAAGGGCATCTTCGAAATTGTCGAAGGGTAAGTGTACGAAGGGAAAAAGTCCGAAAGGGCACTTCTGAAAATGACCCGAGAAAATTGTTCGGGTGAAAATGTCCAAGGGAGAATTGGCACATAAAAGTCGTGGATCAAATCCGCTGGAAAGTGAGAACACAGTTTCATAAAGTCCACAAAAAATGACTTAACAAAGGAAATGGACCAAAAAAAAAGTCCAACAGAAAACACAGGCAGATAAAAACCCGAGGCAAATAAAACAGAAGCAAAAGTCTAAAGACAATTCCTGCAGACATTTTGTCTGTGGGAAGTTAGCTGTGCAAAAACCAAAGAACAAGTCTGCAGACCAAAACCTGAGGCAAATACATAAGCCGTGAGAATAAACCCGATGCCTTAGAAATAAAATGAAAGGGAGAAGTCTGATATAAAAAGCACTGGAAGAGAATGAACATAAGTTTGACCAAAAGACAAATGCATTTAAAGGAAAGGTCCTTAGAAAAGACAAACCAAGCAAATACAGCCAAAAGCCATGAACAGATAAGACCCGAAGAAATACATGCAAGAGACGGAGTCAACGTGGAATTCCATGCAAGCAAGGGCTAATTACGATTGACTGGTCAAGGCTTCAATTGATTGGTTGTTGTAGTCAAGTTTATCTTCAAGGTCAACTCAGCTCTTCAAACATTCCAACAACTCATGAAGAGTTCCAAATTTGGAGGTGGGCGTACCATTTTTGCATGATAAAGAGTTTAACATCCCAAAATTAGCCATCGTCCATTTCAACACCAAGGAGTCTTCATGCAAGACAAAATACATAGAAAAGACAAATTTGGAAGGCTCATGCAACGCAAATTGGACTTGGGCTAATGAAAGAGTTGTCTCCTCTTCTATTTTCTGTGCCGCCTCTTGGCTATTGTATTTTTTTATAAGTTGGCTTTCAGCCTTGAATTAAATTATCCCTCTTTTGGCAAGAAAACTTCTTCCAAAGACTGTGCTGTAACCTTTTTCAAAATCAATAAGAAGAGGACTATGTTTTTTCAATTTCCAGCAGCTGATATAACATACTTTTGTTATAGATTTGCCTAAGTGATAGATTCTCTTTTTTCCTTGATAAATCTGAATTCGTACCCAGTTACTAGGTGGTCATTTATGCAGGTCACGTTTTGTGTTTGATTGTTTTTTACCGAGTTTATAGTGGATATTAGTGGCTGTTTAGTGCCTTTCATCAGGCCTATTTTTCCATTTCCCTCTAGCTTAGATCATTAGATTAAACTTTTTCATGAAATACTCATGTGTATTGATCAATTGGAGTTGAATTTCTGCCTCTTCGTTGTCTGAATCAGTGTTTTTAGAAGCTCGATTTGAGTGGATCAAGCAAATTAGGTGTATCACTGCTTTAGCTAGGAGTTCCTTTCGTTTTCTTTCTTCCCTTTCTCCTAGGCAGTTTGTAGCGTAGAAGTTGAGATCCTCATAGATACATCTTACAGGAACCAGTCTTTTCTGGAGGTTCTTCTCATCATTGAGGCACCCACCCTCGTGAGAAGATCCTAATGTTTCAACTGGAGTGAGGATTAGCCATTTCAGCACGTCTTCGATCAGGGTGCAACTCCAGATTGACAACAGTAATACATCTGTTTGTTGGAACCCTATATTGATGTTAAACCAGAGCAAATCCGGTCCTCCTTGGAGTTCTAGACATAATACATCTCAGTGGTTGGGAAGTGCTGCTTCAAGGGAAATGTCTAAAAAATTTGCAATTGTCAACAAGGGTAGTATCTCTTGGGTGTTTTCCCCTACCAATTTTTGTAATGGGATGGAAGGAGATAATTCGAGTACTTGTCGCTAGAGAACTCTAAACCAAGCGCACCTTATAGTACTACAAGTGCGATTGTTTATTCATAGTCAATATTTTGTGTAAGGAGCAAAATTCTGGAAAAACATAAGCCTGTTTCCCTAAATTTTCTCTATTGTGGATTGCATATTGTGCAAATAAAAAGAGGAAAGTCATCACTAGGAAGGTTTGGACAATAAACCCTACTTGGAAGACCTTTAATTACAACATATTATCTACATATGAGATTTTTATTATGCTCCGTAATTCCCCTAAGACCTTTTGGCATACTCTCCTCCCAGGTAAGGCCCATCTTCTGAAATTGACTCCTAGGCCTAGGTCTCCCATGCCAGTTCTCTTTATGAAATTTCTGATTTGCCAACTGTTCACGTCTCTTCTTCTCCAATTTCCTATCATATGGTTTTCCTATGGGACATTAGAGGGACTATTAAGAAGCTATGCACTAGCAGAGTAGAAATTTGTAAGGGGCTTTTGAGCAGTTTGAGCATGGTAAATTCAGAGTGAGGGGACAAAATCTTCTGGAGAGATTTCCTTACTGATCACATTGTTACTCTTTGAGTTATCATTGAGGAGGCTCATCAGTGTTCTCCTAAAGTCCTTCATTGCTTTATAGACTTAAAAAAGAATTTTGACTTTGTACCCAAGCATCTATTTTTCCAGAGGTCACACGCTATTGGTATCTCAAAGCTCTTTAATAACTAACATCATGAGTCTCTATGAGACAGTTGTTGGCTGTTTTTGGACGTGGATGGAATTTTCAGAAGTCCTACCACAGGGGCGCCTTCTCTCAAAAATTCTCTTTGGGATCCTATGTAGACAAGCTTGAGGAATCTCTTATATAGAACACTCAATTCGAGGATGGTGGTACCTTACATCATGCGTTGATTGCTTAATTTCTTTTTGGTCAATGATGTGGTCCTCGTTCATTCTCTTGAGGGTTTGCAGAGACAAACATTTTAATTACTTGAACTACCTATGGCGTTCCCACTATGTGTGCTAAGACTCAATCCCAAATCTCCAACCTCGAGATTAGAACAGAGGTATGGCCTTTGCATGAACAAGGTTAAGAAACTTGTATTTTAAATGTGTTGTGAAATAGCAAGCTCGAGATTTTTTTTGAAATGTTAAAGAGAGAGGACCTTAAAGGAGTGTCAAGCAATATGTAACTTGAGAACCTTTTGCAGTGGAGTGAGTATTATGCTCTTTGTGAAGTTGTAAAACTTAAAAGGTGTGTTTGGTTTCCAAGAGATCAACAAGTTCATTGAAAAGAGAACATGGAGACTGTATGGCCATAAAGCTTCCATGATATCCTCATTTATCCCTTTTGATGTCTTTGAGTAAAATTGTTGAGATTTTTAGTTCAACATGTACATGCGAAAATTGATTTATATTTAATTACTTAATGTTGTTTCATTTGCAAACATAACAATTACATGGTGGATTTTATTTGAAAGTGGAAAATTTGTTGTTTCCATTTGGTACGCAAAGGCTAGTTGGACTTCATAAATAGTGATCTGATCAGTTGAATGGCTATAGATTGACCACAATGTATCTTAAACTTCTTAGAACGGTTATCTTGGATGGGGCTTCAGAAATACAGTTTGTTAGGAGTATAATAGGACTGTTTTTATCGTTTCTTGTGTTCCAGCATTATTATTTTTCCAGGCAGTTATTGAACTTCCTATGTAACTTCCAATTTGCTTGATTTCAGGGCCGGTGGAGCTTGCTGCTGTGGGGGTTTCTATAGCAATATTTAATCAAGTTTCCAAAGTATTCAATTTTCCCCTTGTAAGTGTCACAACATCTCTAGTGGCTGAAGAAGATGCTACTACCGAGATGGTCATTCAGGGGTCAAATATTGAGAATTCTTTAAAGGAATCTTCAACTAATGATGAAATAGAAGTACTAATTTCTTCTACTCGTATGTATTTCCAATTTAAACCTAACTCAAGCCTCATTTTAATTGCAATGTTTAAATTTAGTTTAAACTTTTTCTGGTTTTTCTGTTTCTTTGTTAGCATGGCATAAAGATCTTGAATTGTGTTTAAATTTAGCAGATCAAATATTTTCACATTGATTCCTCCTTTATTTCTCACTATCTCAGATGACTTGGACTCAAAAGGCAACACTTCAAAGGCTAACACAATTTTGGGTTCACCAATAACTGAATCAAGTATTGAAAGGAGAGTTCTTCCGTCAGTTTCATCAGCATTGGTAATTGGTGGAACTCTTGGCATTCTTCAGGCTTTTATTCTGATTCTTGGAGCAAAACCCATCTTGAACATTATGGGTGTAAATGCAGTAAGTGTGCTAGAGATAACTACTTTCTGTTGAACCACAAGCTCAATTATGTGACATGGTTTTGATGTTCCTAGCTTAACCATGCTTTCTTTTGGCTGTATCATTTTAAATTTGAATTAGACTTGTAATCTGGTGAATGTGTCCGTGAGAAAGTGAGAAGATCATATACATGAAAGTAATGATATGAACTACTGCACTACTTGTTATTAAAAATAAAAAGTCGCTCATTTGTGCAAAGGTGACATCAGCCAACAAAAATGGGATTTGTGCTTGATGTGTGTTAATTCTAGGCTTTGTCTAGAACTGCCTTCAATATATTTTATGGAGCACTTAGGATAATGGAATTTTAGCCCATATACTAAACGTATGGTTGTGAACCCTGCACATTAGATTGTCTTATTGCATCAGAGTTGCTAATCAAGGCATTCTTGTTAGCATGTTACCTTCCTTAAAATGTGTATAAATTTGAGGGTTGAAAGAATAATGATCTACTCCCATTCTAATGCTTCTTAATGAGATGCCCTTTTCTTCCCAAGATTAGAATTTGAGAATAAGGACATATAATAGGCGTAGAGGATGTTTCATGGTTCTAATTAAGATAAGGATTAGGAATGAATTGCTAATTACATGTCAAGTTGTCTTACTTATTTTATGGTAGTAATGGTTCTGGAAATATAGCTCTCCAGGCTGACTTGCATCTCTAATGGCCACTGGAATTATAGGCACTGAAGGAAGGCAGTTGGGCTGATTCGTGACACCTTTCATTGACTTAGAATTGGCATTTGGAGGTGGATTAACAGGCCACCTTGAGTGGCCTTTTATTCATCCACCTTAAGGTCGAACTACAACACCCATCACTCTTTCATGTGACACATATAAATACTTGAAATGGACCAATAAATTTAGCATGATTCATGGGCCACTTCCCTCTTGAAAGCATATTTTTGAAACAAACAAGATCAATATCTACTGTATGATTTGTCAAGTTGCAAGTCTGATCATTAGCTATAATATTCTTTTATGAGGAAAAAAGTGATGGATGGAGGATGACCTAGATCTGGAATTCTTGAATAAATTTGGAAAAATCTGGTCTGGAATATATACATATATATGTGTGAGCATAGTTTTATAAATATGCAAAATTGAATAGTTGAAAAAATTAATTGAAGTGTAAAAAACAAGGTGGAGCTCTGCAATGGGGAGACGAAAAATCACCCTCCATTGATGGTGCTTCATGCTTGCTTCCCTCTTTCTTGATCCACTTTGCTTCTTTGGTGATTCTATGTTCGAATGTGTATTGGTTGTAAAGGGTTCATGGTTAATCTTGCTTTGATTTTATACATCTTGGCTAAGTTTAGTATATTTGTGTTTTTTTCTTTGTTTTCCTGTATGATGCATTGGTAGATTGTGTCGCCTTGATCTTGGTTTGCGTGCCTTTTGTGTTCCTTTCCCCTTGATCCATTGATACGTGTTGGAGATTGGGGGCAAAAACAATTAATGGTGGTGGCTTATGGAGGAAGGTGACTGAAGTGTTCCGAACCGTGCAAAGTGTCTCGTTGATGAAAGTATTAATGGAAATGGAGGACAAAAAACAGCAGGTAATGAGTGCCCTAAATCAAGCGGCTCAAAAGTTATTGGTGAGAAGGGTGGTGGAAAAAACGGTGACAATAGGAAGCTCTTTGGTGAAGTTTTACAGAAGGAAGAGTTTGCTAAACATTCACAAGGTGCAGAATTCGTTATTGGCTCGAGCAGCCCCTTTGAAGGAGGAGGCAGCGAAGGGTAGGACATTAAGTGCCTTAGTTTTGGTAAAACCCTTTTTCTGTTTCCCAATTTGTCTATGGAACAAGATTTGATCAGGGAAGAAGCTCAGTTAAAAAATATTGGGGTTTTCTTTGTTTGTTTGAATAGAAACACTCTCCCGTCAAGGAATTTCTTTGATAACTGTTTAAATTCGGTATGAAGCAAGAAAATGGGTATCTATGTTAGTTTCTGTAGAATGTTCCAAAAAGAGCTTTTCTCTGGTTCTTTTTAAAAATTCTAACATGCAGAGAAGAGTCATTAACAAAGCCCTATGGAATATGGGATAGTCGTTGTTTGAAGCGGTTCCATGGAATCCTAACTTAGAAAGTCAAACCCTGGTGTTCAAAATGGCCCCTAGATGGGTTGACATTGAAAATCTACCCCTCCAATTGTGGAATTTTATCCCTCAAGCCCTTCAACCCCTGGGAGAGGTGCTTAGGGTTGAGGACACCAGACAGTCTCTGACCCACATGAACGTGCAGGTTCTAATCTCCTTGGACCCGTTGGAAGCCTTTTCAGAGTCCCTCATTTTTGAAATCAACAAGGGCTCTTGCATATGCCCTATCGAAGGATTGGGAGGTCTCAATGCATGTTTCTTCTGTAAAAAAGATGGTCATATGAGGAAAAATTGCTCTTTGTTGCCCTCTTAACAAAAACAGCGATAATGTAGTCCAGAGAGGCCCTAAACTCAACAAAGACATTTTGTTTAATCCCCTCCCACCTCGAATGGAGGGCTTGGAAAACATAGATAATCCTGTCTTTAACACTAAATTTGAGGAAGGCAGAACATCCCCTGGTAAGGGCCCTAGAGTAAAAGTCAGTTCAAACTTGGTTGAGAGTAAATTAGCTTCTCATGAGATTGAGTGGGGAACTTTGTGATGTCCCGTTGCGGGCCCCTATCGGAAGGTGACGTAGGTCTGTCCGAGCGGTTTGTCTTGCCACGTGTTTCGGGGAATCACCTCGACGGTCCGAAGTGACTGGCCATGTGGGTCTGGAAGAGGACCCAAATCATCCCGGGACTTTTGGTGTGACGGCCAGTCCATATTATGTAATATCCCTTGCTTACACTGACCTTGAAATGCTGATTAGAGGCTCAAGGAATATTGTCGAACAGCTTTCATACAATCTCTTTACTTGCTGTTTCTGTATTTCAGTCTGATTGGTTCTTGCTTGAATAAGTTTTGAATGCTGCAATTAGTGTTTTGAATGCTTCTAACAATGCAAGATGGATTGACAATGTTATAGGAATGATATATTAATTGTTCTTGAACTTCCTCATACATATAGGTGACTGAAATTGACTTGTACAGCTAGTAGACAATATCAAACACTTGGCATGAATGCTAAGTGACTTGGAAATGTTTCAAAGAATAGCCACAAACCATTGACATTCAAACAAACAATTCTTATGCAAATTTCATATGCCAATAATCACCTATAGCTGCAAGGTATTTTCACAAGCAATTGTCCCACAAACTGAAAATGCAATAAGATCATCTATAGCCAATGACAAATTGTCAAACAATTGGCATGCATCCTAAAATGATAATCAAATGCATTTGATATAAGCATTACACCTAACAATTATCATGTAACTTATTTCCCCAATGTTGGTAATCTATCGCAATACCATAGAATGAAGAGCCAAGTCTCTTGGCATTACAATGTAATACAGTCCCTAGTGTTTGAGATAAAAATAGCAGCTACAAACTCATTCAAAATGCCTATATGTAATGTGATTATCATAGGAGAACCTGGTCACATGAAGCGCCCTTGAGAGAGGGTAACATGGCAGCCTTGTTACCTTGGTATGGAACCTTGAACATGTCAGATCATCCCTTTATGAATGCCGCCCCTGTTCTGGACTGAATGTGGTGGAATAAATAAATGACAACGTCAAACTCCCCTCTTCAACTCCAAACATCATTGCCCAGCTGCTAGGAATGTAGCACTCCTCTTCCCAAATGAAAATGACCCCTTATTGGCTTGTTGTGAGGTAAAAAGTAGGTCTCAGCTCTGCCGCAAATGACTTTATTATGTGATACAACAGTCCCTCCAAATTGGATCTTTTGGCTTGAAAATGGCAGCTACTTTCCTCTTTGAGACCAACGAATCATTCAATGCCTTTGTCTTATTTTTAAAAAAAAAAAGTCCTTCCATGACAAATCGCATCACATATGTTGTGTGCCCAACAATGCACTGATGTACTGTAGCATGACACTATTCATGTCATCAACAATATTCAGATCTGCAAATGCTTAACCTTTGGAACCCTTGTGAAACTTAATGTATTCTCCAATTTAAGCACAGATTGGACTCCTGGATGAAGCTCACAATGAAGCAATAATTCGGAAGATATTCCACAACCTCAAAATCGCATTACCAATTGAGAGTCTTCGTTCCCAATGGCTGAAGTAATGGTAGAAACCCTAGCTGGTCTTATCACCAACAATCTCAAAATCAAATATCAATTTTTGGATGATATGAAGCTTGGGTGACCCTCGTAATATACTTTTTTTTTCTCCTCATCAAGTCGGCCCATCTAGAAGCTTCCTTCTTATAATATTTTAGTTTCACTTTTAATAATATTAAAATATGACTTTATAAATAATAAATTGAAATGGCCCCCTTTTTATGCCACATGACCCCTCAAGTCATAAAGTGCAAATATAACTTTAAAATATACTATTAAAATATTAATTATTATTAAAGTGACCTTTTATAATAATTAAACATCATAACTTAGGCCAAACACCTTATTTCTCCAAGCTAACTGAATATCGGAATCGACACTGCTGAAATATCCCATTCAGGCGCCCTACTATAAGTAGTAATCCGCACTGAATGAATTACTATAAATAGTAAGTATGAGAGAAAGAGTCCTGAAACCCTTGCAAAGGCCAACCCTGAAACTTACTGAACTCTGAAGAATAAATAAACCATCCACTAACTAGGTTTGTGTCACAAAAGACCTTCTAACCATCTGAGTTAGCCTACGAGGGCCAGTGATAGGCTAAACCATCATAAAACAAGATCACGCTAAAAAGGGGACATTACAAACTTCCTCCCATTAGAACTCCTAAAGGTATTGGTTTATCGGTTGTTGAGGAGAAGGGTAACCAGATTGATTCGATGGAACAAACCAAGCTACCCTCTGAAGTGGTAAATACCCAAAAACAGTTTGATGAGGATATGATTGATGTTGTTCCCCTCTCCAAAGGGGGACCCTCTATGGCCTCGGATGACCCTTAGGGTTTACAAGGAAATTTGTATGAGGTGATATCAAGCAATGAAATTGAGTTTCCTCTTGATAACCTTTTTGAGTAGGTTGAGCCCCTGATGGACATATCCCTTAGTAGGGAGGCCCTGAATGTATTTGCTCATGGTGATATTTTAAAAGAGATTCCCTCCAATCATAATACTGGAGATAACTGGACCTCTAAAGGGTTTGGAAAAAGACTGAAAATTATTTCTATTGAAAATACATCCCTTGATAGTCCCTCTGCCAAAGATGGAAGACTATTGAAAAATGGGGGAACGGAAGGTGGTGATAATAGTAATAAAAAAAGGAATAAAGAGAATAAAATTCCTGAATGTTTCTCAAGATTGTCTCAAAATAAGGGGGGAAGTAAGTCCCCCAATAAGTCTAAGTAATCTTGAGCATGGTAATGCAGATTGTCAATTGGAATGTAAGGGGGCTTGAATCCCCAGATAGGAAACCTATTGTTAGGCATTTCAGATACTCTAGAGCTAAACTTGATTTTCTCCTTCTCCAAGAGGTCAAAGCAACCGGTACAATCATTTCCTTCACTTTAGGCTATATTTGGCCTAACGAGTTCCACTTCTCTACTAACCACTGTAGAGGTAAAGGGGGTGCTTCTATTTTGATTAACTTGATTTGGGGAGATTATATTGTAGAATATGGTGTCTCTCCCTGCAATAGGGCAGTCTGGGCTGTTTTCAATAAACATGACAAAATGTTTGGAATTTGTAATATATATGCACCTAACTGTTGTCAACATGGAGTTGCGCCTTGAATTGAAGACGTGCTAAAATGGCCAATCCTCTCTTCGGTTGAAACAATGGGATCTTCTCACAAGAGTGGGTGCCTCAATGGTGAGAAGAACTTCCAGAGAAGGCTGGTTCCTGTAAGATGTATCAATGGATCTCTACTCTGTGCTACGAATTTACCATGGAAAAGGGAAAAAGAAACTTGAAAGGGAAATCTTACCTAATAACGGTGATACACCAAAATATTGATCCACTCTACTTGGAACCTTGAACACTGAATCAAACAAGGGAAAAAGAAGACCTTTGATTTCAATTTATCACTATGCATAAATATTTCATGAGAAGGTTCGATCCAATGATCAAAATGTGAGGGAAAATGATGGAGAGAAGTCTGATACAAGACACTTTGCAACCACCTAACATCCATTTACAGCTTCAGCGAAAGACATATAGAACACTGAAACATGACCTGCATAATATGATGAGTTAGCAACTAGGTACGAATCAAAATTTGGGAAGGGAGAGAAATCTACCACGTATGCAAATTGCTGAATGAATGTACACTATGTCAGCGCTTGAAATCTGAAAGTACAATCCTTCTATTGATTGAAGAGGTTACACAACTCACCAATGACAGAGTCTAGTCTTCCCAAGAGAGGGATACAATTCAAGGCTGAAAAGCTAACTTATATAGAAAATTACAACAGCCAAGATTTGGCATTTGAAAAATAGGAGAGGCTAAATCCGTCCAACTCAGCGTTTACAAAAAGTCTATTTGTCTTGCATGAAGCTCCTTGGCGTTAGAGGAAATGGACGGTGTGTTTGTTGAAAGTCAAACTTTTATCATGCAAAATGCTACGCCCACCTCCAAATATGGACTTCCTCTTGAGCCGTTTGATCATTTAACAGCTTTCCTTTGCATAAAATCAACGCAAATGCCAAAATAAGAATTATGTTTGAACCGTCGGAACGTTTCGAGCTTTCGAGATAAGCAAGATTGTGTGCATGGAATTTCTTGTTGTTTGAAACGTTCAATCCTTTGCCTGTTCATCATGCAAGACGACTCTATTTTCAGAACTGAAGCGTCCTTGCTTTTTTTTAAAACGTGTTTACTTCGTTGGAGTCACTTCACGTCAGTCTGTGCATGATCTTTGTTTATCTCACCTTATCTTTATTCTGCATTTGTTTTATTCGTTGTTCATGCTTATGTCCATGTTCAGTTCTACTTTAATCTTTGCTCATGCATCTATTTCTGCGTTTGTCTTTTTTCTTGTTCAGTTCTGGCTCAGTCCTGTTTGTGCTTACGTCTCCGTTCATGCTATTTATCATGCTCAGTTCACTTTGTGTTTTCTCTGGCTTTTCTTGTGTTCTGCTTTAATTCGGGATTTGGGCTTTATTTTGGTTTTTGTCCTTCGGACAAAATGTCCGAAGGACTCTTTGTCCTTTCTCTTTCTCTGTCTCTTCTCTGTCTTTTTGTTTAGTTCTTTTGCGAACAAATTGTCAGTGGGAATTGTCTCTCTTTCATTTCCTTCGAACAAATTATTTGAAGGAATTGTTTCCTTCTTTTGTTTGGTCCTTTGTAATTGTTTCGGGCTTTACTTTCTGTCCCTTTCCTTCGGACAAAAAGTCCGAAGGAATTCTGTCTGTTCCTTTCTTTCGGAGCTTTTCCTTGAACATGAATGAATTCTATCTGTTCCTTTCTTTCGGAGCTTTTCCTTGAACTATTCTTGTTCATTTCCTGTGGCTTTTGTCGATTTTACTTATTCCTTCGGACAAAAAGTCCGAAGGAATTCGTTTCCTTCTTTTTCCCCAAATTAATTCCTTTTATATGCCTCGGGCTTTCTGGTTTTCAAATTCCCATGGGCTTTATGTTTACTCTCATTTCCTTTGGATTTTCTGCGGACTTTTTGGAGGCTGCGGACTTTTGTCTTGCATATTCTCCGAAGTATTTCTTCGAACAAAAAGTCCGAAGGATATCTTCCTTCATTTTAATTTCCTTTGCTTTATGTCTTCTCGGACAAATTGTCCGAAAGAATTCTTTCGGACTTGTCTTTTCCGCAGGTATTATCTCTCTTTCTGCTTCCTCTGTGCCCTTCGGAACTTTTGAAGGGTCCACTTCACCGACCAAGTGCCTTTCTAGAAAATTGGAAAGGTCCACTTCATTGACCAAGTGCCCTCTGCAAGGGCCTTTGTCCTTCGAAACTGGGTTTTCGGAAGAATTGTAAGGCATTAGAGCTTTTTGGAAGGCACCTCAATTGTGCTCTTCCTCTTTTATTTCGGACTTTTGACCCAAAGAAAAAGCCTTGAACGATTGCCACTTGTCATTTTTTCGGACTTTTTGTCAGTCCTTTGAGAGCTCTTTCTCTCGGACAAAATGTTTGAAGAAACAGTCCTCTTATACCTGAAAATTCCTTGGGAAGACAACAAATGAACTTACAACTTGAATATCATGGCTGTATTTGCATGTTTGGCTGTAATCAAGCAAGCTCCTTGGAAACCTTTGCATGACTAAACTTCACTTGGCTGTAGATGGCCACTTGGGTGGCTGTAAATGCTCATTTGAGGACCCCAAAACTGATTCATAAGACCAACTTGGCACCATAGCAAAGTTCCGAAGTGTAGGGGTGACAATTTTGCCTTGTGGGGGCAAAAATTGTCAACATTTTTGGTGATTCTGCTGGGAAGCATACTTGCTATGCTAGAGAACTGAGGCCATATAAATGCTATTTGAATTCCCAAATGGTGACCCTGATTTATGACTGAAAATTTCCTCTTGGCCTTCGCTTAAGTAACCTTTCTCCCTCAAAAAGGAAGGGAAAGCACGAAAGCAGGAAAACTAACTAAGAAGCAAATGTGCAAATAAGCACTTATTGAACAAAACTAAAGCAAACTACTGTGCTTGAACAACACTTGGAGGAAAGCGAAAACAACTATGTACATAGAGCTTTGCTCTTCAATAGCAATGTTTTAGATGTATCCCATTGACTGGGATTGGAAGCTCTTGGCCGTCCATCTTGGCAAGTTGGAAGGCATTGTGGGATTTGCAGCTGGAGATCATGTATGGGCCACTCCAAAGAGAATCAAACTTTGTGTGCCTTCTTGGTTTTGCTCGATCCTCATCCCACTTGAGGACCAAATCTCCTTCATTGAAGCTTCATGAGGAACCTCCTTTGTCAAATGTTCTTTTCACCTGTGCCTGATGACTTTCCATGGCTAGCATGGCTTGATTTCTTGTCTCTTCCAATTCCATAAGCTTTGCATACCTTATCTCCATAGGCTCATTCTCCAACAACTCAAGTCGCTGCATTAGTTCCAAATCTGGAAACTCGAGAGAAATAGGTAACCTTGCTTCCTTACCATAGACTAGCTTGTAGGGATAGTGGGCTATTGACCTCTTGTAGGTGATCCTATCAGCCCATAGAGTTGACTTCAACTTGAGATGTCATGATCTCTGATTGTCTTCAATAGTCTTTCGTATGATCCTTAAGAGGTTCTTGTGTAGATTCAGCAAGGCCATTTCCTTGTGGATAATAGTTCGATGAAGTGCTGCGATAAACTCAATGTTGGACAGCCCATTTGCTGATCCTAGATCCCACAAAAGCCATTGCATTGTCAGAAATAATGGTCGAAGGAACTCCAAACATAGTAAGCAAACTTTCATAGAAATCAAAAACACTAATTTCGTTTGCTTCTTTCAATGCAATTGCTTCCGTCCAACGTGTGAAGTAATCCGTAGCTATTAGAATCCACTTATGCCCTGAACTCGAAGGAGGGTTAATGAGACCAATAAAGTCCAATCCTCACTAGACAAAAAGCTGATCCACTGCAATTCGCTGAAGGGGCAAGGCTGCAAGTTTAACTTTTTCCACAAACATAGCACATTGTTTGCACTTCCTAACCCATGTATGGCAATCACCAAATATAGTAGGCCAATAGTACCCACCTTTCACGATTTTAAGTGTTGTAGTTCTTGCGAAAAAATGTCCTCCACCAACTCCATCATGGAATTCTTCAAGTAATCTTTGAGTTTGGCTTGGTTCCACACACCTTAGTAACTTTCCATTAATATCCTTTTTGAACAAAACGCCGTCAACAAGCAAGAATGGAATTGATTGCAATCTGAAATACCTTCTTTTTTAAGCACTTAGGTGAGAAGGGTAAAAACCTGCAGATAGCTTACCAAATCACGAAACTAGCTGGAAGGTGAGGTGTGAACAACAACAATCTCTTCATCATTTGACACTAAAACAACTTCATTAGTTTCTTGCAAGTCCTGAGCTAGATGCTCACAAAGTCCTTTGCCTTTAACCAACTTTGTAACCTTAATTTCTACGTCATATTCCATTACGTTGGTTATCCAACCAGCCCTCTTCTCATTTATGTCTTTGTTTAGAAGAAATTCTTTGATGCTTGGATGAGCAACCATTAGATGTATTTTATTATTGACAACAAGTGCCTAAATTTCTTAAGAGATCTTATAACTGAAAGGACATGTTTTCCAACAAAAGAATACCTTGTCTCATACTCCAAGCCTTGGCTGTAGAAAGCTATTGGTTGCTCCAAATCTTTATGATTTTGCTGCATAAGAGGCTGAAAAATAACACTGCAAATATTCTGATTTTTGTGTGAAAGAACAATTGTGTTTCCACTTCCAAAACAACCTTAACACTTCCTCAAGTGAGTTGCCACACTTAGGAAAAATTAGAAAAATAAATTTGATATTCAATCCCATGAATTTACCTTTCCACCAACCTTCCAAACCTTTCCAAGCAAATTGTCCAAGTTGCAAAATATTATATTAATTTTTTAAATATTTCTATGGCACAAAATGGCCCTCAAACCCTGCAATTGATCCACAAATAACTTGCCAGTGCTGGAATAAAATATTAAAATTATTTTTTGACCTTAGAAGAGGGTTTCAAAGCCAATTAGCCCTCTTGAGAGGGGTCGCCACTCTCCCAAAGTAAGTCGCCACCCTAGGGATGGCTTCCTAGATCAACCAATCTCTCGAATCAAATTCGCCCACCTCTTTGACCTGCAAATTATGAATTTCCAGATCTCTATAGGATTTGAAACAATCCTTGACGAAGGTGGTGTCCAAAAACACTCTTGTAAGTCCAATTACATGCCACCATACAAATCTGAAGCATAATTACATCTTTTGAATAGAGTTGCTCCTGAATGTAGGAATGGAGCTTTTCATCCCCAAACCCTTGTCACATTGAAGGTTTTGTCCTCAAGTTTTGGTGAACAAGCTTGACATGCTTGATCATCATTTGTGGCGCTCAAAATAAGGAGGGAGAGTTTACCTTTTTTTTAAAAAGATATTATAAAAGCTTCCTTATAAAAACACTTTAGGCCTTAAGTGACCATGACCCTCAAAAAGGTCCCAAAATTAGATTATAAAATGCTTTACCATAAAACGCTCTTGAAGCTCACACATGTTCCACTTCTTGCCTCTAAATTCCTTAGCCCTTGGGAACGAAAAGGCTAATGGTCTTTCCTAAAGACTAGCTTGAAAAGGGGGACATTACATTAGACAAGGTTTCCCCCTTGCTCCTTTTCTATTTGTCATGGTGGCCGATGCACTGCACTATCTGTTGAGGATGGATGCTATAGCCCCCCCAGAAAGAGGTTTCCAACGTCCAAATAAATTGGAAATGATTGATGTACTATTTGTTGATGATTCAACATTGTTCACTAAGCTTTCCAAAGACAATCTAATACAAGTGAGACTCAGATTGAATATATATCGTCTAGCCTCTGGTTCTAAGATTGCTTATCATAAGTCTTGTATGATAGGATGGAAGAACCAGCCAGACTGACTTGTTGAATTTAGGTGGGAGTGGAAGGGCCCCAACTAGTTGGTTAGGTATTTGGGAATTCCATTTGCCCTTGCTCCCCCTCTCAAATAGATGTGGGAATGGGTGTACATCAAAATAAATGAGAAAATTGAAAAGTGGCAAGATCATCTTTTTTCACTCCTTGGTAGAATTCAAGTTTGTTAGAAAATTATTTCATTTTAAAATAGTTTATACTATGCTTCTTGTTGGCTGTTTAACAAAACTCATATTAACTTGCTACATAAAATTATTACAGACTTTTTATGGTTAGATGGCAAGGGGAATAGGAAAAGACATGTAGTTACTTGGAAGTTTTGTCGTAAACCAAGAGATATTGGAGGTCTTGGTCTAAAGCACCTACGCATTCAAGGTATTACTTTAGCGGTTAAATGGATCATCAAGGCTTTCAAGGGGGATGAGCCTTGGCAAGTGCTGGCAAGAAATAACATTTTAAGAGGGTTTCCTAAAGGTAAAACAGGTTGGAAAGGCTTGCACATTGCTGACATTCTTCTTGGCCCTTATTCCTTTTGTCATGTCCCCATTTTGGGCATGACACTATTGAAGACCTTTAGCCTTGCTTAGTTTTCTAAGGACTAAGGGAAGAAGAGAAAAATAAGGGAAACATTTGATTTTGAAGAGAATAATTGTAAAAGTACTTTATTATTATAATTTCATTTAAGTTGGAGCCTTTTTAAGGGCCACGAGTATTAATCCACTTAAGTAAATTATAAAAAGATATTCTTTTATAATTTGGAAAAAGATCAAGGAATTTTCCTCCCAAATTGGGCTCTTCACTTGGGGAGAAGTATAAAAGCAATTGAGGGGTCTTGTTGAAAAGCATCTTGGAAAATTATTTGAAATTACAAGTTTTGAGCACGAAAAAGCTTGAGCTTTGGACTTGAAAATGAAAACCTTCAAGTAAAGAGATTGGGGAAGAAAACCCTCATTCTTCCGTGGGGCAACTTCATCTAGGAGCTGTCATTGTTCATCAAAATTCAAAAAAGACAAAAAAAAGGGTTTCCAAGTGGGGCGAATAGCTTGGAAGGTTGACAAATTGCTTTAGGAGGGTGGTGACTTGCTTGTGGAGGTTGGCGACTTGTTTTGGAAGGTTTTAGCTAATGTTTGAGGGCCATTTCTTGCCATAATATTATTTTGCAAATTTTATATGATTTTTCCAGCCTTGGGCGATTTGGAAAAAGGACCTATTTGAGGGTTTGAGGTCAAATATTGATTTTAAAAATATTCTAAATCTTTTTATATTATTCTAAATATTTGTTGTAGTAAATTTAGTTTGTTTGTGAGGGAAAAACATTATAAAAAGGTATTTGATTGCAGTTGTATTTTTCTATTAATTTTGAAGACCTTTTGAAGGTAAAACACTAGAGAAATTGTCATCAAATCGCTGCCATAAATCATATTTATTTTCTGAACATAGACGACTAGGGTTTGAAGTGCTAAGTTGGATTTTTAAAGTATTAATCTTGGCTGAAAGGGTTCATAATTGATTTGAAAGGTATAACATATTTTTATATTAATTTTGGAATATATTTGTAGCTAAGATTTGATGTGGTAAAAATCAAAATTTTATTATTTGCTAGGGTTTCATATAAAAATCAGATTTAAGAGAATATCCCTAATTTGGGGATATTACAGTGGTATCAGAGCCAACTTCTTGGCCAGCTGTAGGGTGTGAATGACTTCAATGGATTGGCAACCTAGGTTTTTGCCAAAAGAAGAATACAAAGATCCCATTCAAAAGGTAGGGATGAAAAAGAGGACGATGGATGAAGCCATGGATGAATTGTTGCAAGCCATGGAGAATTATCAGAGGGAACTGAAGGCATTAAGTCCCAAGGTTGTGGCAAAGTCTATGGGGTTAAGCCCTAGACTTCAAAAGTCTCTTTTAGAAGAAGAAAAGATTGAACTAAATGTGAATGATGAACTTCAAAAATCAAAAAATTTGGGGCAGTCAAGTAGCGAAATTTCTGAGTTTCACAATACAGAGATTTTGGAGCAGCAAGAAGAGTTGTTTCTGTTATGTAAAGGGCAACCAATGATTGAATTTTTTGAGCTACAAGAACAAGAAATTCAAGGGCAGCCAAGTGAGGGTTTTCAACAAGTTATGGAGCAACCAATGGGGTTGCAAATGGTAGACACTAAGGTGGGAGTAATAGAAAAATCAGAACTTTCAAGGGTAGAGCAAGGAGTTGTCCAACAACTTTATGAGCAACCAAAAGATCCAGAAGAAAGTTTGGATATGGATAAGGAATCCATAATGGAAAGGTATGTCATGAAAGATTTTTTTTGCATTATTTCTTATCATAGATCATTTTCTTTGCTTAATTTCAAATTTTAAAAGGAAGCTTGGAAGAAACAATTGTTGTTAACTCTTGAAAAGGAGGCCCAAGTCCTAACAAGGTTGGACAAGGCAAAGGGATCCCTTGAAGGGGGGATGCCAAATAAAAAAGGGGAACACTTGAAGGCAATGGTTGCTAAGGTTGATTTGCATACAAACAAGTATGCAATGGAAGCAACAAAATCAGAAGGGGCAAATGTTGATATTGATATTGCCAACAAAGAGAAAGAGATGAGCTCTAATTGGAGAAGGGAATTTTGCCATGTAAATTCAAGGATTGGGCATGACAAATTTCTAACATGGTTGTGGGATCTAGGTGAGCCCTACAAGCATGATTTTGTTATTATGTTATGTTTCGAAACAAAGGACAAAGCTTGGACCCTCATGGAAAGGGGCATAAGCAAGAAGTACCATGATCCAATGATCAAAGGAAGGGCTGTAAGTAACACATTCACTATTGTTTTTTGCATTCTAAGTTTGCTTTCCCTAAAATGTTTTGTTGCCATGGTGAGTATTGGTCCTAGGAAGGTGTGCCCCTCACATCCCAACACTATGGGAGTAGTTCAAGCATGTATAAGTGGAATTCCAGCCACTATAAAAGGAAGATTGAAGACGGAAAAAACATGCTACAGCCATGATAAGAGAAAACTAAGACACAAAAAGAAAGGCCATATCATGTTCATAAGGCATGATGGAATAATTGGAAAAGTGTTGCTAAACACTGTTGTATTGGCTAATATGTTTGCTTCTTGCGCAGGATCACTAGGGAAATCATGTGCAATGGACATCAAGAATGCAAGAAATGCTGTGATCTCCATACTTGAGCAGCCAAGTGGAGGTGGTGAAACCACCCAACTCCATATTTGAAGAGTGTGTTAAATTCAGAAAATGGGGAAGGTAGGAAGGTAGAAGGAGGTATGCAAACTCAATGGGTTGAAAACTCAGAAAATGGTGAAATTTTTGGCATACTACAGTCAACAATAAATTCTGGAAATGCATATGTAAGATCTGAATTTTCTTGCTCAGCAATTTCCGAGTTAGAAGAACAATTCCAACAACCCATTGGAGGCCAAAAAGTGGGAAATGGGAGCACACTACAGTCCACATGGATAAGGAAAAGGGCACCAATCGAGCCTGAGTTTTATCACTCAAAAAAATCAGAATTTGGGACATTTCTACAGCCACTTCACAAGGGTAAGAGGACTATTTTTTTGTATATCTACATCTGCTATTAAGTTCTTAAAATGTCTATGGGAGGGGACATAACTTGCACAAAAGAAAGGTGAGGAATGAAAGTATGGTACAACACTTTTCCGTTGATCGTAATGGATTTTTTTTAGAGTCAGATTTGGGCTCACATTTGCATGAAAATGTTGAGAAGTGGTAGCCAATGAATGGGCATATAGCACACATTAAAGGACCCAACCAAGAGGGTTTGCTTCTTGATAAAATCTCCTCCCTAGGTATGTTGCTCAATAAATTCAATCTTGTTGTTTGGTTGCAAGTTGGGAAAGAATTGCAATGGCATGTAGGAGCTTTCAAATAGTTGTGGAATGTTGGCCACAATAGTAGGCACTTAATGAAGGAAATTCAAATGGATCTTTCCATTTTGGGCAGCGGAGTGTCACCTTTTGAATATTTTTCTTTTGGCAACCTGGGGCCAACTAGTACATTCTTTGAAATAAGGTTTGTGTTCATATTGGCATCCTTGAATATAGATAAGGAGAGCACATGGGAGGTCAACTTAGTAATGAATTGGTTGGCTTTTGGGGTAATTGTGTTAAGCACACAACACACTGAGAGGGAGGGTGAATCAGTGTGTGATAAAACTTTACTTTCTTAAAATTAATGTTCACAATGAAAACATTCAAACAAGAACAATTAATTAGGCAACACAAGATTTACGTGGAAAACCCTCTTTTGAAAAAAAGTACAATGAGGAGTTGCTTGGATCTACCATCCAAATCCAACCATAAAATAATAATTCTCTTACAAAATTTGTAGGCACCAATCTACTTGGAGACACCAATCCCCACTGCTAAACACCAACTTAGCAAGAGACACCAATCTCTTCTTTTTGAGGCACCGACCTTTACTAAAACAATCTTTCACCTTACTGTTGTTGTTGTCAACCTAGAGTTGCACCCTGAAACGAAGACATGCTGAAATGGTTAATCCTCTCTCTAGTTAAAACAATGGGATCTTCTCACGAGGGTGGGTGTCTCAATGGTGAGAAGAACCTCCAGAGAAGGCTGGTTGTTGTAAGATGTATCAATGCAGATCTCTACTCTGTGCTACAGACTACCATGGAAAAGGGAGAAAGAAACTTGAAAGGGAAATCCTACCTAGTGACGGTGATACACCAAAATGTTGATCCACCCTACTTGGAACCTTGAACATTGAACAAACAAGGGAAAATGAAGACCTTTGATTTTCAATTGATCACTATGCATAAGTATTTCATGAGAAGGTTCGATCCAATGACAAAAACGTGAGAGAAAACGATGGAGAGAGGTCTGATACAAGACACTTTGCAGCCACCTAACATCCACATACAGCGTCAACAAAAGACATAAAACAGTGAACATGACCTGCATAATATGATGAGCTAGCAACTAGGTACAAATCAGAATTTGGGAAGGGAGAGAAATCTACCACGTATACAAATTGTTGAATGAATGTACACTATGCCAACACTTGAAATTTGAAAGCACGGTCTTATTGATTAAAGAGGTTACACAACTCACCAATGACAGAGTCTGGTCTTACCAAGAGAGGGATCCATTTTACAAGGCTAAAAAGCCATTAATATAGAAAATTATAAAAAACCAAGAGATTGGCGTTTGAAAATAGAAGAAGAGCTAAATCTGTTCAACTCAGCCTTTACAAAAGTCTATTTTGTCTTGCATGAAAATTCCTTGCATTGAAAAGAAGAAGACAAGCTTTGGATGCATGAAAATTATGAAAAGATGTCTTGACTTGAAAACCAGTCAACTCCAAAACAAGAGTAGTCAAATCCACTTGAATTGTTGGAACGTTTGAAAGTCTCCCCTTTGCATGAAATTAATGCAAATGCCAAATTAAGAATTACGTTTGAAACACCGAAACGTTTCAAGCTTCGAGACAAACGAGAGTGCATGCATGGAATTTCTTTTGTTTGAAACTTTCAACACTTTGCCCGTTCATCATGCGAGACAACTCTATTTTCAGAACCAAAGCAAGCTTTTTTTCTTAAACGCGTTCACTTCGTTGGAGTAACTCACGTTAGTCTGTGCATGATCTTTGTTCATCCTGCCTTTGTCTTTATTTTGCATTTGTTTTATTCGTTGTTCATGCTTATGTCCATGTTCAATTCTGCTTCAGTGTTTTCTCATGCCTCTTTCTACGTTTGTCTTATTCTACATTTGTTTTATTCGTTGTTCGTGCTATTGATCATGCTCAGTTCACTTCATGTTTTCTTTGGCTTTTTTCGTGTTCTGCTTTAATTCAAGATTTGGGCTTTATTTTGGTCGGGCCTCTGTGTTTATATTTTCCTGTGCTTGGTATTTTCTTTTCTCTTTTTTGGCTTTTGCTTACGTTTTAGCCTTCGGGCTTTTGGTTCTTTGCTTGTGGCCTTGTCTTTTCTATCGAGCATTTGTCTCTCCTGAATTCCTTTGGACATCCTTTGGACAAAAAGTAAGTAAATTCTTTTCCGTTTGTGCCTTTGCTTTTATTTCTATCGGGCTTTTGTCCTCCCGAATTTCTTCGGACTTTTTGTCTGAAGGAATTCCTTCGGACAAAAAGTCTGAAGGAAATTATTTTCCTTTTGTGCCTTTGCTTTTATGAAGGTGCCCTCCGCAAAGGCTTCTGCTTCCCAAAATGCCCTTCAGGATTTTTGATTTGGTCCTGTCTTTGGCTTTGGTGCCCCCCACAAGGGTATGTTCTTCCAAAAGTGTCTTTCGAAACTTTTGAAAGGGTCCTACCACTGACCAAGTGCCCTCTGCAAGGGTAAGGTTCTTCCAGAAGTGCCCTTCGCAAGAATGGAAAAGGTCCACTTCACTGACCAAGTGCCCTTTGCAAGGGCTATTCTCCTTAAAACATACCTTTCGAAAGAAGTGTAAAGGCCACCTCGGTGCATAAGTGCCCTCCGCAAGGGCTATTGCCCTTCGGGCTTTTTGAAGGGCACCCGGGTTTTTTGAAATTGTCCTTCGGATGAATTGTCTTGACTTGAAAACCATAAAGTGAACCAACCTAAAGGGTACATACCCTTCGGAAATTTTGAATTGGACCTTCCCGAAGGGTAGGTGCCCTTTGGGTCTTCTCAACTGTGTTTTTCTCTTTTTCTTTCGGACAAAAAGTTCGAAGAAAATAAACTTTGAACGATTGACACTTAGTCATTTTTTTGGACTTTTACACAGTCCTTTGAGAGCTCTTTCTCTTGGACAAAATGTCCGAAGAAATATTCCACATCTTATAGCTTGTATGTCTTGGCTGCATTTGCATATTTCGCTGTAATCAAGCAAGCTCCTTGGAAACCTCTGAATGACTAAAATTCCCCTGGCTGTAGATGGCCACTTGGGTGGCTGTAAATGCTCATTTAAGGACCCCAAAACTGATTCATAAGACAAACTTGGCACCATAGCAAAGTTCCGAATAGTAGGGGTGACAATTTGCCCTGTGGGGGGCAAAATTGTCAACAATTGCTTCATCAACGAATGATGGCAGATTCAATTTTCTCTTCTTCTCCACAAAAATCTGCTTATGCTTTGAATGATAGAAAAAATTAATTCCATATCTGTCTCAACTTTCTATCTGCCTTATATAGCCTTCAAAGGCTCTTCACAAAGGGGGCATCCCATCAAAGAGTCACTTCTTCACCAAAAGATGTGTCTTTTATTTAATTTAACTAAGAGAGAGACTCCCAAATTAGCGTCAATACAAATGAGGGCCGACCCTTTCAATGATTACCATTATTTCATATCTTGTATGGGAGGGGGGAGATTTAACCATAAGCACTTACACAAACAAACTCCTTGATCGTTCAATTAATTAAATTCTTTTATGCTAATTGGCCTTCATCATTAATGCTACAATAAATCTCTTAATTAAATCATCTATTAAGTTTTGGGCCCTTCTTGTATGACATCGTTATGTTAATGATATCATTCTTTCAATGATATCTCCTTTGACTTTAATGATAATTTTGTTGCATTAATGACACTTCTGTTGACAATTCCGTTGATGACAATTACAATTCCCTTGACATCAATGACAATATTCAAACAATCTCCCCCTTTGTCATTGATGGAAAATTTGTAGAGAAATTCCCCCTTGCTGTAGTTCTCCTTTGCTCCCCCTTTCAGTAATTCTCCCCCTTTGATGAAAGAACCCCTTGTCAATCTGCGCTTAATTTTTCAGTTTGTGTTGTTTGTCATTTTTTCAAACACTTGGCATGCAAAGAGACTGAGTTCTAATTTTTGAGTGTATATGTGTTTGTTTTGTTGTTTTTGAATGATTTGCAATGCCAAAACATATACCAATACATAGAAATGATAACCAATAACTTGCATAAACAAAGAATGAACATTCAACCCTTCAAAATGGTTTTATTTGCACTATATCAGGTCTGAATACATTGCATTACAGGTCTGATATAATTTATTTCAGACTACAACATTACATAAAATGACATACCCGAACTTATATGACAAAGTAGACATCCAAATGTGCAAAGTTGGGGCTGAAGTATGATCTCCAAGAGCTGGAATAATTTGAAGAATAAAGTGCAGGTCTAAACCCCCTGAAAACCTTGAATTATGCCATGGCCAATCATAAATAATTTTATAAAATATATCTTTGCACATATGGCTCCAAAACCCTCATCCAAGTGTCACCAAAACCCTCATAACCAGTTGCCCAAGTAGATGGAAACCATATAAAATTATGAAGATATTAAATCTGCAACTTTTTTCACCAAATAAGGGTTGCCAAAACCCTAACACCTTCAAATAAAATTCTGATCAGCAAATATTCATTCAAACCCTAACCAGAATTGATGCCAAATGAAGATCATGAAACCCTAGACGCCTTATTTGTCACTTTGCCTTCAAAATTTGCAAACCCACTTCATATTTTTGATTGTAAAGTCCTTCAAAATAATTTTGAGACCCAACCGTCTAAGTATGAGATGAATCCTATAACTAAATGCCAACTTGTAGCTCCAAACTGCCTCAAATTTGCAAAATAATCCCAATAGTGAACCCTGGATGGATCCACCTCTTAATGGTGGAATTGGGTTTTCGTCCAACCCATTGAATTCTAAGGGTTTTCGTCCTCAGAATTAGCTAGGCATGAATATACCAGCTCAAGTATGAAGAAGTTAAGTTTTCTAAAATCACATTATGAGCAAATGAGGGTAAAGAATAATGTTTATAAAACCTCAGTGCTAAACTTGGACTCCAAAATCCCATTAAATTATATTTAATAAATTTTATAATCTCCCAAGGGTAGCGTCCCAATTTGGGGAGTTAATATTTTATTTTATTTTCTAATTTTCACTTTTTCCCTTTGTTCTAATTTTTATTATAAAATCACTTTTTTTATAATTTTATATTTTTCCAAAAAGTAACTTTATAAAATGACTATAAAAAGTCATTAAGTTATTTGTCGAAAAATAACTTCTCCAAGGTACAAACCCAATTTGCCTAGCAAATCATTTCCTTAACCCCTCAATTAGCCTACGGGAATGTTGAAATAGGCTAATTCAATCATCTGAGTGATCACTTAGGAAAGAGGAGACATTACAGACCTCCCTTCCCGAGATTGCTTGCCCTGCAATCACATACCATCACCTAGATCCCAAATCCATCTCATGAATACTCTACCATGCTGACGCTGCACCACTCTGATTACAACTTTAGACCTGGCATACCAAAACTATACTCTATCCACCTATGATCCAATGCAATAATCCTCTACAACCAAACTGGAATACCGAAAAAGGCTGAAGCTATCATGACGATCCTTCTTCATGAAGTGCAATGGGTACACCTCTGAACTATCATCACTGACATGGAATAGAGATTGATATAAACTTGTAATCAACATTGCTGAAAATGTCCCATCAAACTTGTCATCATAATAGTATGGTGCCAAAACACAAGTATACTTATTGAGTCCTCCATGAATGGTAAAGTCCATATTTGAATCAAATCTAGCAGTTATGAAGAGATCAAAGTGTCCCAATTTACTAGAAACACCAAACAATTCTCCAACCTCTGTAGATCTCTCATGGTTGTGTAGAGTACTCCTCACAAGTGCAAGAAAATGTGTAGTCACTCCTAGTGGGTTGCTGGTATAGAACTGAACAGCAGCTTCCCAACTGAAAATGTGACCCAAATGAATGTCAATGTCATAACCAATTCCATATGGTGATAGAGCGTCATCCATACGCCGTCCTCTAATGATGAAGAGATGATCAAAACCTCTCCAAAAGTACCCAAACTACTGCTGTCCTCCAAATGTCCTATAGGATATCCATGAGCAATATAGTAGGACAGCCATCTCCTATCAAAGTATGAAGATAGTCCTCATGAACTAGGGCTAGTACATCTATGCAAACCTGCTCACCTCCATATCTAATGCCATAGTTCCACTTCACCTCCAAATTATGCCCAATACATGCACGTCTCCATGGCATGCATCACAAATCTAGGGAATTGTTGACAATTCTTCCACAGGTGAGGATTGTCTCTTGCCATTCGGAAAATTCACGTCTCTAGCCAAAGAAGAAATAATCCATTGGGTAAGAGGTAGACCAATTGAAATGACTCATTTGCAAAGGACTCAAGTCCGCGGGAAATTAAACAAGGATAAAGGACCAAGTAGGAGCCAAAAAATCAAAAGGGCAGGATTAGAAATGACACAAAGCAATGAAAAAACAAAGGAAAGAGCCTACAACAAAGGAAGTAATTCATTCGGAATTTTTGTCCGAAGGAATACTTGGGAGAATTACAAAGGAAAGACCCGTAGCCTCCCTAAAGGTCTGCCAAAAGCAAGAAAAGACCAAGGAATAATTCCTTCGGACTTTTTGTCCGAAGGAATTCCTTCAGACAAAAAGTCCGAAGAAATCCGAGAGAGAAGTCAGAAAACCACAAGAAATTACAAGGAAGAAAAGACAAATCCGTGGAATAAAGCCAACAAGGTAAAGGCAAAGACAAAGGATTAATTCCTTCGGGCTTTTTGTCCGAAGGAATTAATCCTTTGTCTTTATTCCACGGATTTGTCTTTTCTTCCTTGTAATTTCTTGTGGTTTTGTCCAAAGGAATTCGGAGAAATAGACTAAAGAAGAAGCCCATGGAATAAAGAAAACCTTCAGAGAAAAGTCTGAAGGAATTCCTTCAGACTTTTTGTCCAAAGGATTAATGCGGAAAAGTTGGCGATCACAATGCCCGTGGAAATTCAAAGGGGTGGGCCGCGCAAAAAGCCCGACAAAATAAACCCGACACAGGAAAGTCCGAGCAAAGGAAATAACAAAGAAATATATCCTTCGGGAAAAAGTCCGAAGGAATTCTTTCGGAATTTTTTCCGAAGGAATACTTCGGAGGATAAAAAGAGACAAGGACTATTCAAGCGGACAATTTGTCCGAAGGAAATCATTCGGAGAGAAAGTCCAAAGACAGGCAAGGTCCAAATTAGATAAGCGGAAAGAAATAAATGCCGAAGGAAAGGTGGGGAGCCATAAGTCCAAAGTATTCCTTCAAAAAAATTGCCACAAGAAAGTCCAAAGACAGGCCCAAGGAAATAAACCCGAGGCAAATGTAGGGTGAAACAAAAGATTCGAAGAAAATAAGACCAAGGAGACAACAAGAAATCCGAAAGAAATGGAGGTTTGACTGTGCAAAAAAGGATAGACAATAGATAATCCGACAGAAAGTTGAAAATAGAATATCCGAGGAAATATAGACCAAATATAGACAAAATACATCCAAATATAGAATCCCGCCAAAAATAGACAAGACACAGGCATACCAAAATAGGAGAAAATACATGCGAACAAGGGCTATTTTTGGCGGATTGTTAAGTTTCGGTTGACTATTTGTTTTATTTGTAGTTTGACTAGTCATTCTCATGCATTCGAAGGTCCAACTCAGCTTCAACCGGAGTTCCAAATTCGGACGTTGAGTTGACTGTTCTAGATTTAGAGTTGACTAATTGTTAAATGCCGCATCTACTAGGAGTTTTCCATGCAGAGGAGAATAATCTCTTCGTCCAACTCAGCCTTTCTCTTTGTCGAACTCAGCGGTTCAAACGTTTCAACAGCTCACGTAGAATTCTAAAATTGACATTGGCGTTAGATTTCCATGCAAAGAGAGGTGGGCAATTCAATAAACAAAAGACAAGTTCACTTCCTCAAGCGCAAGAAGCTTCATGCATAGACAAAAAAAAAAAAACATTTTTTATTGAAAGGCCAAATCAGCCTCAAGTTAATCTAAGTTAATCCTTCTCTTCAATTTTTCAACGCCAATCTTTGGTTTTTATAATTCTCTATAAAATGGCTTTTCAGCCTTAGAAAAAATGATCCCTCTCTTGGCTAGACCAAACTCTGCGATTGGTGAGTTGTGTAACCTCTTCAATCAATAGAAGGACTGTACTTTTAGATTTCAAGTGTTGGCATAGGGTATATTCATTTAGCAATTTGCATATGTGGTAGATTTCTCTCCCTTCACAAATTCTGATGCGTAACTAGTTGCTAGCTCATCGTTATGCAGGTCATGTGAAGTGTTCTTATGTCTTTTGCTGAAGCTGTAAGTGGATGTTAGATGGCTGCAAAGTGTCTTGTATCAGACCTCTCTCCATCGTTTTCCCTCATGTTTTGGTCATTGGATCGAACCTCTTAGTAAATATTTATGCATGAGTGATTGATTGATATCAAAGGTCTTCCTTTTCCCTTGTTTGTTTAGCGTTCAAGGTTCCAAGTTGAGTGGATCAATCTTCTGGTGTATCACCTTTATTAGGTAGGATTTCCTCTTTAAGTTTCCTTCTCCCTTTTCCATGGTAGTCCACAGCATAGAGTAGAGATCCTCATTGATACATTTTACAAGAACCAGCCTTCTCTGGAGGTTCTTCTCACTATTGAGGCACCTACCCTCGTGAGAAGATCCCATTGTTTCAACCAGATAGAGGATTGGCCATTTCATGCATGTCTTCAATTCAAGGCGCAGCTCCAGGTTGACAACAGGAATAGAGCAACTACATACTCTACCCAAGAGTTATCAACATGATGGAATTGTATCTTATTATAGGTAAAATCCTCAAGTTCTCCATGAATGACCAGAGGCTCAACCAAATCTGAATCACCAATGTCTCCATCTATACATGTAGGTATACTACTAGTGGTTGATCCACTAGGTGTGTGCTCCATCATGCAATCCAAGTGTATGTTGTGCCTTGAATAAGCCTGATTATGCAAAAGTGAAGGACAGTTGTCCAAAATCAGAAAATCAGAATTGTTGTTATACCTTTTCCCTTGTTTGTTCAGCGTTCAAGGTTCCAAGTTGAGTGGATCGATCTTTTGGTGTATCACCTTTATTAGGTAGGATTTCCTCTTTAAATTTCCTTCTCCCTTTTCCATGGTAGTCCGCAACATAGAATAAAGATCCTCATTGATACATCTTACAAGAACCAACCTTCTCTAGAGGTTCTTCTCGCTGTTGAGGCACCTACTCTTGTGAGAAGATCCCATTGTTTCAACTAGATAGAGGACTGGCCATTTCATGCATGTCTTCAATTCAGGGCGCAGCCCCAGGTTGACAACAAGAATAGAGCAACTACATACTCTACCCAAGAGTTATCAACATAATGGAATTGTATCTTATTATAGGTAAAATCCTCAAGTTCTCCATGAATGACCAGAGGCTCAACCAAATCTGAATCACCAATGTCTCCATCTATACATGTAGGTATACTACTAGTGGTTGATCCACTAGGTGTGTGCTCCATCATGCAATCCAAGTGTATGTTGTGCCTTGAATAAGCCTGATTATGCAAAAGTGAAGGACAGCTGTCCAAAATCAGAAAATCAGAATTGTTGTTATACCTTTTCCCTTGTTTGTTAAGCGTTCAAGGTTCCAAGTTGAGTGGATCAATCTTCTGGTGTATCGCCTTTATTAGGTAGGATTTCCTCTTTAATTTTCCTTCTCCCTTTTCCATGGTAGTCCGCAACATAGAGTAGAGATCTTCATTGATACATCTTACAAGAACCAGCCTTCTCTGGAGGTTCTTCTCACTGTTGAGGCACCTACTCTTGTGAGAAGATCCCATTGTTTCAACTAGATAGAGGACTGGCCATTTCATGCATGTCTTCAATTCAGGGCGTAGCTCCAGGTTGACAACAAGAATAGAGCAACTACATACTCTACCCAAGAGTTATCAACATGATGGAATTGTATCTTATTATAGGTAAAATCCTCAAGTTCTCCATGAATGACCAGAGGCTCAACCAAATCTGAATCACCAATGTCTCCATCTATACATGTAGGTATACTACTAGTGGTTGATCCACTAGGTGTGTGCTCCATCATGCAATCCAAGTGTATGTTGTGCCTTGAATAAGCCTGATTATGCAAAAGTGAAGGACAGTTGTCCAAAATCAGAAAATCAGAATTGTTGTTATACCTTTTCCCTTGTTTGTTCAGCGTTCAAGGTTCCAAGTTGAGTGGATCGATCTTTTGGTGTATCACCTTTATTAGGTAGGATTTCCTCTTTAAATTTCCTTCTCCCTTTTCCATGGTAGTTCGCAACATAGAATAAAGATCCTCATTGATACATCTTACAAGAACCAGCCTTCTCTGGAGGTTCTTCTCGCTGTTGAGGCACCTACTCTCGTGAGAAGATCCCATTGTTTCAACTAGATAGAGGACTAGCCATTTCATGCATGTCTTCAATTCAGGGCGCAGCTCTAGGTTGACAACAAGAATAGAGCAACTACATACTCTACCCAAGAGTTATCAACATGATGGAATTGTATCTTATTATAGGTAAAATCCTCAAGTTCTCCATGAATGACCAGAGGCTCAACCAAATCCTGAATCACCAATGTCTCCATCTATACATGTAGGTATACTACTAGTGGTTGATCCACTAGGTGTGTGCTCCATCATGCAATCCAAGTGCATGTTGTGCCTTGAATAAGCCTGATTATGCAAAAGTGAAGGACAGCTGTCCAAAATCAGAAAATCAGAATTGTTGTTATACCTTTTCCCTTGTTTGTTAAGCGTTCAAGGTTCCAAGTTGAGTGGATCAATCTTCTGGTGTATCATCTTTATTAGGTAGGATTTCCTCTTTAAGTTTCCTTCTCCCTTTTCCATGGTAGTCCGCAACATAGAGTAGAGATCCTCATTGATACATCTTACAAGAACCAGCCTTCTCTGGAGGTTCTTCTCACTGTTGAGGCACCTACTCTCGTGAGAAGATCCCATTGTTTCAACTAGATAGAGGACTGGCCATTTCATGCATGTCTTCAATTCAGGGCGCAGCCCCAGGTTGACAACAAGAATAGAGCAACTACATACTCTACCCAAGAGTTATCAACATGATGGAATTGTATCTTATTATAGGTAAAATCCTCAAGTTCTCCATGAATGACCAGAGGCTCAACCAAATCTGAATCACCAATGTCTCCTTCTATACATGTAGGTATACTACTAGTGGTTGATCCACTAGGTGTGTGCTCCATCATGCAATCCAAGTGTATGTTGTGCCTTGAATAAGCCTGATTATGCAAAAGTGAAGGACAGTTGTCCAAAATCAGAAAATCAGAATTGTTGTTATACCTTTTAATAGTGCCTTCCTTCACCTCTCCTTCCATGAATGAATGCTCATTCATTAGTGCAGGTCCAAGGGATGTCTTCAATGGAAAATCAAGTGTGTTATGTGCCATAATTTCTGTCCCATGGTTGCAAGACAAATCTCCATGTGTATAGATCCCCTTTATCTTCATGACTTCACTCTTTGCCAAACTCAACTCCAAACAAAGTGACTCATGAACCTTATGATAAAAATCATTTGTATTTATACAAACTGAACCACTTATGACTCCTTCGTGTGAACTTCCATCATTAGTGGCTGGTCCACTCTCAAACAAAGGCAATTCATGATGCAAATCAGGTACATGAACAAAGTCATACCTCTCCAAATCTGCATACTCTTCTTGCTTGCTTTCGTCAAGAGTCTCCTCCTTTGTTTGCTCCATCCGTATGTATTCTTCCATTGGAAGAAGCAGAGATCTAAAGTAAGATCTTTGTTGTTCCTTTGCTTGATCTAGCTGTTTGTGACGTTCCTTGATCTCTTGTAGACGCTGACTTGCTTGGGCAGCAATCAACCTTACTTCCTTAGCTCTTTGCAACCATCCATCACACAATCTTTGAGTTCCTTCCATGCTATGATATGAAAAATCAGATTGCTTGCAACTTGAATCCACAATAGTTATCTCATGTTTAGTCATCACATCTTGAGTTTCATCAAGATCATCCTCATATGATTCATCTATCACCTCATGGTTATGTGAGGGCAATGAAGTGCTTTCCATAATCGGAAAATCAAGACTGTCATCATCAAGTGCTGGTCCAAGAGGTGTGCCCAGCTGAAAGCTATGTGTCCTTCTAGCTGCCATAGCTGTCACAAAATTGATCCATACCTTCACCTTGGCTGATATGATTTTTGCTTCCATCCAACTCCATGGTGTGGTATCCATAACAAACCAAACATTATCAAATTGTAGGATCTTCTTGTTATGCAATCTCTTAGTCTCTACAATCAACTCTCTAGGACAAAGTGCCTTATATAATCTTGAAAAATGTTCCTCCATTGTAGATGATGTATGCTCAACCCAAACGGAATCACTTATGTCTCCCTCTACATGTGTAGGTATAACACTAGTGGCTGATCCACCAAGTGTGTGCCCAACATCATCTCTGATTTGAGCCTTCAATAGGTTCTCTAAAAGGGGAAACTTATGAACCTTATGGTGCAATTAGATACCCAAACAAAAATTTATGAATCATGCTTCTTCTCTTGTTCACACTCATCTACATATTCTTCTTGTGTGCTTACCTCTAGAAACTCTTCCTTTGCATGCTCAACTTGTATACATCTTCCCTTGGAAGAAATAATGATCTAATGTATGATTCTCTTTGTTGCCTTGTATTATCTAGCTGATTGCATCGTTCTTTGACTTGTTGAAAGTGTTGTTTTGCATGTGCAGCCACTAACTTAGCCTTCTTGGCTCTTTGTAGCCAACAGTCATACAAGACTTGAGTCTTGTTCACATCTTCCAAAGTCTGATATACAAAATCAGAATGTTTGTGGCATAAATCCACAACACATAATTCATATTTAACACGCAAACCTTGAATACCAATATTAGAGGACTCTACAATACCATCATCCACATGTGAAATGGATGTTACCTCATGATTAGGACTGCTGTTGCAAAAATCAGAATAGGTGTCATACCTTGGTGTCATATTTTCAACATCTCTAATGGGCTGATTAATGATTGTAATCTTTTCCACTTCGTGATCAACATGATGACTCAATGGTGTGCCATGTGTCTCCTCTTGATCCAACGTTATTTCTTCTTTAAGACTCCCACATGATGACTGATTTTTGCATTGATTGTGATCACTTGTAGGTTGCAAATTGCAAACAAGTGATTCCTCTTCCTTGGTTCTTGGATATTTAACACTTCACTTTTTTCAATGCTTTCTTTCTTTTCTTGTTGCTGATATGGACTTGAAAACATCAAGTCATCTTCATCCTCATCCGGTATACCCAAAAATTGTGTGTATGAAAGCATGTCTTGTATCTCTTGAGGAAGAGAGTGATACTTATTATAACTGACCATAATTGTTCTATTAAATGGAGACGAATCACTAGTGTGCCTAATTTTCCTTGAAAGTGAATCTTCAACATGCTGCAATTTTTTAAGCACCCTTTGTTGTGAATGGTGGAAGTCCCTCAACATTTGCTCCATGCTAGGCAACTTCCCCATAGTTCCCATCTCGCTGTCTACAACCACAACTCAAACCAAACTGAAGTACAAGCAACCAATCTTTACCCAACACCCTGGCAAGATCATGGCTCTGATACCACTGAAAGAACCCCTTGTCAATCTGCCCTTAATTTTTCAGTGCGTTGTTTGTCATTTTGTCAAACACTTGGCAAGCAAAGAGACTGAGTTCTGAGTGTATGTGTTTGTTTTGTTGTTTTTGAATGATTTGCAATGCAAAAACGTATACCAATACATACAAATGATAACCAATAACTTGCATAAACAAATAATGAACATTCAACCCTTGAAAATGGTTTTATTTGCACTATATCAGGTCTGAATACATTGCATTACAGGTCTGATATAATTTATTTCAGACTACAACATTACGTAAAATGACATACCTGAACTTATATGACAAAGTAGACATCCAAATGTGCAAAGTTGGGGCTTAAGTATGATCTCCAAGAGCTGGAATAATTTGAAGAATAAAGTGCAGGTCTGAAACCTCCTGAAAACCTTGAATTATGCCATGGCCGATCATAGATAATTTTATAAAATATATCTCTGCACATATGGCTCCAAAACCCTCATCCAAGTGTCACCAAAACCCTCATAACTAGTCGCCCAAGTTGATGGAAACCATATAAAATTATGAAAAGTAACTTTATAAAATGACTTAAAGTCATTAAGTTATTTGTCGAAAAATAATTTCTCCAAGGTACAAACCCAATTTGCCTAGCAAATCATTCCCTTAACCCCTCAATTAGCCTACGGGAATGCTGGAATAGGCTAATCCAATCATCTGAGTGATCACTTAGGACAGAGGGGACAATACATTTGACATCAATGGCAAAGGGATATACAAGATGATCACATTGTATATCATCAAAGTATCCATGGAGCTAAATAATGCAATTATTAGCTCCCCCTTAACCGATGCTTTTCGTGATGGATTTAATGATTGGATGAAGAATGGATTACTCCCAATTTCTGCCTTAGAAACTCAAAAGTTTCTTTTGGGAGGGGCTTCGTGAAGATATGTGGTTTCCGTTTCTTTGTGGCAATGTACTCTAGCTTTACATGCTGTTTTACACCTTGTTCTCTCAAGAAGTGATACTTTATTGGAATATGTTTTGTCTTTGAGTGCATAACCGGATTCTTCAAAATATTAATTGCACGAGTGTTATCATAGAGTATTGAAATTGGATGATCATACTCTATCTTAAAATCGTTCAATGTTTGCTTCATCCAAAGTATTTGTGTACAACAAGACACTACTGTTATGTATTTTGCTTCAGCAGTGGATAAAGAAACGGAAGGCCGCTTTTCACTTAGCCAAGACACTAGATTTTTGCCAAGAAAGAATGCTCCTCCACTTGTACTCTTTTTGTCATCAACACTACCTGCCCAATTTGCATCTGTGTATGTTGTTAGTGTGAAATCTTCACCTCTTGAATACCACAAACCATAATCCAATGTGCCTTTTAGATATTTGAATATTCTTTTGATGTCTTGCACATGGGTTTCTTTTGGGGCTGCTTGAAACCTTTCTACTAATCCTAGAACTTGCATGATTTTTTGGCCTTGATGCCATGGTGTATAATAAACTGCCAATCGTGGATCTGTAAAGTGTCTGATTCGTTTAAGGAGATTCATCATCTTAACTTACAATGTATAACCATGGTTGTGCTAACAGTTGTGCAATTTTTCATTCAAAACTTTTTCAACATTTCCTTTATATACTTGGTTTGGGAGATAAATATTTCTTTGTTAGATTGAGAAATTTGTAAACCAAGGAAAAATGAGAACTCACCCAGCATGGACATTTCAAACTCCTTTTGCATATCTTTTGCAAAATTTTGAGACATTTTTTCACTCTCTGTCAAAATCTACACACATAGTCCTTAGTTTTTTATAAAAGAAAATCGTTTGGTTGTTCAATAGATACCTCTTCTTCTAACTTGCCATTTATAAAAATAGATTTGACATCCATTTGATAAACTTTGAAGTTCTTAAAACCAACATATGCCAAAAACATTCTAATGGCTTCTAATCTCACAACAGGGGCAAAGGTTTCTTCAAAATCAATACCTTCAACTTGAGCATAACCCTTGCAAACCAACCTTGCTTTGTTTCTTGTCACTTGGCCATCTTCATTCAATTTGTCCCTGAAAACCCACTTGGTACCAATCACATTCTTATCTTTTGGTCTAAGAACAAGTTCCCATGTCTCATTCTTTTCAATTTGATTCAATTCTTCTTCTGTAGCATTGATCTAATGCTTATCATTGCTAGCTTCTGCGAAGTTTTTAGGTTCTATTTTGGATAACAAAGAGAAGTTTACATGTTCAGATGTACTCACAAATCTTTTTCTAGTTTGCACCCTAGTATCTATATCACCAATAATTTGACTTTCTGAGTGATGCTTTTGAACAAATCTTGATGGTGCCTTTGTATCTTCTCGTTCCATTTCTTTTTTTTTTTTCCTTCTTTCTCCTCATATTCTGGTTCTTCTGAATAATTATTTACTTGTACGCACTCTTTTTGGGGCCTTGCTTCATCCATTCTTACACTAGCACTTTCTACAATCTTTTATTAGAACATCTATATGCTTCTTGAGGAATATCCAAGAAAAATATCTTCATCAGCTTTGGAGTCAAACTTTCCCAATTATTCATTTCTTTTGATGTAGCACTTACTCCCAAACACATTGAAGTATTTCACTGATGCTAGTCTATCCTTCCATAGCTCATAAAGTGTTTTGCTATTGTTTATTCTAAATTGCCCTCTGATGAAAATGTAGACTGCGGTATTAACCGTCTCTCTCCAAAAACAATCTGATAGCTTAGATTCTTTCAACATTGTTCTTGCCATCTCTTGAACAGTTCGATTCTTCCTTTCTACAACTTCATTCTGTTGTGGAGTTTTTGCAGCTGAGAAGTGTCTTTTTGTAATTTTCCCAAATGGGACGATTTATATCTAGTTGGGGTTTACCCAACAAACCCTTGAATAAATTGCCAAACAACTAAAATTTTGCTCCACAAACCAACCCTAGCTAAAAAAATTATAAAATACCCAAGCAAAACACACCAAAATAACTCCACAAATAGCTGAAAAATATTTGGAAAACAATGTACCTTTTTTTGGACCAAAATAAATTGGCGAAGTCGCTGAAAATACCCCTACTAATAATCTGATTTTTATGTGAAGGTACAACTACGTTTTTCAAGCACTATACACCACAAAAACATTTACAAGTGGGTTGCCACACCTTAGAAAAAATAGGGGAATAAAACTGAATATTATTTTTTGGAATTTGCCCCTCAAAACACCTCATGGAACTCTCCAATCAAGTCACCCAAGTTGCCAAAAATATATAATAAATTCTTGAATATTTTTAGGGCTCAAATTAACCTTCCATATATGCAATTTGATCCAAAACAACTTGCCAACAGCTGTAATAATTCACGAAAATTACCTTGACCTAGAAGAGGGTTCCAAAGTCCAATTTGCCCTCTTGAGAGGGGTCGCCAACCTCCCAAAGCAAGTCGCCACCCTTGGGATGGCCTCCAAACTCGATTCAGGCTCCTCCGAGATCGTCCTCTTTGACCTACAATTTGAGTACTTCTAGCTCTCCAAAGGGTTGTAATAATTACTTGTTTAAAGTGGTGTCCAAAAATACCTTTGTAAATTCATTTGCATACAACTATGCAAAATTGAGGCAGAATTATAGCCCTTGAATAGAGTTGCCTTGGTATAAGAATGGAGGTTTTCATTGTCAAACTCTTTGATGCACTTGAAGGTTTTCGTCCTTAAGTTACTTGTTCAAGCTTGACATACTTGCACAAGAATTTCAATATCCAAAAATGCATAACCTTTTCAAATGAGCCTTCCATTGCCTTTTATATTCCTCCTCCAAATGTGGCGCCCAATAGAGAGAGAGTTTACTTTTTCCTTTAAAATAAAATATAATACAAGTTTCCTTATAAAAGCACTTTTAGGACTCAAGTGCCTATGACCCTCAAAAGGGTTCCTACTTAAGTGAAAATTAGATAAAAAACACTTTTTGTATATTTCAATTGAAAATTAGAATACTTAAATACTTTTCACCTTTTTGCTCTTTGAATACCCCCCACATAGTTCCCTTCTCTTTCTTTCCCTTAGTCTTGTGGGAACAAAATCAAGTTAAGGGTCTAAAGTAAGTTATGCTAAAAAATGGGACATTACACTTTTTATACCATGATGCTCACAAAATTCTTCAAATTTATTTGAGAGGAACTCACCTCCTTGATCTGATCTCAAACACTTGATCTTTGAATTGGTTTCATTTTCAACCAAGGCTTTAAAAACTTTAAATTTCTCAATTGCCTCGGATTTTCGTTTAGAAAAGAGACCCATGTCATTCTAGAATAATCATCAATGAGCAAAAAGAAATAACTGTCACCTTATATGCTTTGCATTCTTGTAGGCCCACAGAGGGGTGTATGGATTAGTTCCAATGGCTTAGTTGTTGAGTACTCCTTTGATTTGAAACTCGCCCTTGTCTGTTTCCCATGTTGACACTGCTTGCAAAGAGTATTTAAAGGTTTTGTAAATTTTTGGCATATCTCTTACAACTTGCTTGGTGCTGATTTTCAATTTGACTCATATAACATTTTTCTCCCTTGACTTCACTGAGTATGTATAAGTTTGTTGTTATATCAGCATCTACAACTAGTTTCCCTGTATCTGCCTTCCTGATCTCACACCCTTGAGCATAAAATGTGAGGACGTGTTTTTGATCACACATTTGACTAACATTTAGAAGATTATGGTTCAAACCTTCATCATACAAGATATTTTCTGTTTTTGTCTTCCCATTGTCAAGACTAAGAGTATTTTTTCTAGCTATTCTTGCCATATCATTATCTCTAAATTTTACAATGCCTTCACAATATAGAAATTTGCTCGTCTCCAATCATGTGACTTGAGCACCCACTGTCAATGTACCATTGCTGCCCTTCGTCTTGTGCATGAAATTTTATTTGTACAAGCATAGATTTTGAAGTATCCCACCCCAACTCTGCCCTGAATTTTTTGAATTCAGTGTATTAACATTTTGTCAAACACTTAGCATGTTGGCTGTTATCACTGACTGATATGAGATATTTGCTAACAAATTTGCATGTTTGGTTTAATGATTGTTTTGAGTTTTAATGTGTTTTTGAGAATGTTTGCCAGGTAATGCAATGAAGAATATTGACAAGCAATTGTAGTAAAAACCAATTGTTGAAGCAAACTCTTTATATAAATATTCAAATCAGATTTACAATTGATTGCTTAATCATTAACAATCATACCCAGAAATCAAAGACAATAAGTGCAAGTCTGAAATCTTATATCAGCAAGCTGATGCATCAAAAAAAACCAACACCTAGCACCAGAAATGATTTTTCTCCCCTTTAGAAATGATGCCAAATGGATGCCATGATGAAATCGACCCAAATGAAGGTAGAATGAATCGTTTGGCTCCAGGATTCACACGCCCAACCAAAGATGCTGTACTGCCTGCTATAGACGGAATGGTACGGCCTTGAAACCCCCACGTGGAAATTAATGATGATTGTTAGCAACAAATTAAAGGCCTCTAATGATTGTTCTTACAACAATTTGAAATCTGCTCTTCAAACCCTTGTAAACTTTTGATAATCCTTCAATAAGCTCAAATGTGACTTCTGAGATAAAACCACAAGGAACTGCAACCCTTGGGTGATCTTGCACACCTATAGGAAGCACAATCGAAGAGAGGCTACGTTCTCCAAGGTTGAAATTGTAACAAAACCCTAGGTTTCACCTTCAAAGGCAAAGCACAAAGCCAAGTTGAGAGAAATAGACAAAACTGCCTAAAATGAATTCCAAAATGCCCTTTTATAATATTCAATCTATATTTGACTTCGTCTCATTTAATTTACTTTTTAATTTCATTTTTTTTCCCTCCCTTTTAAATAAAGTCCTTATGTCTCCCTTTATGATCTTTAATAATGACTTTATGACTTAAGTGAAATCATATATTATAAAGTCATTAATCACCATTAATGATATTCACTTTATATTTAATTATTATTAAAGTATGACTTTAATAATAATTATAATATTATAACTCCATAAATAAACCTCATAAATCAATTTTGTTTGCACTAGGAAGTAGCCCACTGCATTCTCTGCTCATCAATGTGTCTTACTAAAAATAGTAAGGTTGGTCTCTATCATACGACTGACTTACTATAAATAGTAAGTATATAAAACGGACCCAGAACAACACCGTCTCTGAATACACCAAAGATATGGAGATGAAAATACTGCTAACTGCCAATTGGAGAACTAGCTAACTTCAACACTTGGCCCTCTAAACACCATTATTAGCCTACGAGGACCCGATGATAGGCTAAACCTCCAACTCTGATGCTTGCTCAAAAAGGGGACATTACAGTCTACCCTCCTTGAAATTGCTTGTCCCCAAGCAATCGCAACTAAATAGAAAACACTATCACAAGAGGCCCAAGGGAAGAACTATAGAATGACCTACATGTCAACAAGTAACTCTCACTGCACCATAAATAACACAACTGAATAACACACAGACGAGGTCAACCCCTGTACCATGTGTCACAGAAGTGTGATACCAGGAAGAAGCAACCTATAGAATGCCCAACAATATAACCTCTGTATCCACTTGGTAAAATTCAAACTATGCTCAACATCACAATAGGTAACTACCCCAACATAGGGCAATCTACCAGTCATAAAAATAATGCAAACTATCCCTGGATCCCAAACCCTGAATGGAAGTCTGCCAGGCATAATATCCTCTGACTTTTGTTGCGCTATTCTGACATCAACTTCACCATGCTGAAAATGGTGAAGCAACCCATCGGGACCCATCCAAATTGTAGTGCCAGCACTACCACCACGTGGATCCCAATACAACCGAAACTCACATCCATCAGTCATGAGGTAAGAATATCCAGACATGTCTGTACCACATCTCTCTCCATCCTCCGCTAACCTCCATTGGATGTGATAACTATCCACCGTAGGTGCTGGAAGATATGTAACTACTCCCAAGTCGATAAGATGATATAACTCTCCACCATCACCACTACGAAGCCATCATGCGTACTGACACTGCAACCTCTCTGAAGCCATGTCTCCATTGGAAATTTTTGAGTCAAAGAAGTTCCAAACTTTGTCTGGTGCACATCAGCATGATGAAAATCTGATCTCTGACCTTGCAAATAATCCTCTGAATATGACTGAGTCAGACATCTGCAAACTCTAGTTCCATCTTCTGTAGATGGCAAATATTCATCCCATAAAGGATGGTATAAATCCTGAGCCAATCCACACCTATGCATCATTAAGTCATCAATGTGTGGACTAAAGGAGAAATGATGAGCACTCCTCACTATGTAGTCAAGATAAAAAGCTCCTGCCTTTGTCAATGGTTGTCGATCAAAATCAGTTGCATGGGATGAAATCTCTGATTTGCTTCTAGGGGAGGGAAACAAATCAACATGAGGAACAATCTCCCCACTCGATGACGCCTTGGATACCTCCTGTGAAAAAGATGGAACAACGTTGTGATCAATCACACAACTCTCTGCATCCCCTAAAATGGGACTATCCTCAGGAGCACCAGGTGTAACACATTGCTCTCTGCTAAACTCATCCAACGTACTCATCCCATCTGTGTCACTTGCACTTGTAAGTGAAATGGATGTTGCCACATCCTCATTATGCCCCTTATCACAATCCGTGGATGTATGCTCATCACCAACTGCTGCTATAGATGTCTGAACTGTATTTGTAGGTGATGAAGACTACACCAAGCTCAACTCCATGGTAAGTTCATCAATCCGCGACTCAGACTCTTGAAGGGCCAATTGAGTGCTCTTCAACGATTCCATGGTAACCTCAAGCTCATAAGTGAGCTCATCAACCTCCTCATCTTTCCCTTTTAACGCATCATAACAGATCCCATCCCTCTTAAGAAGATAATCTCTATCAGATAGTAACACTAGGTAATTATTTTTCATTACCTCCAATGCATTTCTAAGTGCATGAAACTCTACAAGGGAAAGTCCATTATTACAATGCTCTTCTGTTTCAGTACCCCAACAATAATTAGCTAACAACTACCGAGCAACATCAAAATGTTCGAAGGATGTAGAAATCATGCTTTCGTTCACCTTCAACTACCCTACTAAGTGAGGAGACCCCTGTGACAAATCATTTCCACACCAATTTTCTGATTTGAAATGAACACTATGATAAGACGCTGAATCACCATCACTCACTGTTTGGTAAGCATCATGTGTGCCATCAACTTTGCACACATCATCAACATAGGTACTATTGTTATGTACCTCATGGATTGGCTCAAATGACATGTTGGAAGCTGCTGATTTGACATTGTCATTGCACACTACTTCGAAAGTATATGCATGTTCATCCAAAGAGCTATCCTAGGACCATTCACCATTAAACAAATTTTCTGACTTATCTTCCATGGTTTGATTTGCAAAATCAGACTTGTGGCATGAATTCTCAACATATAATGCATTTTTAATGCCCAAATCTTGAGTATCAATATTAGACAACCCCACACAACCATCTTCCTCATGTGTAATGGCTGTTATCTCACGCTGATGCAAAGAAATCTGACTGTTGTTGCAAAAATCAGAATTGTTCTCGAGGCTGATATCATCTCCATTAGTGCTGATAATATCATTTTGGGGTTGTACCAAACCACTATCATGATGTAAAACTTTCTTTTCATCAATCACTTAAGATTTGAACCCATGCTCTTTACCTGCTCCTCATTAGCTTCCCCAATATGTTCATCATCACATTCTGGTCCATTCTCGTTGCCTGCTGCAACTCCTTGTCCATGATCCCCTGTAAGCTGAAAATCATTTTGAAGTAGTTCTTTTTTCTTATCCTTCCATTTAGATTTTCCAAACAACGTTAAATATCCCTATTTAGTTTCAAGATCCCTCATCAGATCATACAAATTCTGCATCAATTCAAACGTGGATTTGTCTAAAGCCATATTTCCTTTGTTTTGAATTTCAATGACTCACCAAACAGGTTGGTAGGAAACTGCTCTAATACCACTGAAGTGTCCCACCCCAACTCTGCCTTGAATTTTCTGAATTTAGTGTATTGACATTTTGTCAAACACTTAAAATGCTAGCTGTTATCATTGACTGATCTGAGATATTTGCTAACAAATCTGCTTGTCTGGTTTAATGATTGTTTTGAGTTTTAATGTGTTTTTGAGAATATTTCCTAGGTAATGCAATGAAGAATATTGACAAACAATTACAGTAAAAACAAACCGTTGAAGCAAACTCTTTATATAAATATTCAAATCAGATTTACAATTGATTGCTTAAACATTAACAATCATACTCGGAAATCAGAGACAATAAGTGCAGATCTGAAATCTTATATTATCAAGTTGATGCACCAAAAAAAACCAACGCCTAGCACCAAAAATGATTTTTCTCCCCTTTAGAAATGATGCCAAATGGATGCCATGATGAAATCGACCCAAATGAAGGTAGAACGAATCCCAAGAATGAATCGCTTGGCTTCAGGATTCACATGCCCAGCGAAAGATGCTGTACTTCTTGCTATAGACGGAATGGTACGGCCTTGAAATCCCCATGTGGCAATCAATGATGATTGCTCGCTGTGATCACTCTAGAGTGCACTCTGCTTAGATTTTTTTTCAAAGTTTTATCTTACTCTTTTCACCCCAAAAAATCACAGTTTCAAGTTTAATTGCAAAATCATAAGGGAACTAGCACTCTGTGGAGGTTCTTCTCAACATAGAGGCACCCACCCTCTGAGAAGTGTCCATTGTATCTGTTGGAGAGAAGTTGTGCTTTGCACATCTTCAAGCAGGGTGCACTCCAAAGATAACAGTTTTCGGTACGCTCGGTGGGACTGCGTTACTCATATTTTTGAATTGTTATCTGTGTATCTGAGTATTTTATTAATTTTTCAGTTTTCATTTTCAGATTTGTATGTTTTTGCATGCCACCAAAAGTTGTCACAAGATTAGTTGTAAAAGGGAAATAGGCAGATTTTTTTGAGTTGTCTTATTAGCCAAAGAAAAGAACTTCTCAGTCAAATCCAAATCTTACACCCTCTGTTATCCCTTCTATTGCACAAAATCCTATTGTTCAAGCCAATATTGTTCAGTGTAATATTGTTATAAATCCTATTCCTCAGATGGTTGTTCCTAGAAGACAATGTTTTGTTTCATTCAATGGTGGTAGTCCTCTAAATATCACTATATGGGATGATATTTCAGTTTTAGCTTTAAAGGCTCTTCCTTATTATACAGGAGAAAATTCAACAACTCCTATAGAACATATTGCAGATATTGCTAATCTTTGTTCAGTTCATCATGTGACATAGGAGAATGTAGCAATGAGGTTGTTAGCAACTTCTTTTAAAGGAAAAACACTTTAGTGGTACAAAAGTTTAACTCCTGCATTAATCAACAATTGGAATGAATTTGGAGTACTTCTGTGTAAACATTTCGAAGATAAAAGTGATCATCTTTCACTTGTGGATCAGTTTACGACAATTAAGAGATACAATCATGAGTTCATGGTGGATTTCAATCACAGATTCCAAAAAACTTGGGACAGAATTCTAGCAGGGATCAAGCCTACTCCCAATTATGTTTTTTTGTATTATTTGAAGGCTCTTAATTCAGATGTGGCTGTAATAATTCAATCTATGAGAGGTAATACTTTACCTCAAGCTTTTGAAATAACAATTAAGGCTGAAAATTGTCTTATACAAGTAGACAAGTTATCTCCAAGGCCTCCGATGCCCCTTTTCCCAGAAGTTCATCCTCCTGGTCCAACTATTGCTCCAATTCCATAGTCATCAAAGTTCCACCAAATAGAAAGTGAGCAAATTGATAGATTGGGAAAGATAGAGAGTCTTCTTAAAGCTCAAACCAACAAGTTGGTTGCAATTGAGAGACAACAAGCTCCACCATATAGGCCTTATCAGAATACTAACTAGAATTATCAACGCATTAGGCCATCTTATCAATCCAATCAGCAAGGTCAAGGGCAGAATTCTCAATCAGGGCAATATAATCTTAATGCTCCAAGCAATTCAAGAGCAATGGTGCCGACTCAAAGCAATTACTTTCAAGAAGGACAATGGAACAATCAATGGCATCGATCAAGCAACATGGCAATGGCTCCAACTAGTGAGAGTTCTCATCAATTTTTTATGCAACAAAGTTCAGTTCAGCCTTATTTTGAAAACCGACCTTCTTCTTAGAATAAGGAAGCCTCTCTACCCTATGAAGACATTCCTTTATTCACTAAAATAGAAGCTTCAAATCAAGGAGAAGGTAGTGGTAAAATTCTTACTGAAACTACATTTGTCAATTTCCAGAAAGGTGAGAATTCTTTTAAATATTTGGCTGTAAATCAGAATCAAGATTTATCTAGTGTTGATAATCCAATTGCAACTTATAGTAGATCCAAGAAAAGAGCAATTGGAGAAGGTTCAGGACTTGAAAGTGTAGTCCCTTTTTCTCAGCCACAACAAGAGACAACTACACATGAGCTGCCTCGAAAAAATTCAAACCAACAATTTCAGGATCCAAAAGATAAGAATGTGAGAGGGCCTTATATTCCTCAATTTACACAAAATTTGGGAGTTGATCCTAAATCACAGTAAAAAACAGCCACTTCTTCACTTAGTATCGTGGATCAAATGAAGAAGACTTCAATATCAATTTTGATGTGGGACACTGCTAATCTCAAGACAAAAGGAATAATTACAAGAAGAGCTTTCAAAGCTCACTATCTCTGAGAAGACACCAGGAAAAGAAAGAGTAAGTGCTGTCCTAACTAATTCTAATTCAATTGTTGAGCCTCAGAAGGTAACTAAATCTCCTCCATTTTACCTTTATTTGATCATTGGAGATTGTCTAGTTCATAATTGCATGATTGATAGTGGGGCTAGTACTTCTGTTATGCCCAAATCAATAGCTGATGAGTTAGGTTTGTAGTATGAAACCCATGAGAAAGGTGTCTTGCAATTAGATGGTTCTCCTACCAACACTATGGGTGTGTTGAAAGCTCTGAAAATTATACTTGCTGCACGCCCAAATTTCACCATTTTACAGGATGTTGATTTGCCTCCATATTTTTGCACTGTGCTTGTCAAGAGATTTTACTGCCAAAATAGGAGGTTACTTTTCTTCAGATTGGTCATTCATGGTTTTTAGAACTAGATATGGGACCAAAGTAACTATTAGATTAGAGCCTATTTCCAGATTTCATTTTGAGCCATATATGCCAAATATGACAAATGTGAATTGCAGTATTATAGAAGAAGATGAAACACCATTGATCAAGAGCCTTCTAAGCGTCTTGAAGGCATTCCAGATTTCCTTGACGAATGGGCTGCTGATAATCATAGACATGACCCCTACAAAAGTATTGAAGATGCTAGTTTTGGAGCTTATTGCATGCACGAAGAAGGTGACTTGTTGCCTAGTCTCACTGGCTCACTACAGGATCAAGGAGTTTGGAATCTATTTTTTGATGGATCCAGAATAAAGAATGGTAGTGGCGTTGGAGTTATGTTGGTTTCACCACAAGATCAAAGATATTATTCTTCTTTTAGATTTCAGTTCAGTTGTACTTCCAATATTGCAGAATATGAAGCTCTTATTTATGGTTTTTAGTGGGCTAGAAAGAGGGGTATTAAGATCCTCTAGGTAAAAGGTGATAGTGAATTAGTGGTACAACAAGTAAAAGGTTTAAGTACAACAAAGAATCCTCTTCTGAAGGCATACAAACATAGAGTTTGGGATCTCATTGAAGATTTTCTTGCATTTGACATTCGCTCCATTCCTAGAGGAGCAAATCAGCGTGTTGATAGACTTGTTGCAATAGGTGCAAAATATGATATTCCGGATTAGATTAAGGACAGTAAAAATCAGACTCAAATCAAAGTGGTAGTAGACCTTCAATTCCAAATAATGAAGTCAGTTGGCAAGTTTTTGATTTTGATAAAAAAATAACATATTTTCTACAAAATGAGGTAGAATTTTGTCAAAGAAATCATGATAAATTGCAGGATCAATATGAAAATCAGATTGTGCAATTAAAAACAAACAAGATGCCTAAAGGTTTGGTGATTTTAGAAAACATATTCAATGAAGATGATCATTTAATGAGAGACAAGGTGAGTATTTCTTCCAAGCAAGAGCATTATGAGCCAATTAGCATAGCTGAAAGTAAGCAACTTAAGTTGGGTAAAGTAAATTCAGATTCTGAGAGAGTAGCTTTCATTTCATTATGTCAAGGGTATATGGATGTTTTTTCTTGGAAGTACCATGATTTGAAAGGTTTTGATCCCAGATTAGCACAACATACTATTGAATTGGAAAAAGATGGAAAACCGGTAAGACAAAGGCAAAGGCCAATCAACCCCAAGGTTGAGATTCTCATGAGGAAAGAACTTACAAAGCTGATTGAATCGGGTATTATTTTTCCTATTAAGCATTCAAAATGGGTTGCAAATCTTGTTTTTGTAAGGAAAAAGAACGGAGAAATAAGGCTTTGTGTAAATTTCAGAGATTTAAATAAGGTGTCATTGAAAGATCATTATCCACTTCCTTCTATGGATCAAATTTTGCAGAGCGTTTCAGGTTCACAGAGATTTTATTTATTGGATGGTTATTCAGAATACAATTAAATACTGGTGAAGGAGCAAGACCAATATAAAACCGCTTTCACCACCAAGTGGGGTACCTTTGCTTACAAGAAAATATCTTTTGGACTCTCCAATGTTGGAGCTACTTTTCAAAGGGCAATGGATGTTGCTTCTCATGGTCTTTTGAATGAAATGGTTTTGGTAGATCTAGATGACATTACAGTATTTTCAAAGAATCATAATGATCATCTAACTCATTTGAAGATTGTTTTTGATAGATGTAGAGAATTTGAAGTTTCTTTGAATCCAAAGAAATGTATTTTTTCAGTGCATGAAGGGAGACTTCTTGGACATGTGTCCAAAGCTAGTCTTTCAATTGATCCAGAAAGAATAAAAGCAATCCTTGCTCTATCATTGCCTAAACACAAGAAAGGTTTGCAAAGCTTTTTGGATAAGATTAACTTTATTAGAATATTCATTCCTAGTTTTTGCAGAAGTAGTAAAGCCACTCACTCAAATGCTTAAGAAACACAAAGAGTTCACTTGGGATAAGAAAGGTAAGAGAAGTTTCGAAGCTATCAAAGAAGCAATCAGCCAAGCTCCTACTTTGCTCAATCCGGATTTTAGTAAGGATTTCTTCTTGTATGCTTTCTCTACTTCCAGCACTATTTCAGCGATGCTTATGCAACAAAATGATGAAGGTTTGGAACAACGCATTGCTTTCTTTAGTCAAGCTTTAGAAGATTATGAAGAGAGATATTCTTTTTTAGAAAAGCATGTTCTTGCTGTAATAAGAGGTTTGAAAAAATTTAGACATTTGATTTCAAATAACAAAATTATATTAATGGTTGCTCATCCAAGTGTGAAGGACTTCATTCTCAATAGAGACTTGAGCGAAAAGAGGGCTAGATGGTTTACTAAATGCATTGAATACGACATTGAAATCAAAGTTACAAAGCTGGTTCGAGGTAAAGGATTATGTGAACATCTTGCAAAAGATGTAAAAGAAGAGAAAGAAATAATTTTGGCAATTCAAGACACTCAACATCACGCTGAAGTTACATCTCCTACAAGTTGGACACAGAATTTAGCTAGGTTTCTTTAAATTGGAGAATGTCCAAGGGTTTGAATGCATCACAAAGAAAACACTTCAGGGTGCAATCTGTGCCCTATATCCTTGATTGATGGAGTGCTTTTCAAAAAGGACATTGCAGGTATGCTTTTAAGGTGTGTAGAAACTAGTCGATTTGACAAATGTTTTGAGCAATTTCATAATAGTCCTTCTGGAGGTCATTTTGCATCCAAGACTACAGCTGCAAAAATTATTAGAGCTGGTTATTTTTGGCTTAATTTATACAGAGATGCACATGCATGGGTTAGGAAATGTTCAAAATGTGCAATGTTTGGAGGAAAACAGAGACTAGCAGCTATGCCATTAAAGCCAATTCAGGTTGAACAACCATTCGTGCAATGGGGTTTGGAATTCATTGGCAAGATTCATCTCTCATCTAGTGTTGGTCATAAATGGGTTTTGACAGCTACAAATTATTTCACCAGGTGGGTGGAAGCAGTACCTTTGAGAGACGCAAATGAGAATTCCGTACTTGAGTTTTATGAGAGCCTAGTCACTTGTTTTAGAGCTCCATCTACTATTATATCAGATAATGCTTTAGCATTCAGCAGTACAAAGGTATGTGAATGGGCTCTTGAACATGTTATTTACTTGTCTTCATCATCTAATGACTATCCATAGGGTAATGGGCTAATTGAATCTACTAATAAAAATTTGATTCGGATCATCAAAAGAAAAATGGAGGATGATCAGAGATCTTGCTAGAATGTTTGAAAGTATGAGATGACATTATCATGCATGAAATCCAACGCCAATGTCAATTTTAGAACTCTAACTTGATCCATTGGAAGCCGAGTTGGAACATTTGATAGGCTGAGTTGGATGAAGAGATACGCTGAGTTGGAGGTGGGTGTGGATTTCATGCATGTTGAAAGAGCAGTCCAAGATGAGCCCACCGTCTATTTTCAATTCCAAAGGATTTTTCATGCAAGACAAAGACAAGAAAAGACAAATTTAGAAGGCTTTGTTATCTTGGCATAACAGAAATTGGACTTGGGCTAATGAAAGAGTTGTCTTCTTCTACTTTCAACGCCAACCTTTTGGCTGTTGTGTATTTTTTATGTAAGTTGGCTTTTCAGCCTTGAATTGTCCGAAGGAAATTCTTTTCTGTTTGTGCCTTTCGCTTTTGGTCATCGGGCCTTTTGTCCTCCCAAATTCCTTCGGACAAAAAGTCCGAAGGAAATCCATCTTTGGGCTGTCTTTTCCCGAAGGGCAAGTGCCCTTTGGGAACTCTGTTTCAGTCCTTCACTTTATGAAGGTGCCCTCCGCAAGGGCTTTTGCTTCCCAAAAGTGCCCTTCGAAAGAATGGAAAAAGTCCACTTCGCTGCAAAGTGCCCTCCACAAGGGCTATTCGTCCTCAAAAGTGCCTTTTGGAACTTTTGAAAGGGTCCTGCCACCGACCAAGTGCCTTCCGCAAGGGCAGGTGTCCTTCGGAAAAATTGATTTTGTCCTTAAGAACTTTTGCCAAGGTCTTGTTCGTGCTTGAAGTGTCCCTTGCAAGGGCACATACCCTTCGGGGAAATTGTAAACATCCCTACGCAACACTCAGATGCCCTTCGCAAGGTCACTTCTCCTTAAAACATACCTTTCGAAAGAATTGTAAAGGCCACCTCGTTGCATAAGTGCCACCTGCAAGGGCACATACCCTTCAGGGTTTTTGTTAGTAAACCTTCAGAACTTTTGAAAAGTCCACCTTGCCAATGAAAAACCCTCCGAAAGAAATCCCCTACCCAAGACCTTTTTGGGCTTTACAAGCTCCATTACTTAAAAACTTTATAAGACAACTATGTCGCAAAACCTGATCCACTCGTAATTGCATTTGTAGACCCAATCGGGCTTATCAACTGCTTCCGCTTATAAAAGCTAATAAGACATGCACCCTGGTAAATCCGAATTGCTCTATAAGTGCTAGAAATGATCATTGCCTGATGGGAATACACCTGTACCTACACAAAAGTGACTTATCCTCGATTTCTCAAGGGTCAAGACCTGGTTTTCAAGGCAAATGGTCATGGTGAGCGAAGTTTTGAATGGTAATGGTGACAATTTATCCTGTGGGGCAAAATTGTCAACAATACCATCACTGAAACCTTCTAGAAATCAGCCACATAATTATCCATGAAAGTCTTTTATTTCAGTTGAGCTAATTCTATAAAATGATCTTCTGGATCCACCTTATCGAACCTCTCAATCCACCTCCTGCTGAATTGATCATAAGAGTTGATGAGGTTGTGCCCTTGTGTGATTAGGCCATGACACCACCACTCATATGCCATGCCCTTAAGATGTAAAACAACAAATTTGATGGCTATCTTCCATCATGAGTGGAGAGAAAGATATGTATCCACCTTTTGGATCCAAGCTCGTGCGAGACTCTTGGTAGATCCATCAAATGTAGAAAGTGTGAGCTTTCCCAAAACTTGTTGAATATTCCTTTGATTATTCCAAGGTCTAAGATCAGCTCTAGGTCCCCTTTTGTTCCTCTTCAACTGCATGAAATTAGTGAGGCTCATTTCTCCCTTAATATCAGGTGGAAGAGTCTTGTACTTTGCATAACTAACAGCAATATCATCCATTATTGAAGGCTACATCTCCACCTTAGGAATGGCTTCTTTTCTACGAAGGAAGTTAAGCTGGAAAGGCCTAACTGTAGATCCAACAGTCATTCTTTGCAGAGGGGTGGCTCATGAAGCACTCCCCTCACCATTGGATGGACGGAAAGTATTCATGCCTAATATTGTGCAAATCATTTCAGCCATCATATCTATCATATGCTCTTGATTTTGAGCAAAATTCTCAAATCGAAGACGATCTACATGTGAATAATCCATATTCTCATGCCTTAGTTGTTCAAACCCCTACCTTTGCTGTTTTGGCCCCTTTCTTTTCTCTTTCGTAATATCTAACCTCTCTGTCATTGTTTGGTATGTAGGCAACCCTACAAACAACTCAATCCCCACAACTGACAAGGAGATGGTCTGATACCAATGTGATGTCCTATTTTGGGATCAAATCAGAATATCTAGAATTTATAGCAAACCCTAATGTAATTGCAAATTTCTATAATTAACTAATTATGCATAAAAATAGTTTTCAGACCTTCGGGATACCCTCATAAAAATTACAAAAATTCAATATATTTATTTGCCGCCAAAAGTCTGATTTTTGGACCAATTGCAGTCCTGAAAAATATTATAAAGTATTATTTAATCAATGAAGGGAGAAATCAAAATTTTCAGCCACCATACAATGTTGAAATTGAGAATCAACCCCTAGATGCAAATCACCACCCTTTTAGAGGTCTAAAGTGTTGTTTTTGACCTTCAAAGAGCTGGTCTACTCTTGTGTCCAGCCTCCCAAGGCTGCCAAAGTGATTCGCTCAACTCCAAAACTGCCCAAACTAATTTGCTTACCTTCAAGTGTGCCTGTTGTCAACCTGGAGCTGCGCCTTGAATCGAAGACGTGCATGAAATGGTCAATCCTTTATCCAGTTGAAGCAATGGGATCTTCTCACGAGGGTGGGTGCTTCAATGGTGAGAAGAACCTCTAGAGAAAGCTGGTTCCTATAAGATGTATCAATGAGGATCTCTACTCTGTGCTGCGAACTACCATGGAAAAGGGAGAAGGAAACTTGAAGGGGAAATCCTACCTAATAATGGCGATACACCAAAAGATTGATCCACTCTACTTGGAACCTTGAACACTGAACAAACAAGGGAAAAGAAAGACCTTCGATTTCAATCGATCACGATGCATAAGTATTTCATGAGAAGGTTTGATCCAATGACCAAAACATGAGGGAAAACGATGGAGAGAGGTCTGATACAAGACACTTTGTAGCCACCTAACATCCACTTACAGTTTCAGCAAAAGACATAAAGAACACTGAACATGACTTGCATAATACGATAAGCTAGCAACTAGGTACGAATAAAAAATTTGGGAAGGGAGAGAAATCTACCACATGCAAATTGCTGAATGAATATACACTATGCCAGCACTTAAAATCTGAAAGTACAATCCTTCTATTGATTGAAGAGGTTACACAACTCACCAATGGCAGAGTCTGGTCTTGCCAAGAGAAGGATGGATTTTTCAAGGGCTGAAAAGCCATCTTATAGAGAATTACAAAAGCTAAAGATTGGCGTTGAAAAAAAAGAAGAGGAGGATCAACTTAGATTAACTCAAGGCTGACTTTGTCTTTCAATAAAATATGTTATCCCTTTGTCTTTGCATGAAGCTCCTTGGCGCTAGAGGAAGTGGACTTGTCTTTGTATGAAGCTCTTTGGCGTTAGAGGAAGTGGACTTGTCTTTGTTTATTGAAACGCCCACCTCTTTTTGCATGGAAACCCATGCCAATGCCAATTTTAGCTTCTTTATGAGCTGCTAGAATGTTTGAAAGTATGAGATGACATTATCATGCATGAAATCCAACACCAATGTCAATTTTAGAACTCTAACTTGATCCATTGGAAGCCGAGTTGGAACATTTGATAGGCTGAGTTGGATGAAGAGATACGCTGAGTTGGAGGTGGGTGTGGATTTCATGCATGTTGAAAGAGCAGTCCAAGATGAGCCCACCGTCTATTTTCAATTCCAAAGGATTTTTCATGCAAGACAAAGACAAAAAAAGACAAATTTAGAAGGCTTTGTTATCTTGGCATAACAGAAATTGGACTTGGGCTAATGAAAGAGTTGTCTTCTTCTACTTTCAACGCCAACCTTTTGGCTGTTGTGTATTTTTTATGTAAGTTGGCTTTTCAGCCTTGAATTGTATCCCTCTTTTGGCAAGACAAAATTTTGCCAAAGATTGAGTTGTAACCTTTTTTAAGATTAATAGGATTGTTTTCAATTTCCATCAAGCTGGTATAATGTATTTTGTCATTGATTTGCATAAGTGATAGAGTTTTCTTCCTTGTCAAGTCTTGATTTTTACCTAGTTAATAGCTGATCAAATTATGCAAGTCATGTTTTGTGTTTAATATCTTTTGACTGAGTTTACAGTGGATGCAAGTGGATGGTTAGTGCCTTGAATCAGGGCTATTTCCCTCAAGATTTGATCACAAGATAGAACTTTTTCATGAAATACTTATGCATATTGGTCAATTGGAGCTAAAAGTTTAAATTTGTTGTCTAAATCAGTGTTTTAGGAGCTCTAATTGAGTGGATCAATAAAAAATACAGGGGTATCACTATCATTAGATAGGATTTTTGTTCAAGTTTTTCTCTCTTTTCTCGACAGTTTGTAGCGTAGAGCAAAGCTCCTAATTGATATACCAAAGGGAGCTAGCCCTTATAATCTAGAGATTCAATCTACTGATTAGGTCATCCATAGCCTAGGATTGGTTCCATGTTTCAACAGACTGTGAAGACCTGAAACTACCTTCATAGTGGTACAAGTCTGATTGACAACAGTTTTTGGCACACCCGATGGGACCAACAAAGAAATTTTTTGCAGATCTAAAGAAGTTCAAAGCTGAAGAAAAGCGTTTACAATATAAGAGAATATCTATCTTCATCACAAGCTAAAGATTCTTCAAGTTGCAGAGTTCATAGCATCATTCAACCAGCTTTTTCATGTCAAAAGTGATCACAAGGTTAGCAAGTAAAGGTATTCCTTTTGAATTTATATCTTATAAGAGATCAAGATTTAGGAGGGCAAAACCATATCCTCAAAAACAGTATTTGTCTTCTGGTCATCCTATTGTTCTAAGCACTACAATCCCCACTATCAAAATGGCCCTTAGAAATCAAGTGTTTGCTCCATTCAATAGAGTTAGGCCACTGAATTTAGCCCAATTTGATGACATCCCAGTGTCTGCCCTCAAGAGTATCCCATTCTTCTCAGGAGAAAATCAAACAACCCTTATTGAGCATATCCAAGATGCTAGTCTCTGTTCAGTCCATAATGTGGTTGAGGACAATGTTGCTATTAGATTGTTGGTTGCCTCCTTCAAAGGAAAAGCATTGCAATGGTATAGAAATCTGTTAGAGTTGCCTTATCCATTCTTGTTTACAACCCTGATGTACTCAGCAGTATCTTTGATGGCTTTATTCATTTGTGGTCATTTATGTAGTTTCTTTCCTTTCTAAAAATGCAAGGGTGTCAGAGCATAAAGTCTACACCAAATACTCACTTGTATTTTTAGGTCGAGATCAAGTATGACAGTTCGATTTAGTTATCTAGATAACATGTTAATGCTTTTTTGTTTGTCTTGTATCTTCTCTGTTCTTAGTTTTAGGTTTATTTCTTCTGTACTAGTGACTTTGGCAATACAATTCTTAAGTTCTCTCTTCTACTATTTAATTAATTTTGTGATTTGTGCGCTGCTTCTTTGTGTGATAGATTTGTTAATTTAGCAGGAAAATATTATTTCCCAATACTCTTTTGAGTGTTAGCATTTCTCTTCTCTTTTGAAAAATAAAATATATTTTGGTTTCTTTTACTTACTAGCAGCTGCGTAAAACTGTAAAAATATAGGCTATAGTTTCTGCTTTGTTTTCATAGAATCTTTTGTAATATGTTATCATGATTATTGGCATACCCTGAAATTTGAAAATTAATGTTTTATTTCTATTTTTCTTAATAATGTTTGACATTGATTACAACGCTTGTTGGAACTGTTGAGATGATGGTATGAAATTTATCTTTGAAATAAAAAATAAAATAAAAAAATCTTAGGGTTTAAACAATAGCTCTTTTTTTTGTAAATAATATTTACCTAAATAGAGAACATAACATACAAAGATTTCTGGAGCATAAAAAATATTATGCATGATAAACATAATAGAAGACGAGAAAAGTAACTCTATGCATTGACAGGAATCACCTATGCAATCTCCCGCAGAGAAGTATTTAAAATTGCGTGCACTTGGTGCTCCAGCAGTAGTTATATCACTTGCAACACAGGGTGTTTTTCGAGGGTTTAAGGACACAATGACTCCCTTGTATGCAACATGTAAGTAGAATTCAAAATACTCTCAAATGAAACAACTTTGTATATTTGTCTGTAAGCTTCTATAGGTGCAATCATTTAAGTTTTTTTAGTGTGTTTATAATTAGTATAGTTAATCTGTTACTGGAGAGCAAACAATGGTTTTTTGATCATAACTACTACGTTATTTTATTTCAATAATTAATTAAATCACAATTAATTGAAAAAAATGTAAATGGTAGATCTGCTATGCCCTTAACCTATAGCTTGTCTAGAGATGTGTAGCCGACTTGTGGCTTACATAACCTTTCATATTATCTTGTCACATTTCTCTATGTTATATTTTTAGTAGAGTTAGCCTATTTGTAATGTCCCCAAATGAGACAATTAGACCTAGTTGAGGTTTTCTAACAAACCCTTGAAAAAATTGCCAATTAACTGAAAATCTGATCCACAAAACCAACAAACCCTAGCTGAAAAATTTATAGAATTTACAAGCAACACATGCTAAAAATAGCTCTACAAATAGCTGAAAATAAATTGAAAGCAAGGTGCCTTTTTTTTACCAAGATATATTGACAAAGTGGCTAAAAATACCCCTGCTAATATTCTGATTTTAATGTGAAAGAATGCCTACGTTTTTCACTCATGAAACACCCTTAAAACCTCCACAAGTGAGACACCACACTTAGGACAAATTAGAGAAATAAATATGATATTTATTTCTTGGAATTTGCCCTTCTAACCACCTTTCGAACCTCTCCAATCAAGTAATCCAAGTTGCCAAAAAATATATTAAATTTTTGAATATTCCTAGGGCATGGAATGACCCTCCAAACCTGCAATTTGATCCACAATAACTCGTCAATTGCTGGAATAAATTATGAAAATTATCTGACCCTAGAAGAGGGTTCCAAAGACAATTGGCCCTCTTGAGAGGGGTTGCCACCCTCCCAAAGCAAGTCGCCACCCTTGGAATGGCCTCCAATCTCAACAAAGCTCCTCAAACCGATTTTGCCCACCTCTTTGACTTGCAAATCATGAATTTCCAGCTTTCTGAAGGGTTTGTAATAATCCTTGATGAAGGTGGTGTCCAAAAACACCTTTGTAGATCCACTTGCATACAACTATGAAAAATTGAATCACAACTAAAGCCCTTGAATAGAACTGCCTTGAAAGTAGGTATGGAGGTTTTCGTCCCCAAACCTCTAATACACTTGAAGGTTTTCGTCTTCAAAATGTTGTGAACAAACTTGACATACTTGCACAATAATTTCAATATCGAACATGCATAACCTTTTCAAATGAGCCTTCTTTTTTGTACCAACCCCGCTGGGTTCTAACTAGAAGATACGTGAAAGTTTTTTTTTTTAACACAAACTATAAATTGATTACACCACTAGAATCTAAGCAAATCATACAAAATTACTCCAAGAGTGATAATTGTTATTAAATACGTGACATCAACAGTCATTAATCACTATCAATATATAAAACACATCATAGTATATTCATAGAAGTAATATAAATATCTAGCCACTGCTGGTACAATACTCAGCCATTGCTGTCAATTTATAGTAGATAGGCAATTACAATTCTACATGAAATGTTTCCAATAGTGAATACTATATAATACAATGTACAAAAATAAGATACAAGGCTCTTTGGAGCATGAGTTCCCCAGCGTCTCCAAGATCTGTGGCAATCTCAAGTGTCGTCACAAAAGAAGTACTGCTTTGGGGACGAAGAGCATCATCTGAGCGTTTTTTTACACCAATTATAGAGCAGCGATCTCCCACACTAATTCTGTCAGGGAATGGTCCTCCCTTGATGGATGAGTAGATAGTGATGGTATGAGAATCCAGAGTAACTAGCAAGTACGCAAGTGTTGTATGATTTCTAAAACTAATCATATAGTTGTTGACCAATTTTGGTCCTACATGCCAAAATTGGGCACCCCTTTTTTTTTTCTTTTAGGGCCTGTTAGTCAATTTTTGATGAATTCACCCCACTACAATTTTTGGATTTTCCTTTGTAGTAGGCCCGTTTCTATAAAAAACCAAGCGTTCTAAATCTTGTAGGTATTTTGAGTTGATCTAGGACTCATTTCGTTCCAAGCAAATTACTCCAGGGAAGCCTTTATCGGCAGTTAGATGGACCAGTTCCAAAGGGATATAAATCTTTTATAAAACCCCAAAGTTTAGATACCCTTGCGGAGGGCAGGAAAGCGGCAAATGGGACCGTTCGAGCAAGTTCCGAAGGACAACCTTGGACCCAAAGTGCCCTTGCAGAGGGCAGAAGGTCCATTTACAAAGGGTCAAGCCATAAAGCCAAAAGGTGGGGGGTTTCCTTCGGAGAAAGGTTTGAAGACAAAGAAGGGTTTCTTCAGAGATTTTGTCCGAAGAAAATCCATGAAGAAACCAAAGGGGCAAATTTCTTCGGACAAAATGTCCAAAGGAATTCCTTCGGACATTTTATTTGAAGGAATTTCACACACTGAGCGACCCACCAAGAAAGGAGCCGAGAGGAGAAACGATAGCCCCGAGAGCTCGAATTGCCCGAAAAAGACAAAAAGTAGCAAGGAAAGAGAGTAGAACAGTAAACCCAGAATGTGGCCACACACACATAAGACAATGCTTGGACTGTTCTAGAAGACACATCCAACCAAGCGCAAGCACGAACTAGATCAGTGCAGGTGGCAAAAGAGGCGTCGACAGGAGAAGTAATTGCTTGCAGATGGAATAGTCTCCACCAAACAGCCATCAAAGGGAGCGTGAGCATTCAATAGAGCGGCCCGTTTTTCTTTGTTTAGCATTAATAAGCAGAGGGTTGCACAAGTTTTGAAGGGAGGCGGCCTTGTTGTTCAAAGAATAAAGTGACCCATGCTTTAGCAGGAACATTAAACGCAGTTTGAGCAGCAAAGTCAATGTCTGTGACATATACAACGTGGTTCTTCCAGGCATATTTATGGAAAGATGACAACAACATGAGCGGATTCCTCTTACCATGGTATTTAATGCAGTATGGGCCTCTGGTTCCTTGAAAAGACTAAGGTCTATCTCTAAATTCTATATATTGTAACCTCTCAGCTGGAAAAGATATCTCACTTGTGTATGGCGAAGCCCTGACAATTTTACCTTTTAATAAAAAAAAGTGTGTTTTACCTCAATCTGATTTGTTATACTTCTGAATATGCTTGTGTATCGTGATTATGTTTAGTCATTTTTATCTTAATGCTTTCGTAGGTCGACACCAACATATCTACTATATCCAAGACCGTCTTTTGCAGGTTAATAGAAAGTGCCCAAGTTGGAGCATAGAAGCAGAGGAGCAACCATCTGACAGTGTGCTTCTAGAGAACCTATGGTAGGTTCTTCTTCATTGTATCTCCATTAAGCCCCCTTGTTAAAACACTCATGCAGTCTGTTCTTTTGTTCAAATGAAGTGTCTATTCGCTCATTTTGATGTAAAGTGTTGATAAAAGATGAGTAGATCGAATCATTTGGTGCATCACCATTTTAGTTAGGTCCTGCTTTTGTAACATCCTTTTCTCTTTTCACCCCCTCATTATTAGCAGTAGCAGTTAAGGACCTCAAAGGTGCATCAAGGGGTGCTAGTCCTTAATCTAGAGATTCATTCCTCCAATTTTGCCAAGCCCACAGCAAGAGGAATGTCTCCATTGTGCCACGTGGAAGAAAGAAGTCGAGCCTTCTTTTAAAGGGTGAAATCCACAGCATCAACAGTTTTTGGCACGCTCGGTGGGACCTTTTTTAATGCTCTGAGAAGTTTCAGGATTGAGTTGGTCTTGTTACTGCAAGAGTGAGCAAACTAACCCAACATTTGGCGACTCCATTTTTAAGAACTCAATCTCTGGTCAAAGATCAGCCTGGCATCCTATGCCTAAGGTCACCACAAGATCTTCTTCCAAGGGTGTTCCTTTCGAGTTCGTTGAGCTGCCTTTAAACTCAGCAAAGCGGCTAAGATTTGCAAAGACTCATCCTTACACAACAAATCAATTTCTCAGACCTGCCATAAAATATACTTACACAAGGAGACCCAGGTTGAACCTGGTCATCGCCATGGCTTTACCTTTTGTAGCCTTCAATGGTCAGAGCCCTTTAAACCTTCTGCAGTATGACCCAATCCCAGGGACAACCCTTAAGAGTGTTCCTCCTTTTAATGGAGAGGGGCCAATTACTGCTATTGAGCATATCAGAAATATAGCCAACCTCTGCAACATTCATAATGTCACCAAAGAGAACATAGCCATTAGGTTACTGGTGTTGTCTTTTAAAGGTAAAGTTTTGGACTGGTATGGGACCTTGCCTATGAATTCAATTGGCTCATGGAACGAGTTAGGCACCCTCTTGACAAATAGATTTGGAGAGAAGAGTGACCATCTCTCTCTAGATGAGCAATTGACCACTATAAAAAGAGCTCCGTATGAATTTATGCAGGATTTTAATACTAGGTTCTAAAAAACTTGGGACAGAATCCCCATTTTAGTGAGGCTGACCCCAAGCTATGCTTTCCTTTAGTACTTAAAGGCTTTGAACGACATTGCTGTCATGATACAGTCCATGGGAGGACAAGTGTTACCCGCCGCCTATGAAATAGCCATAGCCGTCAAAAATTGTTTGGTGCAAGTAGGAAAGATAGCTCCTAGACCTCATATGCCACTCTTTCCTAAACTGCAACCCTTAGTTCAAACTGTTGCACCTACTTTAGCTCCTCTGCCTGGTGTAAAAAAGTCGACTGCTACCTCGCCAAATGACTTCCATGAAGTTAAGAGTTTATTATAAAGTGTTACCAATGAATTAGTGGCTCTCAAGAGGCAACAAGCTCAAAGCTATCGGCCAAATCAAGGATACCAGCAGTTCGGGCAAACGAATAGACCTCCTTTCCAAAATTATAACCAAGAACAGGGTCAGATTACCCAGGTCAGACCTTATCAAAGTTATAATTCAAGTGCCCCTTCATCGTCCAATGCTCTTGTTCCCACTCAAAATAATTTGGTACAGGGACATCGTAATTGCCCACCTCTGAGGTATGGTCAAGAACAGGTTGCTTATACTAATGAGTTGCCAAATCAATGTATGAACACGCAAGGCAATCAAATAGCCAAATTCCCAAGTTTTGAGGCGTCAACACTTGGGATGGATAACATGCAAGCTCAATCTGATTCCACTCATATGAACCACTTGGAAGGGGAATTCAACACAGTCAGTTATGTGGGGAGTACAAATAATCAGGATGATTGTGTTGCAGCCAACACCAGGACCAAAAAGAGAGTTATGGAGGAAGCTCAAGCGGCTACTCAAGCATCTGTGACATTTTTTTCATCACAGATGAACCAAAAGTTTCCCAATTACAGGTAGTCGGTTGTAGCTTCAACTCCTCAAGTTGCACCTCAAGTTGTAAATGCCCCCAAAGAAAATTCAAAAGGGGGCAACCCTCCAATCAATGTGGTGACCAAATAAAGAAACTACACATGAATATCTCATTATGGGATTCTTTAGCAATGCCAGGACAAAAAGATATACTCCAAAAGGAATTACATGGGCTGAGTGAGCAAGCTATTCCAGCAAATGCTAATAATGTGTTGATTATGAATGGGGCTCTTCCCACCGGAGGTCAAGCTAAGAAGGATGAAAAGGTTCCTCCGTTCTATCTATCCTTGATTGTTGGAGATTTCTTGGTTCACAATTGTATCATTGATAGTGGAGCAAGCACCTCAATAATGCCCAAATGCATCGTTGATAAGCTAGGACTCAAGTATGAGCAAATGACCAAGGGAGTTCTACAGTTGGATGGATCACCAGCCAAAACATTAGGAGTGGTAAAAGGCTTGAATCTAATGCTTCATCCCTGTCCAACCTTCTTTGTTCCCCATGACGTGGTAGTGGCGGATGTTCTCCCTTACTTCGCTCTTTGTTTATCCAGGGATTTCACGTCCAAGATAGGTGGATACTTAGCAGCAAATTGGTCTTACATGGTTTTTAGGACCAAATATGGAACTAAAGTGAAGATTGAGTCCGAGCCCATCCACAGAGATCATCTGGAGCCATATTCACTCAAGGCGACAAACGTCAGTTACGCCATCATTGACGAAGAAGAATTCCAAATAGACCAATCCCCACCTCCTTCCCTTGAAAGAGTTGCTGACCTGCTCTTAAATAAATGGGGAAATAACAATTTTGAAGGGAAAATGACAATTTTGAACATGACCCATACAAGTTCATTGAAGAGGTAGGTCTTGGAGTTTATTGCATGCATGAAAAAGGTACTTTCATGTCAAATTTGATGAAGGCAAATCAAAAGAGTTGTGGTTTGTGACAACTTTTCTTTGATGGATCAAGAAGCAAGTTGGGTGCTGGTGGTGGAGCAATGCTAGTTTCACCCTCAAAGGAAAGATACTTTTCAACTTTTAGGCCAATTCTCCTGCATTTGCAACGTTGTAGAATATGAGCTCTCTTTCATGGTTTAGAGTGGGCAAGAAAAAAAGGAATAAAAGAATTGCAGGTCTTTGGAGACAATGAGTTAATTGTAAACCAAGTGAAAGGTGGAAACCCGACCAAGAATTCTTTGCTTTAGTCTTACAAGCACAGGGTGTGGGACCTAATAGAAAGTTTCATTACTTTCAACATCATTTCCATTCCAAAAGAGCAAAATAAGCAAGTAGACAGACTAGCAGCAGTTGGTGCTCAGTTTGACATTTCCAAAAGAATAAGTCAAGACAATAGTCAACACCATTTAAAAGTGATAATAAGACCCTTCATTCCTGATAATGTGACCAATTGGCAGGGGTTTGATAGTGACTAGTAGATAGCACTCTTCTTACAAGAGGAGGTTGAGTTCGCTTGTAGGAATCAATCCAAGTTGCAACAGCAGTACAATGGCCAGATTGTTCAACTGAAGAAAAACAAACTTCCTAAAGGTTTAGTCACTCTCGAAAGCATCTTCGATCAGGACGACCAACTCAAAGATGACAAAGTAAGCATCACAACCAAGAAGGAGAATTACGAAAGAGTCAAAATATTCAAGGATAGGCTGCTTGCACTTGGGAAGGTATGTACAAATGATGAAAGGTATTCTTTCATTCTATTATGCCAAGAGTTTGCCGATGTCTTTGCTTGGGAGTATGGCGACCTGAAGGGTTTTGACCCAAGCTTGGCCCAACACACCATTGAGTTGGAAGAAGGTGCCAAACCTATCAAACAAAAACAAAGGCCCATCAATTCAAAGATTGAGCCTCTCACGTGGAAGAAACTCACCAAGCTGATTGAGTCTAAAATCATTTTTCTTATCAAACACTCTTCTTGGCTGGCCAATCTGGTCCCTGTTAGGAAGAAGAATGGGGAGATCAGACTATGTGTTGATTTTAGAGACCTCAATAGAGTCTCGTTAAGAGATCACTATCCTCTCCCAAGTATGGAGCAGATCCTCCAGATGGTGACAAGCAGTGAACGTTTCTCCCCCCTAGATGGGTATTTTGGGTACAATCAAATTCTAGTGCAAGATTGCGATCAGTACAAGACAACCTTCACCACCAAGTTGGAAACTTTTGCCTACAGGAAGATGCCATTCGGACTGTCAAATGTTGGAGCTACCTTCCAGCGAGCCATAGATATGGCTTTTCAGGGTCTGATAAATAATATTGTAGTGGTCTATCTTGACGACATGACAGTCTTCTCCAAGGATGCAGGACGACATCTGAAATACCTAAGGCAAATCTTTGAGAGGTGTAGAGAGTTTGGCATATCTCTCAACCCAAAGAAATGTGTGTTTGATGTCCATGAAGGCAAACTCTTGGGTCATGTCGTTTCAAAAAGGGGCTTGACCATTGATCCAGAAAGAGTACACGCCATCTTAGTGCTGTCCTTACCTAAACACAAGAAGGATCTGCAAAGCTTCTTTCGCAGAATAAATTTTGTTAGGAGATTTATCCCTAATTTTGCTGAAATAGTCAAGCTATTAACTTCCATGCTGAAGAAGGATAAGATGTTTACATGGACAACATGAAGGAAAGATAGTTTTGAAGGGATTAAGAAAGCTATCATCCAGGCTTCCACTTTGATCAGTCATGATTTCTCCAAGGATTTCAACCTTTACACCTTTGGGAATGAAGAGGTAATTGTTGACAATTCTTCCACAGGTCAAGATTGTCTCTTGCCATTCGGAAAATTCACGTCTCTAGCCAAAGAAGAAATAATACATTGGGTAAGAGGTAGACCAATTGAAATAACTCATTTGCAAAGGACTCAAGTTTGTGGGAAATTAAACAAAATTAAAGGACCAAGGAGGAGCCAGAAAATCAAAAGGGTAGGGTTAGAAATGGCACAAAGCAATGAAAAAACAAAGGAAAGAGCCTAAGACAAAGGAAGTAATTCTTTCGGACTTTTGTCCGAAGGAATACTTTAGAGAATCCAAAAGTCTGCCAAAAAAAGCAAGGAAAAGCCAAGTAATAATTCTTTCGGACTTTTTGTCCGAAGGAATTCCTTCAGACAAAAAGTCCGAAGAAATCCGGAGTAAGTCCGTAGAATTGCAAAGGGCTTTGGAAGGCAGAAAAGGGCAAAACAAGAAACCCGAAGGGCAAGGTACCCTTCGAAAGGGTCATTTTCAACAATCACGAAGGGCACCTACCCTTCGAGAATGTACACGTCAAATTCAGGACCCTTGCAAAAAACCTGGGCGCCCTACAAAAATCCCGGGTGACCTACAATTTTTTCGAAAAAGGGTGCATATGAAGGACAAAAGCCCTTGTGGAGGGCCCTTGGTCGGCGATAGGACCATTGCAACTTTCCCGAAGGGCACAGGGAGAGCCACGAGCCCTTGCGGAGGGCACTTGGTCAGTGCCTGAACCTTTGTGCAAAGTTTGAAGGGCATTCTCATCAGAGTTTAAAAAAAAGACAAGGATTAATTCCTTCGGACAAAAAGAATTCCTTCGGACAAAAAGTTTGAAGAAATTTGGAAAGGTACACGCCAAAGGCCCGTGCAAAAAAGCTGATAGAGCAAAGTCCATTCTCAACAAAGAGCAAAGACAAAGGATTAATTCCTTCGGGCTTTTTGTCCGAAGGAATTCCTTCAGACAAAAAGTCCGAAGAAATTCGTAAAAGAATAGAGACAGGAAGCCCGAAAGAATGATTCTTTCGGAAAAGTTGAAAGACAATGTTCGCGAAAAAATTGTCCATCAAAGAAAGAAATAAGCAAGACAAATTTCCCGAAAGAAAATAGCAAAAACCTGAAGGAAAGAATTCTTTTGGAAAGTTTGAAAACAAAGTCACAAAAGAAGCGAGACGTCAAAGTGCTAAAGCACAAAAGGGCCCTGACAGAAAATAAGCCTGAGAAAATGCCAAAGGGCGACGTCCCGCGAGACATCAAATTTTGACCTCGGGAAGTAACCGTTGAAGTTCAAAGAGGAGTTCGACTAAAGCCCGAAGAATTCCTTCAAAAGATCCGAAGGAGAAAAGCTCGAGGGAGAGGGACATAACATAATTTCGAAGGAATAAAGTCTGCAGGAAATGAGTGGAAAAAAAAAAGCCAGCCAGCAAAAGGATCCGCAGCAATAAAAATCCGAAAGGGAGATAACAAAATTTCCGATGGAAATAAAAAAGGCAAAGATGAAACCAGAAATAAAACCAACAAAAAACCCAGAAATAAATGCTAAGGAGATAGCCAAGAAATCCAAGGAAATATAGACTACAATAGACAAAATACAGAATCCCGCCAAAACTAGACATGAACAGGCATACCTGAATAAGATAAAATGCATGCAAACAAGGGCTATTTTCGATTGACCGGTCAAAGCTTCAGTTGACTGGTTGTTGAAGTCTTGCTCATCTCCGGATCAACTCATGCATCTGAAGGTCCAACTCAGCTTCAATCGGAGTTCTAAATTCGAACGTCGAGTTGACTGTTCTAGATTTAGAGTTGATTAATTGTTAAACGCCACATCTACCAAGAGTTTCCCATGCAACGGAGAATGATCTCTTCGTCCAACTCAGCATTTCAAACGTTCCAACTCGGCATCAAGCAGCTCACGTAGAGTTCTAAAAATGACATTGGCGTGGATCTCCATGCAAAGAGAGGTGGGCGGTTTAGAACAAAGACAAGTTCACTTCCTCAAGCGCAAGAAGCTTCATGCAAAGACGAGAAAACATATTTTATTGAAAGGCCAAGTCTGCCTTGAGTTAATCTAAGTTAATCCTTCTCTTCAATTTTTCAACGCCAATCTTTGGCTCTTGTAATTCTCTATAAAATGGCTTTTAGCCTTGATTAAAAATAATCTCTTTCTTGGCTAGACCAGACTCTGTCATTGGTGAGTTGTGTAACCTCTTCAATCAATAGGAGGACTGTACTTTTAGATTTCAAGTATTGGCATAGTGTATATTCATTCAACAATTTGCATGTGGTGGATTTCTCTCATTTCCCAAATCCTGATTCATACCTAGTTGCTAGCTTACCGTATTATGCAGGTCATATTAAGTGTTCTTTATGTCTTTTGCTGAAGCTGTAAGTGGATGTTAAGTGGCTGCAAAGTGTCTTGTATCAGACCTCTTTCCATCATTTTCCTTCATGTTTTGGTCATTGGATCGAACCTCTTCATGAAATATTTATGCATAAGTGATTGATTGAAATCAAAAGTCTTCATTTTCCCTTGTTTGTTCAGTGTTCAAGGTTCCAAGTTGAGTGGATCAATCTTCTGGTGTATCACCTTTATTAGGTAGGATTTCCCCTTAAAGTTTCCTTCTCCCTTTTCCATGGTAGTCCGCAGCACAGAGTAGAGATCCTCATTGATACATCTTACAGGAACCGGTCTTCTCTGGATGTTCTTCTCACCATTGAGGCACCCACCCTCGTGAGAAGATCCCATTGTTTCAATTGGATAGAGGACTGGCCATTTCATGCACGTCTTCAATTCAGAGCGCAGCTTCAGGTTGACACCAGTAATCTCTGCTATGCTCACTCAAGCAAATGATGAAAACCTTGAACAACCTCTCGCATTCTTTAGCCAAGGTTTAGAAGGTTTTGAAGTTAGGTACACATATGTTGAGAAGCAAGCACTTGCAGTTATACGAAGCCTAAAAAAATTCAGACATGTCAAACAACAAGATTCATATCATGGCACCACATCTTAGTGTCAAGGATTTCTTGTTGAGCTGTGACTTAAATGAATAAAGGGCAGGGTGGATCACTAAGGTAATGGAATACGATGTGGAGATCAAAAAAACCAAGCTGGTAAGGGGAAGAGGGCTATGCGAACACCTCGCTACAGACCTTAAACAATAGAAGGGAGGCATTTTGCTACTCCATGATGAAGCTGCAACAGAAGAACCTGCAGTCATAAAGAACTGGGTACAAGACATGGTTCATGTCCTTTTAACTAGTGAGTACCCTCAGGGCCTTGATAGGACTATGAGGAGGTATATCAGGGTCTAGTCTCTTCTTTATGTCCTTGTTGATGGAGTGTTGTTTATAAAAGATTTTTCAGGGGTACTCTTGAGATGCATAGACTCAAATCAGGTCAACATGGTACTATCCGAATTTCATGACGGACCAGCTGGTGGTCATTTTGCTCCTAAACCTATCGCTGCAAGGATTATGAGGGCTGACTACTTTTGGCCCACTTTGTTCAGAGACACTCATGCCTGAGTACAGAAGTGCTAGAAATGTGCTCTCTTTGATGAAAAACAACAGCTGGCTGCAATGCCTCTGCAACTTATTCAAGTGGAACAATTGTTCATGCAATGGGGTTTGGACTTCATAGAGATGATCAACCCTCCTAGTGCTGGCCAAGTGGGTTTTGACTGCTATAGATTGTTTCACGATATGGGTAGAAGCTGTTGCTTTGAAAGAAGCTAACGAGAGTGCAGTCCTAGACTTCTATGAAGGCCTGGTGACAAGATTTGGAGTCCCAGTTACCATCATTTCGGATAACGCATTGGCTTTCTTGGGAACCAAAACAAGCGAGTGGGTGTTAGGATACGACATCTTAGTACTTCTTCCAACAACTACCCACAAAGAAATGGGTTGGTTGAGTCCACCAATAAGAATCTGATCAAGATCATTAGAAGGACAATGGAAGAGAATCAAAGGACTTGGCATGCCAAGCTGAAAACAGCCCTGTGGTCAGACATGGTCACTCCAAAAAGAGCTGTTGGTAATTCACCATACATACTTGTGTATGGAAGGGAAGCTAGACTTCCTATTTCATTTGAATTATTAGCCTTGGATCTTGCCCACCAGCTGCATTTGGAGGAAAGCAACAGCATGGAAGTCAGATTTTGTGAATTAATGGAGCTTCAGGGGGCAAGAGACCAGTTCATAGTTTCCATGACCAGCTGTCAACAACAAACAAAGAAGCATTTTGACAAAAAATCCTCATCAAAAGACTTCTCAGAAGGCGACATTGTCTTGAAATGGGATGAAGACTGAGCTAAACCTAAAAAGCACACGAAGTTCGATGCCTTGTGGAGTGGTCCATATGTCATCACTCAATGTAAGCAACATAATGCATTCCAACTCTCCAGTTGGATGGTGGAGAAATACATATCTCAGTTAATGGGATATATTTTAAACATTGTCACTAAGCCTTCTCTTGTTATGTACATATTTTCTCTACTTTTTTCCTCGTTTTTCCTAAGTGCTTTTGTGCATGTTTGTAGTTTTTTAGCCTTGCGTGTGTTTTCTTTACCTTTTGGGGTAAAATCTTCTTCATTGGTTCTTAAGTTTTTAAAGGTTATTGCCAGCGCTTCAAGCTGTATCCTGACTCCATGCCCAATGGACCTTTAAGTCACCGGTCTTTTTAAGCATAGCAGACATGCTCCCCCTGTGAATCGTCAAATGTGTTGACCAATTTTGGTCCTACAGGGCAAAATTGGGCACCTCTTTTTCTTTTTCTTTCAAGGCCTGTGAGCCAGTTTCTGATGAATTCACCCCATTGCAATTTTTGGATTTTCCTCTATACAGGCCCGCTTCTATAAAAAACCAAGTGTTTTGAATCTTGCAGGTATTTTGAGTTGATCTGGGACTCATTTCGTTTCAAGCAAATTACCCCGGGCAAGCCTTTATCGACAGTTAAATGGGCCAGTTCCAAAGGGATATAAATCTTTTACAAAACCCTGAAGGTCAGATACCCTTGCGAAGGGCAGGAAAGCAACAAATGGGACCGTTCGAGCAAGTTCTGAAGGACAACCTTGGACCCAAAGTGCCCTTGCGGAGGGCAGAAGGTCCGTTTACAAAGGGTCAAGCCATAAAGCCAAAAGGTGGGGGTTTTCCTTCGGAGAAAGGTTTGAAGACAAAGAAGGATTTCTTCGGACATTTTGTCCGAAGAAAATCCATGAAGAAACCGAAGGGGCAAATTTATTCAAACAAAATGTTCAAAGGAATTCCTTCGGACATTTTGTCTGAAGGAATTCAAAGGTTGAGCGACCCGCTAAGAAAGGCGCTGAGAGGAGACAAATGATAGCCCCGAGAGCCCGAATTGCCTAAAAAAGACAAGAAGTAGCAAGGAAAGAGAGCAGAACAGTAAACCCAGAACGCGGCCACGCACACATAAGACAACGCTTGGAACGTTCCAGAAGACACATCCAGTCAAGCACAGGGATGAACTAGATCAGCCCAAGTGGCAAATGAGGCATCGACATGAGAAGTAATTACTTGCAGATGAAATAGTCTCCACCAAACAACCATCAAAGTGAGCGCTAGCATTCAATAGAGTGGCCCATTTTTTTTTGTTTAACATTAATAAGCAGAGGGTTGCACAAGTTTTGAAGGGAGGTGGCCTTGTTGTTCAAAGAATAAAGTGACCCATGCTTTAGCAGGAACATTAAACACAGTTTGAGCAGCAAAGTCAATGTCTGTGACATATACAACGTGGTTCTTCTAGGCGTATTTATGGAAAGATGATAGCAACATGAGCGGATTCCTCTTACTAAGGTGTTTAATGCAGTATGAGCCGTCGGTTCCTTGAAAAGACTAAGGGTCTTTCTCTAACTTCTATATATTGTAACCTCTTAGCTGGAAAAGATATCTCTCACTTGTGTATGGCGAAGCCCTGACAATTTTACCTTTTAATCAAAAGAAGCGTGTTTTACCTCCATCTGATTTGTTATACTTCTGAATATGCCTGTGTATCATCATTATGTTTAGTCATTTTTATCTTAATGCTTGCATAGGTCGACGCCAGCATATCTAGTATATCCAAGACCATTTTTTGCAGGTTAACAGAGAGTGCCCAAGTTGGAGCATAGAAGCAGAGGAGCAACCATCTGATAGCGTGCTTACAGAACATATGGTAGGTTCTTCATTGTATCTCCATTAAACCCCCTTGTTAAAACACTCATGCAGTCTGGTCTTTTGTTCAAATGAAGTGTTTGTTCGCTCCTTTCGATGTAAAGTGTTGATAAAAGATGAGTAGATCAAATCATTTTGTGCATCACCATTTTAGTTAGGTTCTGCTTTTGTAACATCATTTTCTCTTTTCACCCCTCGCCTCGCCCCCCATTATTAGCAGTAGCAGTTAAGGACCTCAAAGGTGCATCAAGGGGAGCTAGCCCTTAATCTAAAGATTCATTCCTCCAATTTTGCCAAGCCCATAGCAAGAGGATGTCTCCATTGTGTCACGTGGAAGAAAGAAGCCGAGCCTTCTTTTAAAGGGTGTAATCCACATCGTCAACAATAATGTATTATAAAATCCCCGTTTTATTGCAAGATATCGCACTAACATATAAATCATACACACCAAAAGATGATGGCTCACTATACATGATTTAACTTCTAAATTCATGCAATCTATATCCTACTAGCAATCATATCACATCACATGTTAAACATAGGAGTAAGCAAAGTATACATTTATTCCATCAACGTATGAATGAATCTTACATTATTATCTAACTCATACTAGAATAATGACTATAGTTTATACCACCCGAGTAAAATACACATTTAACTGCAAATTTCAACTACCACAATAAGTTCCATACAAAACTACTCCCCATGATAACCCATATTATCATAGTCTACTGTTCTAAGACATAACTATTAGTTTTCGTGAATTAGTTATACAAAGAAGTCTTAAATACACGGAACCATTAGCTTCTATCGAAGCAACAAGATATAATAAAGCAAAACACAATTTCCACAAAACAAATAATATTCTATCCAAGCATTCGTTACCACTTAAAGGTTGTAAACACACATACATAATGTCCTACTAATTGTCACAAAACATACTTTCAAGTAATTAATCAACACACATACAGTTATCTAGGTGTGAGTTTAGACATAACAAATACAATGTATGTCATCCGGGTATAACATACATTAATACTGTAGAACTCAATGACATCCCATAATATCATAGATCATTGTGCATGAGCACCCTATTCAAACACGAACAAACAATCAAATGCTAATAAATATTAATCAAGTACGGAGTCATACCGCCTGGGTATACCCTAGATTATACTGCAAATTAAGCAATCAAAAGAAAATATAATATCTAGGCATACAACATGATGCACTATTTTATGCTTATAAAAGTCTAAATACTTTTACATATTACTTCTCACAATACGTATTGCACATAGGTTTTCAATACTATCTGCATATATAAACTAACAGTCATTTATGACACAAGTCAAGCTTTTGCAAGATTTCACAAACCAAACTTCCATGAACCTTTAAGATGGAACCTGAGTACTATAGCCAATTAGATCTCACTAGAAGTCAATATATCGTTATTGTTATTTTCTGTTAGTTCTCAACACAGAAGAAACCAACCTCTAGCTCAAGACCACCCTATAAGGCATTCGCAAAGTTCTTTTCATGTGATTATTCTCTATACGGTCTATAGGTTCAAGCAGTTAATTCTACGAGCTAGTACAAACACATACTAACTTTCGAAATAAAAATTATACACACACACATACGTATCACACACACACACACACATATAGACCTCATATATATAATAGTTCATAATTCTTGAATATAAAAAATATATCATTATATATTTGTGTCTCCTATATATATATATATATATATATATATATATATATATATAGACTTCATATATATAATAGTTCATAATTCTTGAATATAAAAAATATATCATTATATATTTGTGTCTCCTATATATATATATATATATATATATACATATAGATATCACACATGGACTACTTTTAAGATTTAAATTAGCTTATTTAACTAGAGACTCTTGCGCTACCTCCAAACTAACATTGTTAATCATTGGGTCTCTTTCTATGGGCCTGCTTTCTATTTATGGCCCTGTTTTCCATCGATAAAGTTTTACTAGATTTCATAAGTAAATAAAGGTAGTTTTTTATGAAACTTTGATATCTTCATGACATGTAATTTTGTTCATGCTTCTTTTATTTTTAGCTGTCTCTTTGACGCCAACCTTCTACCATGCTAATCTAGATTTTTAGGTTTTTAATATACTCATTTTAAAATGAATCACTGTTTTTTGTTTAAGTCGTTGAGGACTAAATTGATGTCATTAAAAATGAATCGCTTATAATCTAAGCATCTTAATTTTACAGATTGTCCCTCTCCCTTTTATTATTTTTTAATTCTTTGACAGACAAGTCGCTGAAGTCGCTGCATAGAATTTTCTAATTTTAAAATAAGTCACCGCAAGATATTTACTGACTTTAGAATAAGTCACTGCATGCTTATAGCATAGGTAATAACCCATTTAACTAAGGAAATATAACATCCATATAACATAGCAAGTACCTATTAGGAGAAGAATTTGCACTGTGCAAATCATAGTTGTAGATGATAATAATGAAAATGTATTATAGGTCAAGCTTCGCAGATGAGGTGTCGAGATCGATTCCCTCGCTTAACTAAGTCCGAGATACTTAAAAATTAATTCAATAAAACCTTGCTGTGATAGAGTAATTTGTACGACGATTTGGTGAAAAGTACGATGATCTTAGCAGAGTACAAAAAGATATTAACTATTATTGCAAATTGTAGTGATTACAAAGCATATTCCAATTAAGATAATATATATGAGTTAGCGGAATTTGGTTTGGTTAGCTCTAAGCATTAATTTTTTTTGCAGATATAAATCTTTTGTATGAAGCATGTTGCACGCTTCCTTAGAGTTATTGCTAAAGTCAAGACGGTGTTGGTATATTTCTCCATGGAAGAAGCTTTCTCATTGCTGGCTAACGTCACACCCACAAATGTCGTTTTATGTAATTTAGTGAATATTGATATTCTTATTTCTTATTGATGGACCCACTATATACAAGAATTTTTATATAAATATAAATAATATTTTTAACCTCCATTGATCTCCAGCTGGAAATACCTAGTATACCTAGTATTCTATATGTGCGGTGCTGCTTGTATATACTCTTTATTTCTTATGAGTTTATATAGATTGGTTAAAGGCCAGGTGTGTTTAGTGCAGATCGATGCTTCTATTTATGGCTTGTATTTGCCTAACAGATACTAATCTTGTTTTATACACCTAAAACATACATTCTTAGCCAATAAAACTCAGTTTTATAGAAAGTGCAGGTTTGAAAATAATGTCCATAACAATTTTACACAAAGAACCTATTCATAATAATCTTACACAGTGAACCTTTCCTCTATATGTTTCATTTAAATTCCGATGCATATGCACCCATGTTTGCATGCATGCATACATAAATAAATATGTAATAGGCAAAACGAGCCTTTTCACACTTCCCACCTGATACCAACTGGACCTACATTATTTCTTCGCTCTATTGCCGTTCCACTTTTGCTCTATCATCCCTTCTCCTATCGTCTCGTTGTTTTCTTTCCTTTTTCCATACTCGCCATCTTCCTTTTTTACTCCTTGCTCGCTGCCATCCTTTAAACGCCGTACCCAGCTGCGCTTTATAACCTCTCTTTTTTTTATTCCCTTAATGCAAAAGACTGCCGCATAGCTATATCCACTTTAAGATCTTTTCTAAAGTTTAATTTATTTTCATTTGTCATGCAAAAACTCTGATTACTTTAACGTTTAGTTTCAAATTTATTTTCATAACTTAACTTGAGCTTTTATTTTTTTCATATCCCATGCATGTTTAAAACTTGAGTTTAATACTGAGTTAAATTCTAACTTAAGTCCACCTTAGTCACAAATGATATTTTTTTGACCTTTAATTATGCATGTATTTCATGCATTTGCCTTTATCACTTAAGTTAACATCAACATTATAGTTATATTTCCTTAACTTAAAGGTAAAAGGTAATTATCTCTTCAAAGATAAACCAAATAACAATTCAATTATAACAAAATAACTATTTAATTAATTACCATTTGAGTCATAACCAAAACAATTCAATTATTTCAAGTATTTAACGCAATTATTAAAAATTCTTTATACAAAAAGACACCAAATTAAGACAATGACATTCTCCGAATCTCATTCATACCTATAACTGTGTTAGGCAATCAAATTGGTGTCAATATCAACTACATGATCATACAACATTATATGCATAATTCAATATACTATAACCACACAATCAGAGCATCAACCCAAACACGATCATAGCATAATATATAAGTACTTAAAACAAACTGTCTAGATCAAACAAAGAGTTAAACAAGTTATTTTGCTGTGATGTGTGTGTTGGGTTACTAACAGTTCTTCTGTCATCCATCAATCATTCCATCTACACCATCATTTCCGATGATGCTTTCCCTTCATCATGCTCTAAGGGAAGGATCAATCTTGCATGTACCTCGTGACAAGTAGGTAGTCCGAGTCATCATATATATCAACAAATGATGTATAACTAACCAATATACATCTACAATATACATAAATAAGAAAGTACAATTGTCACATCATGTAACTAATCAGCATATAATTGTCCTATACTCAGTGTTTATCATAAGCTCAAATCAAAGCAATAAAAATCAGATGATAACCATAATAATCCACAAATTCAAAGGTTATAAAACTTAGGGTGAAATCAAGATGTAACACCTTTCCTTTTATATTCCTCCAAATGTGGTGCCCAAAATAGAGGGAGATTTTACCTTTTTCTTTTTAAAAAGATATATTATAAGCTTCCTTGTAAAATCACTTTAGGCCTAAGTGACCATGACCCTTAAAAAGGCAAATGTTCCATTTTTTGCCTTTAAAATCCTTAGCCCTTGGGAAAAAACAAGCTAAGGGTCCCACCCAATGACTATAGCTTGAAAATGGGGACATTACAGCCCTCCTTTCCCAAAATTGTTTGTCCACAAGAAATTGTAAATTTGGGTGTTGAAGGATGGCTGCCCCTTCCCAAGTTGCAGCTTCCATAGGCATATCCTTCCATTGTACTATGTATTATGTGATAGTGCGATTTCGGAGCCTCCTCTCATGAATCTCAAGAATAGCTTCGGGAATCAAGACCAATTACCCTCGTCATCAAGAGGATAGGTATTATATGTTTTCCAAGAGCCCTTTTAAGGCAAAAAACATGGAACACATTATGGATCTTGATTTTTTGTGGTTATTCCAGCTCATTTGCCACTTTACCCACTTTTATTTGAATTCTATAAGGCCCATAGAAACGTGGCTTTAATTTTTTTGCTCCACTTTGTTTGAGAGAGGATTGCTTATAAGTTCCATGGCCCCAACCTCGAATTGCCTCTCCATCCTATGTTGATCCACATAAAGTTTATGTTGATTTTGGGCTTATTGCAAATTCCTCTTGAGCTGGTCCATAATTTCAGAACTTTGTTGCACCCAATTGGCAGCCCCGGGCACCCTACTATCCTCCAAAACAAGGTCAAAAAATGAAAGAGCATATCCATATAAAGCCTTGAATGGTGACATACCACTAGACATGTGGTAGGTAGTATTATAACAAAATTCTGCCGAGTACAACCATCTATTCCAACCTGTCTGCTGCCCCAAAATATAATTCCTCAATTATCCTTCCACCCATTTATTGATAGTTTTGGTTTGCCCATCCATTTGGGGGTGATAACTAGTGCTTGGAAGCAATTCCGTACCTGTTAGCTTAAAAAGATCTTGCCAAAAGTGATTCATAAACTGACTGTCCCTATCACTTATGATGCTCTTGGGTAATCCATGCAACTTGAAGACTTCTTTGAAGAATATTTCCGCTATATAAGGATCATTATACTTGGCTAGAATTGAAAAAAAATGAGCATATTTTGTCAATCTATCCTCTACAACAAAAATTTCACATTTACCTTGTGACATAGGTAATCTCGTGATGAAGTCCATGGATATGCTCTCCTATTTTGGGTGGGGGATTGGAAGAGGTTGTAAAAGATCAGCTGGAAATGTAGTCATTCCCTTATTTCTTTGACAAACCATACACTTCCTAACATGGAATAAAATATCTCTCTTCAAACCCTTCCAAACAAATCTTTCTCTCACCTTCTTGTATGTTTTGAAATAACCCTGATGACCAGCCATAGTATCACCACGAGCAACCCTTATAATTTGGTGTTTTAACTTGGATAAAGGAGCCAAAAGAATTCTGCCCTTACAGAAAATCAGCTCCTTGTACACCTTGTATTTGTTGTCTATCACCTTTCCTTCCAAAATCACGGTAGCCCATTTGTCCTTTGCATATTCGGCTATAATTACTGCCCTCCAATCAGCTGTTAATTCACTCAATGAACACAAACATGGCCTTCTTGAAAATGCATCAACCACATTATTTTTGCCTTTCATATATTCAATGTTGAAATCATAGGATTGTAAATTGCACACCCACTTTTGTTGCCTATCATTCAAATCAGATTGTGTGAGGAAGTATTTGAGGCTATTGTGTTATGTCTTGATTATGAATCTCCCACAAACCAGGTATTGACGGAATTTGGCCAAAGCATGCATGATAGCCAACATTTCCTTGTTATAAATTGAAAACTTCTTTTCTCCTTCCTTGAGTTTCCTACTCTCAACCACAAATTAGGTATTGATGGAATTTGGCCAAAGCATGCATGATATACAACATTTTTTTGTCATAAATTGAAAACTTCTTTTCTCCTTGCTTGAGTTTCATACTCTCAAAAGTAATGGGATGTCCTTTTTGCATTAGGACAACCCCCATCCCTTCTGAAGCATCACATTCCAATGGGAAAATGTGCGAAAAATATGGAACAGCCAACACGGGACAAGAACTCATCACTACCTTGAGTCTCTCAAAGGTCTCCAAAGTAGTTTGGGACCACACAAAGGCACCTTCCCTTGTCAAGTTTGTAACGGGGGAAGCAAATGTGGAAAAGCCTTTCACAAACCTTCGATAATAACTACACAATCCAAGAAACCCTCTCAAATAAGTCATAGTAGTGGGAGTTGGCCAATCAAGTGTGACTTAAATCTTCTGTTGGTCCACTTGGATCCCCTGTGCATTGATTACATGACCCAAATACAAAATTTTAGTAGCAAACTCACATTTGTTCTTTGCAAAGAGAGTTTGTTGCTCTAACATTCCTAAAACAATGTCCAAATGGTGCAAATGTTCCTCCCAAGTTTTGCTATATATCAATATGTCATCAAAAAACACTAGTACAAATTTCCTTAGATGTTGCTTGAAAATATGATTCATGCAATATTGAAATGTAGGAGGAGCATTAGTGAGTCCAAAGGGCATGACCAAAAACTCATAATCCCCATAGTGACAACAAAAAGCCATTTTTTGCACATCTTCCTCCCTCACACGAATCTGGTGATAACCGGTCTTCAAATCTATTTTGGAGAAGTAAACTGCTCCATGAAGCTCATCAATTTTAGGTATTGGATACGTATTTTTGATGATCTTCTTGTTCAACAATCTATAATCAATACACATCCTCATTGTCCCATCCTTTTTCTTCACGAGCACTATTGAAGAAGCAAAGGGGATAGAGCTTAGCTTTATGTGCCCCATTTCAAGTAACTCTTGGATAGCCTTCTCAATTTCCTCTTTGTATATCCGTGGGTGGCGGTAGGGGGTAGTGATCACTACTCTTGTGCCTTCCTCCAACTCAATTATATGCTCAAACCCTCTATCCGTGAGCAACCCATGTGGTATGTCACTAAACACTCCCTTGTGTCTATCTAGGATGACCTGAACATCCTTGTGATGCAACTGTTGATTTAAATCAGACCTTGGATCATGCATAAATAACTCAACTGCCCATGTAATCTGCCCTTTATTGAAAGCTTGTTCCATCTTTTTGAGGTCACCAACATGGGTGTTTTGTTGAACACACTATCTACTGAGAGGGGGGAATGAATCAGAAGATGAGCTAAAACTAGGTTCTTAGAACTTTTAAACAAGATACTCAAAGTATATGCAAAGTAAAGAACAAAACAGAGGTCACACACACACACAAGAATGCTCAACTCCAGATTTTAATGTGGAAACCCAGAGGGAAAAACCACGGTGAGAAAAGCTATTAGAAGCTACTATTCTAATCCAGCCTCACAGAAAAAAGTCTCATAAACAAAACTCACTGGTTACATTCAAGAGCACCCACTCTAAGGAAGCGTCAACTTCATAATTGAGCACTAATTCAATTTTTTTGATGGCACCAACCTATTAGAGAAATGAAGCTGCAACTTCAAAAATACATAAGAGATTCGAAATAAATCTTGTACACTTTTTTGGTACAAGTCTAGTCTGTAACTGCGCCTTGGCTTTGTGTCTTCTCGGCTTCTCTGCCTTTATCTCTGTGTCTGGATATCTTCTACTTTGACACACCTTATTTTCTTTGCCGCTTTCACACTGTCTGCATATGTCCTATATCGACAATTTTGAGTTAACACTCTAATTATTATTGCAGCAGCAGTAGAAAGACAACACCGTTCAAATGATCTCTTCGTAGCATATATAGATAGATGCATCTTAGGGTTGTCTCTCTATAAAGTGTTCACACTTCAATTGAACTTAACCGGTTCAAGCTTTTGATCTATAATCAATGCGACTTTGACTTTGTGTCTTGATTCGTGCTTCACTCAGCAACGTTCAAAATTTTCTTTACTGTCTTTGGCATCTGCACTTAAATGCGTTGCTTCCTCTATCACTTTTGGTCTGTCTTCAATGTGACTCTGACTTCGTGTCTCGATTCATGCTTCAAACGACAACGTTCAAATTTCTTTACTGTCTTTGGCATCTGCACTTCTACTGCATTTAATTGCGCCGCTTCCTCGATCACTTCTGGTCTGCATTCAATGTGACTCTGACTGCATGTCTCAATTCATGCTTCAAAGTTCAAACGGCAACGTTCAAATGCCCTTACTATCGTAGGCATCTGCACTTCTACTTAACTGTGCCGCTTCCTCAATCACTTCGATTGAAATATCTCAAGCTCCGTGAAGATATATCAAGTTCATCACCAGTTCCAGTTGTTTCTATACAAATGGTTGGAAGACATTGATTGCGGGCTTTTTCAAATTCTTTTGTCGTGCCAAGATCACGTTCTTTTCTATGTCGGATCTTTCTTTATGACTTTTGACACTTGTCAAATGCGCGTGCTCTCGGAGGATCATTTGAGTTTGCTTTGCCATTAACCATTGAGCCCCTTTTCTTCCCTTTTTGCATCTCACTGCTTTCTATACCATGGGTTCACTTCCACTCCTTTAGATTATCCTCGATATGCTTGATCTTTATCCTTTGTATTTAGCGTTAAACTTCGGCATGTTGGCGTGATCTCATTTTCTTCGGCATTCTTGTAATGCTTTTGCATCGTTGATCCTTGTAGACTTGCTCGATCTTTAACATGCCTTGTCCCTTTGAGAATGCCCTATAAGACTTTCACACTTTTATCTTCGGCAAAGTTGCAAGTGACCTTTCTCTTCGGACAATTTGTTGCGGGCTTTTTGTCAAGGGCATTTTGAGACAATTTTCGTGGATTTTTTGTCCAGGAGGCGTTTCTTCGGACTTTTTGTAATCTACCCTTCGGCTTTTTTGCAAGTGTCCACATGCCCTTTGCAACGTTCAAAAGATACCCTTCGGACTTTTTGCAATCTACCCTTCGGCTTTTCTGCAAGTGTCTACATGCCCTTTGCAACGTTCAAAAGATACCCTTCAGACTTTTTGCAATGGTCCACTTGCCCTTTGGAACTTTTGCAACGGTCCACATACGCTTCTACATTTTTGAAAAGATCCCTTCAGAAGCTTTGAATGGTTCACTTACCTTTCGGAACTTTTGCAACGGTCCACATACCCTTCGGCATTTTGAAAAGATCCTTTCGGAAGTTTTGAACGGTCCACTTACCCTTCGGACTTTCTGAAAAGATCCCTTCGAAACTTTTGTTCGGGACAATTTTTTCGAATGAATTCTCCAAGACACTTTCTCCGAAAGAATTCCAAGTGACGCTCATTTCCTTCGAAAACTTTGTTGCAGACAATTTGTTCGAACGAATTCTCCAAGACACTTTCTCCGAAAGAATTTCAAGTGGCGCTCATTTCCTTCGGAAACTTTGTTGCAGACAATTTGTCCGAACGAATTCTCCAAGACACTTTCTCTGAAAGAATTCCAAGTGGCACTCATTTCCTTCAAAAACTTTGTTGCGGACAATTTGTTCGATGACTTAGTCAATTTTATCGAAAGAATTGCCTTTTAACATTTTTCTGAAAGAATTCCCTTATTAGCTGCGGGCAGTTTGTCCAAGAAAATTGTCTTTACCTATATTTCCAAAAGAATTCCCTCAATTAAATCTGCTCAACTCAAGTCTTCTTGACTTATCTCGATTGCCTCTTCTGAGTAAGAGCACTTCAAAAATGCGATTTACTCCACAAGTCTGCTCAACTCAACCTTTGGCATTAATGCATAATCGGTTTCAATCTCAATGACATTAAGGACATTAACCTTTGACATCAATGACAATTCCATGCTGCCCTAGATGGAAATGATAACTGTTCAGTCCTCAGACTGCTTTCTGTATCTTGATATTAAAGCTGTCAACTGTCTCTTTGTTCAAATTTCCAACAATCTTTCCCTTTGTCATTGATGGCAAAACATCCTCAATGAGCAAAGACATCCTCAAAAGTCCCTTCACATTCTGCTTGCTAGCTCTTATTCTGATTTCTCCCCCATTGACATTAATGACAAAGAGTGTTTGTTGAACCAATAAGACACACTGCTGCTGCGCTGCTCTGATCCTTGGACTTGTCTAGATAGAGCATTATGAAAAAGACTCCCCCTTGGATAATGCACACCGACTTGAACTGTGCCTATGATTCTCCGGGCTTTCATATGCTTCAACCGATCCTGGATATAGCATTGGTCTGAAAGACCAATCAATATTAGATGAGCATAGAGATCTAGATCCAACATACCTTAGTCTGTTCCTCAACATCAGATGACAAACGATGTATAAGGTACATAGCAAATTGCCTTTACTCTTAATCCAGGAGCTTAATAAGATCCCTGCAATGCTCCCCCTGGACTTCTAACCTAACACGAGAGGCTAGTGATATGGGGTGGGAGCTACAACTCCCAACTTCTCTCTTAGATACTCGAATTGCTCCTTGGGAAGAGGCTTGGTAAAGATATCTGCAATCTGATCCTTGGTTGGCACATATTCCATTGTGACCTGACTTGCTACATTTTCTCTCAAAAAATGATATTTTATGGAGATATGTTTGGTTCTGGAATGCATCACTGGATTCTTGGATAGATTTATGGCACTTGAATTATCATAATAAATAAAGATAGGTGCTTGATATTCTACCTTTATGTCCTTGAGAGTTTGCTTCATCCATAAGACTTGAGTGCAACAAGCAGCTGCTGCGACATACTCTGCTTCAGCTATAGAGAGTGTAATCGATTCTTGCTTCTTGCTTGGCCAAGACATAAGTCTATTACCCAGAAAGAATGCACCACCACTTGTGCTTTTTCTATCATCCACACTTTCTGCCCAATCAACATCAGTATATGCAACCGAAGTAAAACCTTGGCTAGCTGGGTACCACAACCCAAACTCTATTGTGCTCTTGATGTACCTGAAAATTCTTTTTACAACATTAACATGTGATTCTTTGGAGGCTGCTTGATATTGTGCAACCATGCATACTGCTTGCATGATGTCTGGGCTTGATGCTGTTAGATACATCAGGCTACCAACCATTGGTCTATATAGCGTATTATTACATCAGGAGACCCGTCTTCCTTGCTTAGCTTGCAGCCAGTCATCATGGGAGTACCAACCGATTTGCTGTCCTACATTCCAAATTTCTTGAGCATCTCCCTTGCGTACTTTGCTTGAGATATGAATATCCCTTCATTAGTTTGTGTGATTTGTAAACCAAGGAAGGAGAGTTCTCCCAGCATTGACATTTCAAACTCATTTTGCATTTGTGTGGCAAATTCTTTGCACATGTTACTATCACCACCTCCAAAGATAATATCATCGACATATACAACAACAATCAGCATATGCTCACCGTCTGATTTAAAGTACAGATTGTTGTCTGCGCACCTTTTTTTAAAACCTTGTCATTGTAAGTATGATTCAATCATGAATACCATGCTCTTGGTGCCTGTTTCAGACCATACAGAGCTTTCTTTAGTTTGCACACATGACTTTCTTTCTTTGCTAACTAAAATCCTTCTGGTTGTTCAATGTACACCTCTTCTTCTAAGTTCCCATTTAGGAATGTTGAATTCACATCCATTTGATACACTTTGAATTTCTTGTGATTAGAGAATGGCAGAAACATTCTAATAGCTTCAAGTCTTGCCACAGGAGCAAATGTTTCTTCGAAATCTATGCCTTCTACTTGTGCATATCCTTTGCACACTAGTCTAGCTTTGTTTCTTATGACTGCTCCATCTTCATTGAGTTTGTTTCTGTAAACCCACTTAGTTCCTATTACATTCTTGTTCGAGGGTCTAGGAACTAGTTCCCAAGTTTTATTCTTTTCAATTTGGCTGAGTTCTTCTTCCATGGCTGTTAGCCAGTTTTCATCTTTGTTGGCTTCATTTAAGGTCTTATGCTCAATTTCTGAAAGTATGGCAAAGTTTACTTGCTCTTTGTTTATTACAGCTCTTCTTCTAGTTTGAACACACTCATCTTTGTTGCCAATTATTTGCTCCTTGGGATGTCTTTTTTTAACAAACCTTACAGGTGTCTTTTTGTTTTTTTCTTCTTCCTCTTCACTATCTTCTACTTCATTTTCTGCTCCTTCTGATTCTTCAATTTTGATCTCCTCATTTGGCTCAACTTGTCTGAATCCTTCTTCTACCTTTATGTTGATGCTTTCAACTATTTTATGCAGCCGTTTGTTGTAACACAGGGTTTGCTATGAGTGGAGTATCCAAGAAAAATTCCTTCATCACATTTTGATTCGAAACTTCCCAGTTTGGCCTCTTTTCTTTTGATGTAGCACTTGCTTCCAAACACTCTAAAATATTTCACGGATGTAGGTTTTTGAAACCACAGTTCATATGGGGTTTTATCACTTTTTACCTTAAGTTGAACTCTGTTTAGGATATATACTGCTATTTGAATTGCCTCTTTCCAATATCCATCAGGAAGTTTTGCCTCTTTTAGCATTGTTTTGGCCATCTCCTTCACAGTTCTGTTTTTTCTTTATATGACTCCATTTTGCTGTGGAGTACGTGCAACAAAGTACTACCTCTTAATCCCATGGAGTACGCGCAACAAAGTACTATCTCTTAATCCCATGCTTCTCACAATATTCAACAAACTCATTGGAGGTGAATTCTTCACCTTTGTCTGATCTTAGACACTTGATTTTTCTTCCCATTTCATTCCCAACCATGGCCCTGAAGATCTTGAATCTCTCAAAGGCTTGTTATTTATCTTTTAAAAAAGTTACCCATGTTATCCTTGAGAAGTCATCTACAAATAGCATAAAATAGTATACACCTTTGGATCCTTTTGCCCTAGTAGGACCACATCAATCTGTGTGAACTACTTGTAGGGGTTTTGAGGTCGTGTATTCTTTTGTTTCAAATCTGACCCTTGTCTGCTTTCCTAGTTGGCACGCTCTGCATGTGACGTCTTCAGGTTTGACAATTTTGGGCATATGTCTAACACACTTGTTAGAGCTTACTTTGACTAGATTGTTAAAGTTGAAGTGACCCATTATTTTATGTCATAATCAACTCTCATCGACTTTTCCCATGAGACAACTTGCATCATTTTCTTCAATAAGGGTGTATATGTCGCTTTCAGTTCTTCCTTGTGCAACGGTTTTTCCATCTATTTTCAGTTTACAACCTTCAGCATTAAATGTGATTTCATAACCATTATCACACATCCAACTTACTCTTAACAGATTATGTTTAAGTTCTTTAACGTACATGATGTCATGTGTAGGAAGCTTGCCATCTATGTGCAAGGTTCCTTTGCCTCTTATTCTGAATGCAATGTTATCACCTATACTGACAGTGTCTTCCTTGCATCTGCTTAGACTCGTGAATTTGTTCTTGTCCCCAGTTATATGCTTTGAGAAACTGCTGTCTATGACCCACAAAATTTGCTCTTTGGCATGGAGTGCCATTTGAGCAATCAAGAATTGATCTTTCACCTTCCACATCCTTTTGGGTCTCTCATTTGCCTTTCTCTTCTCTTTAAAAGTGGTCTTTGAAACTCTATTCTCATTTAAAAATTTGTTTTTGCCTAATCTGTACTTTCTTGTCATTGCAATGTTAGCTCTACAATACTTAGCTATATGTCCAGAATTATTGCAATTGTAACATATTAAATTTGAATATATCAAAGGAGCAAATGAATTTCTACTAGCAAAATTAAATCTTTTAGTAGGAAAGACTCTACAATTAACAACCCTATGATCAAATTGATTACAACAAAAACAATAACCATAAAAGGAAGGAGCGTACTTGGTCATATCATTCTTTGGTGCAGTATACCGAAAACTTTTACCTTTTTGCTTTTTAAGATCTGCCACTTTGAAGAATCCTTCTGCATCTCTCCTTTGATTAGTCTTTATGTCCTTTCTGGTCTTTGCTTTCGTCGTGTCTTTGCTGTTCATAGCTTTTGCTTCTCCTCCTTTCTTGAAGTTATCATACAAGTTCATTGATGTACACGTTGAGGATCCTTTTTATTTATCGTATCCAAGACCTGACTTTTCATATGAAGGCTTTTGCGCATTGATCAGTTCACTAAGAGCTTCATATCCTTTCATCAGCGTTAAGCTTTTGCTTATATAGTCTCTTGCCTTCTCAAGATCTTTCCTTAAGGATACTACTTCTACTTCAAGTCTCATGCATTCGTTGGATTTTCACTGGGGATCCATTTTGACGACTTTTACTATTTTGTCGGCTTCCTCAACTTGAGTTTTTAGCGTTACAATCATTTGGTTAGCCTTTCAAGCTCCTTCCATGCCTCTTCTGCATTGAGTGTTCTTTTCTCAGATTTTCGATTTCTTCAAGAGCACACACACCAATTCACCTTCAAGATCTATCTCACCTTCTTCTCTTTCATCACAATCTTCATATTCATTTTTTTCTTGATTCAAGGAAGTGATTTCTTCTGCCATAAATAGGAACTCATTTCCCTCAGCTAGAAAGGCATAGTCATTCTCATTGTCAGAGCTGTCACTGTTACTTTCTCCCACTGAGTCACTTTCTTCTTTTGTATATAACCCGTTTTGTTCTTGAAGAAGTTTTTCTTTTTAGCATAATGTGGTTTTACCTTTTTGACATTTTCAACTTGCTCTGTGTTGTCCTTATTGAATAGACATTTTGCACCGAAGTGTCCTACCTTGCCACAGTTAAAACATTTGAATGGAAGTTTACCTTTATACTTACCTGATCCTCTCTTTATTCTTTTGACAAAATTTGTTTCTTCACCGTCAGTCTCCTTAGAATTGAGCACAGAGGTTTCTTCTTTTGTAGATTTTACTACTTTGAAGGTTGCTTCTCTCTTGACCATGTTTGTCTCTCCCATCCTCATTTCGTAGGCTATGAATGTTCCATGTAGTTCATCCATGGTAAGCTTGTCCAAATCTCTCGCTTCTTCAATGGCTGAAATTTTGGAGTCATATCTTGATGGAAGGGATCTCAGAACCTTCTTGACAACAGTCGATTCTTCTATTGTTTCTCCAAGTCCTCTTATAGCATTTACTATCTCATCTACCCTGAGGAGGTAGTCCACTATCTTCTCTTCATTCATTTTCAGGGTTTCAAACTGTCTTTTGTGCGTTTGCAGCTTGGCCTGTTTCACTTTAACATCTCCTTCATAGATACCTTTCAACTTATTCCAAATGTCTTTGGCACTCTGATAGTGCATAACTTTGACAAACTTAGAGTTTGACAACCCACAAAGATTAGCATTCTTGGCTTTGGCATTTTTTTCATAAGCCTTTTTGGCCGCTTGATCAGCAAGAGTTACAGCAGGAGCTGTGTAACCATTTACCATTGACATCCATACATCAAACCCTAGGGTAGACAGATATGCTTCCATTCTTATGCTCCAAAAAGCATAGTTAGACCCATCAAACAGAGGAGCCTTGTTTGATGAAGATCCTTCTTGGCAGGGCATTGTATTCACCAACCACAATCTCCCTGAGCCGATTAAGCTTCTCCTAAGGAATCTGCGCTCTGATACCAATTGTTGAACACACTATCTACTGAGAAGGGGGTGAATCAGTAGATGAGTTAAAACCTGGTTCGTAGAATTTTAAAACAAGATACTCAAAGTATATGCAAAGTAAAGAACAAAACATAGATCACACACACACACAAGAATGCTCAACACCAAATTTTAACGTGAAAACTCAGAAGAAAAACCATGGTGAGAAATGCTGCTAGAAGCTATTGTTCTAATCCAGCCTCAGAAAAAGTCTCACAAATAAACCTCATTGGTTACATTCAAGAGCACCCACTCTAAGGAAGCATCAACTTTCTAACTAAGCACCAACTTAGTTTTTCTGATGGCACCAACCTATTAGAGAAGTGAAGCTGTAACTTCAAAAATACAGAAGAGATTCAGAATGAATCTTGTACACTTTTCTGTTACAAGTCTAGTCTGTAACTCCACCTTAGCTCTGTCTTCTCGGCTTTTTTGCCTTTATCTTTTTGTGTCTGGATATCTTCTACTTTGACACACCTTATTTTCTTTGCCCCTTTCACGCTGTTTGCATATGTCCTATATCGACAATTTTGAGTTAACACTCTAATTATTATTGTAGTAGCAGTAGAAAGATAGCGCCGTTCAAATGATTTTTTCGTAGCATATATAGACAGATGCATCTTAGGGTTGTCTCTCTGTAAAGTGTTCACACTTCAACTGAACTTAACCAATTCAGGGTTTTGATCTGAATTCAATGCGACTTTGACTTTGTGTCTCGATTCGTGCTTCACTCGGCAACGTTCAAAATTTTCTTTACTGTGTTTGGCATCTGCACTTCTATGGCACTTAAATGCACTGCGTCCTCGATCACTTCTGGTCTGTATTCAATGTGACTCTGACTTCGTGTCTCGATTCATGCTTCAAACGGCAACGTTCAAATTTCTTTACTGTCTTTGGCATCTGCACTTAACTGCATCGCTTCCTCGATCACTTCTGGTCTACATTCAATGTGACTCTGACTTCATGTCTCAATTCATGCTTCAAACGACAACGTTCAAATGCCCTTACTATCGTAGGCATCTGCACTTCTACTTAACTGTGTCGCTTCCTCAATCACTTCGATTGAAATATTTTGAGCTCCATGAAGATATATCGAGTTCATCACCAGTTCCAATTGTTCCTATACAGATAGTTGGAAGACATTGATTGCGGGCTTTTTCAAATTCTTATGTTGCGCCAAGATCACGTTCTTTTCTTTGTCGAATCTTTCCTTATGACTTTTTGACACTTGTCAAATGCACGTGCTCTCAGAGGATCAGTTGAGTTTGCTTTGCCATTAACCATTGAGCTCCTTTTCTTCCCTTTTTGCATCTTGCTGCTTTCTATACCATGGGTTCGCTTCCACTCCTTTAGATTATCCTCGATATGCTTGATCTTTATCCTTTGTAATTAGCGTTAAACTTCGGCATGTTGGCGTGATCTCATTTTCTTCGGCATTCTTGTAATGCTTTTGCATCGTTGATCCTTGTAGACTTGCTCGATCTTTAACATGCCTTGTCCCTTTGAGAATGCCCTATAAGACTTTCACACTTTTATCTTCGGCAAAGTTGCAAGTGACCTTTCTCTTCGGACAATTTGTTGCGGGCTTTTTGTCAAGGGCATTTTGAGACAATTTTCGTGGATTTTTTGTCCAGGAGGCGTTTCTTCGGACTTTTTGTAATCTACCCTTCGGCTTTTCTGCAAGTGTCCACATGCCCTTTGCAACGTTCAAAGGATACCCTTCGGACTTTTTTCAATCTACCCTTCGGCGTTTTTGCAAGTGTCTACATGCCCTTTGCAACGTTCAAAAGATACCCTTCGGACTTTTTGCAATGGTCCACTTGCCCTTCGGACTTTTTGAAAAGGTTCACTTGCCCTTCGGAACTTTTGCAACGGTCCACATACGCTTCTGCATTTTTGAAAAGATCCCTTCGGAAGCTTTGAGCGGTCCACTTACCTTTCGGAACTTTTGCAATGGTTCCCATACCGTTCGGCATTTTGAAAAGATCCCTTCAGAAACTTTGAACGGTCCACTTACCCTTCAGACTTTCTGAAAAGATCTTTTCAAAAATTTTGTTCGGGACAATTTTTCCGAATGAATTCTCCAAGACACTTTCTCCAAAAGAATTCCAAGTGGCGCTCATTTCCTTCGAAAACTTTGTTGCTGACAATTTGTCTGAACGAATTCTCCAAGACACTTTCTCCGAAAGAATTCCAAGTGGCACTCATTTCCTTTGGAAACTTTGTTGCGAACAATTTGTCCGAACAAATTCTCCAAGACACTTTCTTCGAAAGAATTCCAAGTGGTGCTCATTTCCTTTCGAAACTTTGTTGCGGACAATTTGTCCGACAATGACTTAATCAATTTTACCGAAAAAATTGCCTTTAACATTTTCCCGAAAGAATTTCCTTATTAGCTGCGGGCAGTTTGTCCGAGAAAATTATCTTTACCAATATTTCCGAAAGAATTCCCTCAATTAAATCTGCTCAACTCAAGTCTTCTTGACTTATCTCGATTGCCTCTTCTGTGTAAGAGCACTTCACAAACGCGATTTACTCCACAAGTTTGCTCAACTCAACCTTTGGCATTAATGCATGATCAATTTCAATCTCAATGACATCAAGAACATTAACCTTTGACATCAATGACAATTCCATGTTGTCTTAGATGGAAATGATAATTGTTCAGTTCTCAGACTGCTTTCTGTATCTTGATATCAAAGCTGTCAACTGTCTCCTTGCTCAAATTTCCAACATGTTCCATTGCTTAGACCATGGAGAACAATTTCCTTGTTGGCTGCCATAAAATTCAGTTCTGATTTTTGTAAATTATAAGTGTATTCACCAATGGATTGAAACCATTGGGATCCAAGCACAACATCTATCTCCCCATGGTCTATCACATTGAACTCTCATTTAAAGGTATATTCGCTCAAGGTTAGTTTTAATTCCAAGGTGCTGGAAATGCATGATATGGAGGAGCCATCCTCCACAGTTACCTTAAGTCTGCCATTTTCTTTGGTGGGCAGCCTATGTCTTGCAACCATTTTAGCATCTATAATATTGTGAGTGGCTCTATTATCCATTGACACAATTACCCTTTTGCCTCTAATGGTTCCTTTCACATGGAAAGCATGGTGTAGTAGCACTAAATTGGGTAGCAATCATCTCTTTCTTTGTCACCTACTAGCTGTCATCTTTTTTTTTAATGTAATTTCTCTTCAATTTCAGTTTGGTTTATCTTCATATGTTCATTTCTTTGCTCCCAATTTTCTGACTGTCTTTCCTTTGGTGGCTGCCCTTCTGTTCCCGTTTCACATGCCCTTAATTTCTCTGAATTTTCTGATTTCAATCTCAGCTGATTGTCCATCACCATGGGCCCACAATTGACTGAATTTTTTTGTCCAAACCTCAAAGGTTCTTCACTTGATGGCTGCCCTTCGAATTCAGCGTTACATGTGTCTGATTTCCTTGAATTTTCTGATTTAATTTCTAGCTGCTCGCCCATCAGAAGGGGCCTATGATTGATTGAATTTTGGTAATTAACAAGCTTGTGGAGTGGCTGCCCCTTGTACAATTGGAAATTAGGCTCAGTTAATTGTTTTAAGGGTTGCCTTTCATTCAATTGGAAACCCTTGCTAGGTGCCCTTAGTGATTTTGTTTTTGATGGCTCCACCTTCTTACCAAACTCATCAACGATTCTTTTCAAGAATTTCTCATGTGTCCCAATAGTGTTGTGCCCTTGTGTTTCCCATCCATGATGCCACCATTCATGGGCAACTCCATCCAAATGTTGGATGACAAAAATTAAGGCTTCCCTCCTACCTCTAGGCCTCAAATCATTGTACTCACTCACCTTGTCAACCCAAGCTCTTACTGGAATACTCGGATCACCATCAAAATTTGGAAGAACCCCCTGCTATAGCTTGGAATTGCACCTTTGTGAGAGAGTTCTTCAGGCTCCCTCACCTCCAGCTATAAGCATGGGAACAACCTCAGGATGTGGGTATCCTATGGTGAGGTTGAATCTCTAGGATTTTTTATGAGGCTAGTGTTGTCAACTTGGAGCTGCGCCTTGAATTGAAGACGTGCATGAAATGGCCAATCCTCTATCTAGTTGAAACAATGGGATCTTCTCACGAGGGTGGATACTTCAATGGTGAGGAACCTTCAGAGAAGGCTGGTTCATGTAAGATGTATCAATGAGGATCTCTACTCTGTGCTGCGGACTACCATGGAAAAAGGAGAAGGAAACTTTAAGGGGAAATCCTACCTAATAACGGTGATACACCAAAAGATTGATCCACTCTACTTGGAACCTTGAACACTGAACAAACAAGGGAAAAGAAAGACCTTCGATTTTAATCGACCACTATGCATAAGTATTTCATGAGAAGGTTCAATCCAATGACCAAAACATGAGGGAAAAATGATGGAGAGAGGTCTGATACAAGACACTTTGCAGCCACCTAACATCCACTTACAGCTTCAGCAAAAGACATAAAGAACACATAACATGACTTGCATAATACGGTAAGCTAGCAACTAGGTACGAATCAGAATTTGGGAAGGGAGAGAAATCTACCACATATGCAAATTGCTGAATGAATATACACTATGCCAACACTTGAAATCTGAAAGTACAGTCTTTCTATTGATTGAAGAGGTTACACAACTCACCAATCGCAGAGTCTGGTCTTGCCAAGAGAGGGATTGATTTTACAAGGCTGAAAAGCCATCTTTTAGAGAATTATAAAAGCCAAAAGATTGGTGTTGAAAAAAAGAAGAGGATCAACTTAGATTAACTCAAGGCTGACTTTGCCTTTCAATAAAATATGTTTTCCCTTTGTCTTTGCATGAAGCTCCTTGGCGCTAGAGGAAGTGGACTTGTCTTTGTTTAAAGCTCCTTGGCGTTAGAGGAAGTGGACTTGTCTTTGTTTATTGAAACGCCTACCTCTCTTTGCATGGAAATCCATGCCAATGTCAATTTTAGCTTCTTCATGAGTTGTTGGAACGTCTGAAAGTATGAGATGATAATATCATGCATGAAATCCAATGCTAATGTCAATTTTAGCTTCTTCATGCGCTGCTGGAACGTTTGGAAGTATGAGATGACAATAGTATGCATGAAATCCAACGCCAATTTCTATTTTAGAACTCTGACTTGATTCGTTGGAAGCTGAGTTAGAACGTTTGAAAGGTTGCGTTGAAACGTTTGAATGGCTGAGTTGGACGAAAAGAAACGCTGAGTTGGACGAATAGATTATTCTCCTTTGCATGGAAAACTCCTAGTAGATGTGGCATTTAACAATTAGTCAATTCTAAATCTGGATCGGTCAACTCGACGTTCGAATTTGGAACTCCGGTTGAGCTGTTGGAACGTTACGAGCTTGAGACGGACGAAAGTGCTTGCATGGAAAACTATCTTGCTGAGTGAGAGATAAATTTAGGTTGAATTTATTTCCTGGCTGTCTATTTTTTGTTTTTGTGCATGCGCTGCTCTTGGTTTTATTCCCGCGGACTTGTCTTTGGTCTTGGATTTTTCTTCGGATCTTTTGTTAGTCCCACTTTCCCGTGGACAGTTTGTCCTTCTCTGCCTTCGAACTTCACTCTTCGGACAAAAAATACGAGACTTTATCCTTGGCCTTTTCTTTTCCTTCGGCATTATTTCCTTGTTTATTCTTCGAAGTATTCCTTCGGACAAAAAGTCCGAAGGAAGCAAAGGAAATTACAAAGGAAGATATCCTTCGAAAAAAAGTCCAAATTCCTTCGGACTTTTTTCCGAAGGATATCTTCCTTTGTAATTTCCTTTGCTTTGTTGGCTTCAGACTTCATTCTGTCGGGTTTTTTGTCTTTTGAACTCTCAGAATTTCTGTGGACTTTTTGTGCGAAGGAATTCCTTCGGACAAAAAGTCTGAAGGTATTTTCTTTGTCTTTTTAAGTCACTGGCAGAAAGCCATTCAGAAAAATTGCAAAGGTATTGCCACCGACCAGGTGCCCTCCGCAAGGGCTTCTGTCCTTCCTCTGTGCCCTTCGAGAAAGTTGGAATGGTCCTGTCACCGACCAAGTGCCCTCCACAAGGGCTTGTGTCCTTTATCTGTGGCTTTTTGAAAAAATTGTAAGGCACTCGGGCTTTTTGTAGGGCACTCGGGTTTTTTGAAAGGGTCTTTATTCCTTTGAATTTTTTGGATTTTCTGACTTCTCTCTTGGATTTCTTTGGACTTTTGTCCGAAGGAATTCCTTCGGACAAAAAGCCCGAAAGAATTATTCCTCAGGCACATTATTCTTTGGCAGACCTTTTGGGAGGCTATGGGTTCTTTATTTACAAATCCTCCGAAGTATTCCTTTGGACAAAAAGTCCGAAGGAATTCCTTTGGACTTTTTCCCGAAGGATATTTGTTGTCTTCTCCTTACTCTTGGATTATTTCCCACGGACTTATGTCCTTTGAACTTTTTCGAAGCTATGTGAAATCCAGCCTTCTTTGCCCGAAGGAAACTTCTTTGCCCGAAGGAAACCCTGTTGTAGCCAAGGCTTTTGCAAATGAGTTATTTCAACTGGTCTACCTCTTACCCAATGTATTATTTCTTCTTTGGCTAGAGATGTGAACTTTTCGAATGGCAAGAGAAAATCTGACCTGTGAAAGAATTGTCAACATTTCTGGCGACTCAGCTGGCCTAGCATCCCTGCTATGCTTGAGAACTCAGACCATATAGATGCTATTCGAACTCCCAAAACAATGACAAACCTGATTTCTGATTGAAAATCTCCTTTGATCATCGCTGAAGTAACCTCCTTCAAAATAAGAAGGGAAACACACGAAAGCAAAAAACTAACTAAGAAGCAAATGTACAAACAAGAACTTATTGGACAAAACTGAAGCAAACTAATGTGCTTGAATAGCACTTGGAGGAAAGCAAAAACTACTATGTACATAGATTTTTGCTCTTTAATAGCAATGTTTCAGATGTATCCCATTGACTGGGATTGGAAGCTCTTGGCCGTACATCTTAGCAAGTTGGAAGGTGTTGTGGGATTTGTAGCCGGAGATCATGTATGGGCCACTCCAAAGGGAATCAAACTTTGTGTGCTTTCCTAGTTTGGCTCGATCCTCATCCCATTTGAGGACCAAATCTCCTTCATTGAAGCTTCGTGAGAAAGCTCCTTTGTCAAATGTTCTTTTCACCTGTGCCTGATGACTTTCCATGGCTAGCATGGCTTGATTTCTTGTCTCTTCCAACTCCAGAAGCTCTGCATACTTGATTTCCATAGGCTCATTCTCCAACAACTCAAGTTGATGCATTAGTTCTAAAGCTGGAAACTCGAGAGAAATAAGTAACCTTGCTTCCTTACCATAGACTAGCTTGTAGGGAGAGGTGGCTATTGACCTCTTGTAGGTGATCCTATCAGCGCATAGTGCTGACTTCAACTTGAGATGCCATGACCTCTGATTGTCTTCAAAAGTCCGTATGATTCTTAAGAGGTTCTTGTTTATAGACTCAGCAAGGCCACTTCCTTGTGGATAATAGTTCGATGAAGTACTGAGATAAACCCCATGTCGGACAGCCCATTGGCTGATCCTAGATCCCAAAAAAGCCATTGCATTGTCAGAAATAATAGTCGAAGGAACTCCAAACCTAGTGATCAAACCTTCATAGAAATCAAGAACGCTAGTTTCATTTGCTTCTTTCAATGCAATTGCTTCCGTCCAACGTGTGAAGTAGTTTGGAGCTGTTAGAATCCACTTATGCCCTGAACTCGAAGGAGGGTTAATGAGACCAATACAGTCCAATCCCTACTGGACAAAATGTTGATCCACTGCAATTCGCTGAAGGGGCAGGGCTACAAGTTTAACTTTTCCTACAAACATAACACATTGTTTGCACTTTCTAACCCATGTATGGCAATCGCCAAATATAGTAGGCCAATAGTACCCACCTCTCATGATTTTAAGTGTTGTAGTTCTTGCAGAAAAGTGTCCACCAAGTCCATGGAATTCTTCAAGTAATCTTTGAGTTTGGCTTGGTTCCACACACCTTAGTAACATTCCATTGATATCCTTTTTGAACAAAACTCCGTCAAAGAGCAAGAATGGAATTGATTGCAATCTGAAATACTTTCTTTTTGAAGTACTTAGGTGAGAAGGGTAACAACCGTCTTGCAGATAGCTTACCAAATCATGAAACTAGCTGGAAGATGAGGTGTGAACAACAATCTCTTCATCATTTGACACTAAAACAGCTTCATTAGTTTCTTGCAAGCCCTGAGCTAGATGCTCACAAAGTCCTTTGCCTCTAACTAACTTTGTAATTTTAATTTCTACATCATGTTCCATTATTTTGGTTATCCAACCAGCCCTCTTCTCATTTATGTCTTTGTTTGGAAGAAATTCTTTGATGCTTGGATGAGCAACCATTAGACGTATTTTATTATTAGACAAGTGCCTAAATTTCTTAAGAGATCTTATAACTGAAAGGACATGTTTTTTAACAAAAGCGTACCTTGTCTCATACTCCTGCAAGTCTTCGTTGTAGAAAGCTATTGGCTGCTCCAAATCTTCATGATTCTACTGCATAAGAATCTCTGAAATGGTGTCCACATTAGCATACGTATACAGAATGAAATCTTTCATAAAATCTGGATTTAAAAGCGTATGAGCACTTCCTATGGCTTTCTTAACATTTTCACACCCTGTTATTCCCTCAGACCAGCAGAAGTTTTGATTTTTCTTTAACATGGATGTAAGTGGTTTAGCTACAGTAGCGAAATCTGAAATGTATCTCCTTATAAAATTGATCTTTCCAAAGAAACTTTGCAAAGCCTTTTTGCTCTTAGGCAAGGAGAGTGCAAGAATGGATTGTGTTGGGTGAATATTTTGTCGACCAGCTAACTAGAGTTCAAAATAGTTTCTATCACCGCAGCATAGGGAGATTGGTCGTCCAGATGTGTAGGTTTACTGCATCATAAGGGGACAAATCTCTCCTCTCATCAAGGGGAGGTTCCCTATTAAATATGCGGAGCTATATACAATATAAATAAGCAGAAAGTAAGACACAAGGGTGAAACAAACCATCCATCTCTCTTCTTTCAGAGATGATGCACACAGACAAAGGAGAAAATCCTAGCTATAAACGCTGAAGGCACTTCTCTTCTTTCAAAAGTGTCGCTACAGGAAACAGCAGGAGTTTCTTTCAGATAGTGAAATAACCAGTGATCAAAAGAATGTAGGAACAACAAGATGAAACAGAGCTCAAAGTCTCCACCTCAATTGCTCAAAGAGCATATCACAAAGGATAATGGGGGCACAACGTCGCCTCAGAATTCTCAACACAAAAAGAAAAGGAAAACACAGACTGAAATCAATGGTGAAAGCACAAAGTCTTCTCACAGTTGGTTTCAGGACACTTCTTTGTTACCTTCACTAATTCTGCGCACCAAATTAAATGAATAAGGACACCTTCAGATGACACAAGTCAGAACAGCACAAAGTCTGTGAAAACCCTGCTTTCTCATTCAGATAACAATGGAAATGAAATTACAACTTGAGCTCAAAGTCTCAGTCTTCTTCTTTCAAAATGGGCAGAGTTTCGCTCTTGTAAAAAATGAGAAGTCTCCCGTGTAACAAATGAGAGATTACAATATATAGCGCTCCAAGAAAGACTTGGACGCTTGTTTTCCATAAAACGGCCCATGCTGTGCATTCAAAGCCTTGAATGCATTTTCAGGTTTGTCGAAGGACTGCGTTGAAAACAGGGCAGCTGTCTTAACTATTTTATCCCATATGTCTTCTCCCGAGTCTGGATCATCTGGTCTATCCCCTCTGACGTCTGCGCAGCTATCCATTTGTCTTTACTTCATGGAAGAAAATAGGCCGCGTCCTTGGTTTGGTGCGCTCAGAAGTCTACTCGATCCACTATTTCACCTACTGGAAATCAATCTTGCACAGACATTTCGGGCTTTTCCCTCTTTCTGCTTTTGTCTTTTCCAGCTTTGTCTCTTCCTGCTGCGATTTGAGCTATCGGGCTATCTTTCCAGCCAGTCGCTTGGTTCTTCCTTCAAGTTTCGCGCTTTATTTGAACTTCAACGGATATTCCCTTACCTTAAATTTGGCGTCTGCGGGGATGTCATTGGTTGACTGTTGCTTGAACCATGTTGAACCTTGAACCCGTTGAACCTTTTGGTTCAACGGTTCAATGGTTCATCCGTTGAAGCCCCTTTTGTCTAAGTCCGTGGAAGTTCCTTTCGGCGTCTTTGTTTGGGCTTTTTCCGTCGGGCAAAAAGTCCGAAGGAAAGCTTCTATGACTTAGCTGTTTGTTCTTTGTCTCTTTGGACTTTTCTCCGGGTGAATTCCTTCGGACAAAAAGTCCGAAGGAACTTTGCCTTAACTTTTTCCGAGAAAATCTTCCCGAGAGAATTCTTTCGGCCCCTTGGACTTAGCCGTTTCCATCGGACAAAAAGTCCAAAAGAATTGTTCCTTTTGGGCCTTTGAACAAATCTGAAGGAATTCTGTCTTTTCTTTGACCTTCGAACCAATGTTGTCTGCCCTCCGCAAGGGCACTTGCCTTTTTTGCTTTGGGACAGCCCCTTGAACCTTTCGATTGAACCAACCGATTGAACCAACTTTGGTTCAATGGTTCAACGGTTCATTCTTCATTATTTGGCAAAGTCCTTTGTTCTTTTGCACCAAGTGCGTTGAACCAACCTGGTCGTTGAACCCATTGAACCTTTGAACCAAAGTGGTTCAAAGTTCAATGGTTCAAGCCTAAGTCCTTTATCATTTGCCGATTGAAATCCTTTGATTGAACTGCGGCGCTGAACCAATCTTGGAAACGACTAAGTGTTAGAAGCTTGTTCTTTTGACTGAACTTGCCTGCAGAAGCTTTTTAACCCTGTAGAACCTGTGAATCCCCTTTACGAAAAAAGCTTTAAAATGAGGAATTTGAAAGCTCGGAACAAATTTGAGAAGGGGAGAGAGAAATTTTGGTCTGTAGGTTGTCTCAAAAATGAGTGGCATTTTTCGGGGACAACAGCTAGCTCCAGTTGGGGAACTACCTTCAGTTGGAAAATTGAACACAGCTGAGGGGAGTAAAACCCAGAATGTCCAGTGCCTTGAAGTGTGCCACTGGGCTATGGAGTCGCGCTACCTAAGAAGAAAGGTTCAAAAATGAAAACAAAACGAACAAAACAAAACAAAAGACTATACAAATATACATATGTACAGGGGGACTCATCCGATACTTCAAGAGTTGAAGTGCTTCAGATGTTGCCCATTGTGAGGCAGAGAGAAGAGAGTGCCATCTTGATACTTCAACAGGAAACTGTTTTTACCGTTGAGCTGATGAATAGTAAAAAGGCCCCTCCACAGGGAATCAAACTTTCCGTGCATCCTCTTTGGTTCTGTCCTCTTGTCTCACTGCAGGACTTGATCTCCAATCTGGAAATCACGATTCTTTGCTTTTTGGTCGAAGAGCTTCTTCACCAGACTTTGATGGGCGGCAATCCTGTCCACCACTGCAGTTCTCTGCTCATTCAGCTCGGCAAGGCACATGATCCTCTTCTCAAGTGAGCTCTCATACGTTTGATCTTCAATCGCCTTGGTCAATTTCAATGCTGGCAATTCCAAGGTGATTGGTATCTCAACATTGACACCATATAGAAGTTGGAAGACATACCAATTGCTCTCTTTGGTGTAATTATGTCTGCCCATAGAGCATCAACCAACGCCTTATGCCAAGTTCTTTGGTTGTCATCCACCAGCTTTTTGATGATAGTCACCAAATTTTTATTGCTTGACTCGGCCTGTCCATTCCCTTGTGGAAAGTAATCAGAGGAGTGAGAGCGTAATTCCATAGCGGAAGCAAAATTGAGTAATCTCTTGAGAAGTGAAACAGCCGCATTGTCAGTGACAATTTTGACTGGGACCCCAAACCTGGACATGATGTTCTCTTTGAGGAAATTGCATACTACTTCAGAAGTAGCATGTTTAGTTGGAACCACTTCCACCCATTTAGTGAAGTAGTCTGTTGCTGTAAGGACATAATCATGTCCAGCACTTGACGGTGGGTTTACAGCACCGATAAAGTCAATTCTCCATTGCTGGAAAAGCTCCTCAATGACCACTAGTTCGAGAGGCAGAGCAGCTAGTTTGGGCCTTTCAACGAACTGCTGGCACAGTTCACATCCCCTGACCCACTTGTATGCATCTTGGAAGAGAGTCGGCCAAAAGTACCTGGCTCGTAGGATCTTATAGGCAGTTACAGGGGCAAAAAAATGTCCTCCACAGGCCGAATTTTGGAAGGACTTCAGAAGGCGGCTTTGCTGCTCCTTGTCCACACAGCGAAGGAACGTTCCATCAAGGCTTCTCTTGTACAGGCCGTTGTCCCAGAGGACAAAATTAGCAGCTTTCAGCTTGATGGTTCTCCTTTCTTTATAAGATAGGTTTGCAGGACATTCACCATAAGTGAGGAAATGAGAAATACCTGAGTACCACTCATTCGTGGTGGAGACAAAGAGGACTGTTGGTGTGTCATTCTCATCCACTTCTAGTTCTTCATGCTCTGTTCCTCTTGGCTTGTTATCAACAATTAGTTGGCATAACCCTTTTCCCCATACCAGCTTTGTTGGCTTGATGATCAGATCGAACTCCTGGATCTTTGCAACCCAATTGCCTCTGTTCGTCCCAAACTCATGCTAAGTCCGTATAGATTTCACTGTGGTGTCAGGGACCAAGGCAGTAACTCGAGAATTGAGTATGTAAAAATGAAAATATTTCACAGCGTTCACCACTGCATAAGCGTGCTCCATATTTGAGTACTTCAGCTCATGAGCTTTGAGAGGGCAGCTCATGAAGAAAATGGGAGATTCCATGCCTTCTTTACTCTGTTGAACCAGAATTGCTGAAAGCGTATGTTCTGAAGCATAGCTGTAAATGGTGAATTCTTTGCTATAGTCTGGACAAGCCAGAATTGGAGCATGGGCAATGGCAGTCTTGATATCTTCAAAAGCCGACTTGCCTTCTTCAGTCTAGCTGAAAGTGGCCTTTCCTTTCATCATGTTTACAATGTGCTTGGTCTTCTCGCCAAATTCGGAGATAAATCTCCGTAAGAAAGTCACCTTTTTGAAGAAAGAGTGAACAACAGTCTTGCTTGTGGGCAAAGAAAGTTCTTGAATAGACTTGACTCTATCTGAGTCAATCTTTATGCCTCTTTTGGACATGTGTCCAAGAAGTTTCCCCTCTGTTACTCCGAAAATTGACTTCTTGGGGTTTAAGGAAATGCCATTCTGGCGGCAGCATTCCAGCACTTGCTGCAAATGGTTCACATGATCTAGGCGATGCTTAGAGAAAATAGTCAAGTCATCAAGATAAACTACGATGAACTTACCCATCTCATCCTTGAAGGCAAGGTCCATTGCTCTTTGGAAGGTGGCGCCAGCATTTATCAAACCAAAAGGCATCTTTTTATAAGCAAATGTGCCCCAAGGTGTGGTGAAAGCAGTCTTATGTTGGTCTGCTTTGCCAACTTTGACTTGATTATATCCTGAGAAGCCATCTAGCATTGATAACATCTCTGCCCCTGTCACTGTCTGCAGCACTTGATCTATGATTGGCAAAGGATAATTATCCTTCAAGGATCCCTGATTCAAATTCCTAAAATCCACACAAAGGCAAATTTCACCATTTTTCTTCTTACAGGCACTATATTGGCAATCCATGTGGAATGATGGATTGGAAAGATTATCCTGGCATTTAGCATTTTTTGTATCTCAGATAAAATAGTACCTGAGATTTTCGGATTATAATCCCTGGTCTTTTGCCTGTAAGGTGTTGAATCAGCATTGAGAGGGATGTTGTGTCGGATTTCATCAGGCCGGAGTGATTTCAGGTCAGCGTATGAATACGCTAAGACATCCATGTATTCGTTGAGCAAAGAGGTGAACTTGGAACGCTGTGCAGGAGTACAACATTTCTCAATGTTCACCATCTTGGGGTCTTCCTTGGTTCTCAGATTTACTTGATCAAACTCCTGAGATGAGCTTGAATCCATTGGCTGCTGTCTGATGAATCTATCATGCTTATCAAACAGCTTTTCAAGGAAAACCGGCCTTTAGGGATCTTATTCTCTTTTAGTTGCAAGAACTCCTCACCTGTGTCTGCATTTGATTCAGGAGTTGTTTCATATTTCTGAGGTTCGCTGCCTTCAAAATGCAGCCGTTCAAAGCTGTCTTTTTGCTCCAGGAAGGCAATGATTTAGCTATCATTGTTAAATACCTGCCAATGACTGGCATTGTTAGGTACACTTGGCCGAAAGACCAGCTCAATCATGTACTTGTCTCTTTTGAAATCTGGGTGGGGGACCAAGAGAGTAGCTGAAACAGCCAATGCATCTGCCCGGTCATTGAATTCTCTGAGAACTGCAGAGATGCTGAAAGCATCAAAGTCTTCAAGATGGTCCTAAACTAGATTGCGGTAATGACACAATCTTTCATTCTTGGTTTGATACAGGTTTTTCACCTGACAAACCACTAGTTCGGCATCTCCTTTAGCATGAAGAAGCTTGATGCCTTTGTCTCGAGCGGCTTTTAATCCAAGCAACAGAGACTCATATTCAGCTGTGTTATTCGTGTTGCTGAATTGCAATTTATAAGATGAGGAAAAAATATCTCCTTGAGGAGATATTAACACCACCCCAGCTCCTGAACTAGTGGAAGAGCAGCTGCCATCAAATTCAAAAATCCATACTTCATTTGATCTTGATTTCCTTTCGGATTCTTCTTCATCCGAGGGTGGAGAAACTTCCACACTTGCCTTGTGCTCAGCCAATTCCTCTGCTGGTCTAGCTGACTGCATTTCCGGGCTGTCATCTGCAGGAGCTTCATCAGATGTCTCATGAACTCCATCCGTGTACAGAAAGTAGTTACCCATGCTTGAAGACTCAAACAGAATTTGAGCTTCAGGCGCTGAGGTCTGGGTAACAACATATTTTGCTTACTTCTCAGGGAGCAGCGTCTTCATAACACCTTTGACTAGAATCCTCGCCTCTGATAAATCCATGCTTAATTCACCACCATTCCTGCAGAAATTTCGCCCGAGAAGGATGCCATATGACGCTGGGACGTCTGCTACCAAGACAGTCATCTTGATTTTTTTGTCAGAAAATGCAGCAAACGCAAATTGGGCATCTTTGATTTGTCCCAGCAAAGGTACTTGCTTGTTCTCCATGGAGAAGCATTTACTAAAAGTTTTGGTCAATGTGAGATCAAGGGATTCGGCCACTTTAGCAGGGATGACATTGTCTGAAGCTCCACAATCAATGATGCAATTATTCAGTTGATGTCCATTTATCAGCAATGAGACATAAAAAGGTTCAGTCCTGCTAGGAGCAGCAGGGGGAGCGGTGACAAGATTGTTCCTGGTGGGTGCGTTCTTGGCAGCATCATGCGTCATTTTGGGAATTGCTCGCTCAATAGGGATGTTTTGGTTTTTAACACATTGAACCAATCTGTCTAATTGCTCGGGATGGGACTGCAGAAACTCAAATTCAGACATTTGAATTTTGGTTCTCTTGATATGGTCAACAATATCAAATGTCTGGAATGAGCTAGGAACAGAGGATGGGAGTTTATCCTTTTGATTTTTGAAAAGGGGAATACTGGACTGCGAAATTGAAGTAGAAGGCGTAGGGGCATTTGGGGTATTTACCTTTTTTGAAATCACCAGGTCCTTTGGCTGGAAAGGAAGAGTGGATCCCCGCTTAGCAATTGAAACTGCTGGTTGAGGTCACTCCTCTGCTTTCTCCTTATCAGCTTGTTGAGCTGATTGATTCATGGACCAGGTGAATACATCATATGACCCTTCAGCTGCATTGCCTTCACGCCTGGATTCATCTTGATAGTTTAGGAAACCAATATGGGAGTCGCCAGCTAATTCTTCTTCTTCCTCAATGAAGAGATTAGCATCATCTTCGGGATTTAACTCGGGCTGGAATGAGAAATCCGCTTCAGCTTCTAGATATCCGATTGCCAAGTTGTTTGGAGGCGCTTCAAGGGCGAGGTTCCTCTGTGGAGGGGGAAGGCGATTTTGTTGTCCCTGATTCCTAGCAGCATTGCCTTGGTACCCCTGATTCTGAAATGTCCTTCTGGGCATATCTCTGTACGCAGGAGCAGATGACATTCTTTATGCCATTTGCTTTCTGAGAGCTAGCATTTCATTTGCTAGCTTTTGTACCATCGGGTCAATGGTGACTGCAGGTGAATACTTAGAAGATGAAGAGGATTAGGGTCTCTCTTTATCTTTCCTGCCAAGATAAGGTCATCCCCTACCTCAGTAGCCAAGTTCTGAGCAGTAGTAAGGTCTAGGTGTCTGGCCTGTCTCAGCAAGAAACCCACTTTAGGCAATTGTAAATTGATGAAGAAGCATTTGAGGTTCTGAGGCGTCGACTGTGCGACCATGGGAATTCTGTGCCTCAACTTGTCGAACCTGGCAATAAAATCCCTCATAGGCTCATGAGGCTCTTTCTTCATTTGAGTGAGCTGGGCCAGCAAAGCATGTGCATCTTCTGCAGACTTGAATCTGGCTTCAAATTTGTCTTTCAAGTTGTCCAAGTCAGTCACTGATCCAGTCTATAGGTGGTAGAACCAGTCTGCAGCAGCGCCTTGTAGTGTCTCTATGAATAGCCTGACCGCTATGTCTTCGAATTCCACACCTATGACACCGTAGGCTATGCTGAAAGCTGCAATGTGTTCATCAGGATGAACCTTCCCATCACCGAAGAATTTGGAGAAATTCTTCCTTGAACTGCGTGAAATCTCATGCAGAGGTGGAGTCAAATTTAGTGGACCGAAAGAATTACCCCAGGGGCCTTGAGCCATGATTTGATTATGCAAAAGTGGGATCACTAATCCAGGTGGAGCTTGGATGGGTAAAGCTCGGCCAGCAGCAGAAAAAAAAGCTTTGCTTTGTGTTGGTGGCCTGGTAGAGCTAGGAGGAAGGCTCCTAGTTTGTCTAAGGTGAGGTTGTGGAGGAAACAACTCGAAATTACTCTGCTACACCAACTCAAAAGCTAGGTCGACAACACCTTGAGATTTTTGGCCTCTGGTATAACGTGGAGTTGTCAGATTGCAGAACAAAAAATGGAAAAGAGCAGGATCTGCTTTAGTTTGAAGTTTGAGACTTCAAACTGCGCGCTCTTCCCCAGTGGAGTCGCCAAAAACTGTTGGGTGAATATTTTGTCCACCAGCTAAATGGAGTTCAAAATAATTCCTATCACCGCAGCATAGGGAGATTGGTCGTCCAGATGTGCAGGTTTACTGCAGCACAAGGGGACAAATCTCTCCTCTCATCAAGGGGAGGTTCCCTATTAAATATGCGGAGCTATATACAATATAAATAAGAAGAAAGTAAGACAGGGGTGAGACAAACCATCCATCTTTCTTCTTTCAGAGATGATGCACATAGACAAAAGAGAAAACCCTGGCTATAAACGTTGAAAGCACTTCTCTTCTTTCAGAAGTGTCGCTACAGAAAACAGCAGGAGTTTTTTTCAGATAGTGAAATAACCAGTGATCAAAAGAACGTAGGAATAACAGGATGAAACAGAGCTCAAAGTCTCCACCTCAACTGCCCAAAGAGTATATCACAAAGGATAATGGAGGCACAAAGTCGCCCCAGAATCCTCAACACAAAAAGGAAAGAAAAACACAGACTGAAATCAATGGTGAAAGCACAAAGTCTTCTCACAGTTGGTTTCAGGACACTTTTTTGTTACCTTCACTAATTATGCGCACCAAATTAAATGAATAAGGACACCTTCAGATGACACAAGTCAGAACAGCGCAAAGTCTGTGAAAAACATGCTTTCTCATTCAGATAACAATGGAAATGAAATTACAACTTGAGCTCAAAGTCTCAGTCTTCTTCTTTCAAAATGTGCAGAGTTTCGCTCTTGTAAAAAATGAGAAGTCTCTCGTGTAACAAATGAGAGATTACAATATATAGCGCTCCAAGAAAGACTTGGGTGCTTGTTTTTTATAGAACGGCCCATGCTGTGCATTCAAAGCCTTGAATGCATTTTCAGGTTTGTCGAAGGACTGCGTTGAAAACAGGGCAGCTGTCTTAAATATTTTATCCCATGTCTTCTCCCGAGTCTGGATCATCTGGTCTGTCCCCTCTGACGTCTGCGCAGCTATCCATTCGTCTTTACTTCATGGAAGAAAATAGGCCACGTCCTTGGTTTGGTGCGCTCAGAAGTCTACTCGATCCACTATTTCACCTACTAGAAATCATCCTGCACAGACATTTCGGGCTTTCCCCTCTTTCTGATTTTGTCTTTTCCAGCTTTGTCTCTTCCTGCTTTTGTCTTTTCCAGCTTTGTCTCTTCCTGCTGCGATTTGAGCTATCGGGCTATCTTTCCAGCCAGTCGCTTGGTTCTTCCTTCAAGTTCCGCGTTTTATTTGAACTTCAACGGATATTCCCTTGCCTTAAATTTGACGTCTGCGGGGACGTCATTGGTTGACTGTTGCTTGAACCATGTTGAACCTTGAACCCGTTGAACCTTTTGGTTCAACGGTTCAATGGTTCATCTGTTGAAGCCCCTTTTTGTCTAAGTCCGTGGAAGTTCCTTTCGGCGTCTTTGTTCGGGCTTTTTCCGTCGGGCAAAAAGCCCGAAAGAATTCCTTCGGACAAAAAGTCCGAAGGAAAGCTTCTGTGACTTAGTCGTTTGTTCTTCTTTGTCTCTTCGGACTTTTCTCTGGGTGAATTCCTTTAGACAAAAAGTCCGAAGGAATTTTGCCTTAACATTTTTCCGAGAAAATCTTCCCGAGAGAATTCTTTCGGCCCCTTGGACTTAGCCGTTTCCATCGGACAAAAAGTTCGAAAAAATTGTTCTTTTTGGGCCTTTGAACAAATCCGAAGGAATTCTGTCTTTTCGTTGACCTTCGAACCAATGCTGCCTGCCCTCCGCAAGGGCACTTGCCTTTTTCGCTTTGGGACAGCCCCTTGAACCAATCGATTGAACCAACTTTGGTTCAACGGTTCATTCTTCGTTATTTGGCAAAGTCCTTTGTTCTTTTGCACCAAGCGCGTTGAACCAACTTGGTCGTTGAACCCATTGAACCTTTGAACCAAAGTAGTTCAAAGTTCAATGGTTCAAGCCTAAGTCCTTTATCATTTGCCGATTGAAATCCTTTAATTGAACCGAGGCGCTAAACCAATCCTGGAAACGACTAAGTGTTAGAAGCTTGTTTTTTTGACTGAACTTGCCTGCAGAAGCTTTTTTAACTTGTAGAACCTGTGAATCCCCTTTACGAAAAAAGCTTAAAAATGAGGAATTTGAAAGCTCGGAACAAATTTGAGAAGGGGAGAGAAATTTTGGTCTGTAGGTTGTCCCAAAAATGAGTGGCATTTTTCGGGGACAACAGATTGAATCCTTTTAGAATCTATGTTTAAACCGTGCTTTGAAACATGTCCAAGAAGCTTACCTTCATGGACTGAAAATACACACTTTTTGGGATTTAGAGATATCGCAAATTGCTTACACCTTTCAAAAACTTGCTGGGAGTGAACCATGTGATCTTCTGCATCTTTTGAAAATACTGTTATATCATCCAAATAGACAAGCACAAACCTGTTAAGAAGGCCTTGGAAGGCCATATCCATGGCTCTCTAAAAGGTTGGACAAACCGAATGGCATCTTTTTGTATGCAAATGTCCCCCACTTAGTCATGAAGGCTGTGTTGACGCAGTGGATTGCACCCTTGACAGGAGGCTGAGCTCCTGCCTTCCACACGCAACAATGAAAACTCCTCTCTTACCTGTGGGCCTGGCAAAACTGGGGGGAGAGTCTCTAAATAAGTGCTAGCTCCCTTTGATGTATCTTTTAGGTCCTGGATTTCCTACTGCTAATAATGGGGGGGTGAAAAGGGAGAAAGATGCTAAAAAATAGAACCTAAACCTAAACTAAAAGGTGATACACCAAAAAAGTTGATTTACTTAGCTCAAACATACGCTTTTCACTAAGAAGAAGCTGGCATACACTTCATTTGATATGGAAAACTCTTCTGCATCAGTGACCTAGGGGTTTTCTGAGGGTACAGGGAGGAAGAACTATCAAATGTGTTCTGAGACACACTATGGTAGCCTGTTCACATGCGCCTATATTCTTGCTAGAGACACTTCTGACAAACCTACAAAAGAAGAAACTTCACAATGCACTAGACAAGCTGGAATCGTTCTGTGAAAGCATAAAGGAAAATAACTTAACACAAAACGAAAACATAGACATATGCGTGAGTGCAAGTTCAAATGGAGGTAAAAAATTGCTAAGTCTTGATTCAAGGTAAAATCCGGCAGAGTTTTGCCTTACAAACCAAGATATTTTTTGGGTAGAGTTTTGCTTTACGGGCTAAGAAGATCCTTTTCAAAATGAGAAGTTTACAATATATAGAGAGAGAAGAAGACTTTGGCGCTTTCTGGAAAAGACTTTGGCGCTTTCTTTTTACAAGTGGCTCATGTGCGTTTGAGAGCATCGGGAAGAGTAAGTCGTTGCTGATATCATCCTTCTAGAAGAGGCCTGCTAGAACCATGTTGTGTAATCGTCGATCTTGACTTTGACGTTCAAACATTAATGTGAAAGCATGGGCCGCGCCTTTTTTTTTGCAAACGAGACTGCTCCTTTTAGATATTCACGCAGTTTGTCTGCTTATAAATGCAAAATGGAGAAAATAGGGCACGTTGTTCACTGTTTGCACCCCTTGATGACCACTTGGCAGGCACTGTTCCAACTGCAAGAATAACTTGCCTCCCCTTTGCCACCTAGGCTGTTTTGTCCATTTTTGCACTTTGTCTCTTCCTGGCTTTGTCTCCTTCGACCTTCAAGGCTATCTTCTTGGCAGGTCGCTGAGTTCACTCGCGCCCTGTCCTTAAGCTTCTTCAAAATCAACGGCTATTTCACTGCCTTAAATTTGACGTTTGTGCACCCGTCATCGGGCGTTCGAACTTCCAATGTCTAGTTCGCCATGCTCGATTTTGACATCTTCAGGCCCGTCACCCCTTGGAATTTCTTCGGCCTTTTCCTTTCCTTCGGCTTTCTTGTTTGATCATTCCCAAAGGGGAAGTGTCCCTTTGGCTTTGGAGAAGTGTCCCTTGATTCTTGGCCGAGAGTCCCCCGCAAGGATACCTGCCCTTCGGGGTCCTTCGGGCTCCTTGGTCCTGAAATCCTTCGGACAAAATGTCCGAAGGATTTCTTCCTTTGCTTTTCTGCTTATTTCCTCGGCTCTTTTCTCTTCGGTCGGGGTTTTGTCTCGGCCATTTTTCCCGTGGACAAAATGTCCGCAAGAATTGTCTCGCTCACTTCCTTTTCCTTCGGAGTTTTTCTCTTGGGTTTTTAACATTCCCGAAGGGCACCTACCCTTCGGGAAGGTACATGAACGAATTCGGGACATTTTCGTAGCACCCGGGTGCCCTCCAATTTTCCCGAAGGGCATTTTTCGAACGCAGTCAAAAGAAAAGACAAGGACATAATTCCTTCGGACAAAATTCCGAAGAAATTCGGAAAGGCTACGAGCAAGAAAGTTCGAAGAAAAACAAGTAAAACTAAGGCAAAGGCATAAATCGATTTCTTTCGAAATTCTGGAATTCCGAAAGAAATCGTCTAGAATTCCGAAAGAAATCGTTTTATGCCTTTGCCTTAGTTTTACTTGTTTTTCTTCGGACTTTTTTGCTCGTAGCCTTTCTGAATTTCTTCGGAATTTTGTCCGAAGGAATTATGTCCTTGTCTTTTCTTGTGACTGCCTTCGAAAAATGCCCTTCGAAAAAATTGGAGGGCACCCGGGTGCTACGAAAATGTCCCGAATTCGTTCCTGTACCTTCCCGAAGGGTAGGTGCCCTTCGGGAATATTAAAAACGACCCTTCCGAAGGGTACTTCCTTTGCCTTGCTTGTTTGAAAGGTCTTTTGGATTCTCCGAAGTATTCCTTCGAACAAAAGTCCGAAAGAATTACTTCCTTTTGCTTATAGGCTCCCCTTTGAAAAGTGCCTTTGGACTTTCTTTTGCCCTAGTTCATCTTCATTCTTTGAACTGGTTCATCTTCATTCTTTGAACTGGTTCATCTTCTGTCGAAAGACTTGTGCAACCCGAATTCGACTACTCAGAACATTCAAGGGAAGAAGAGGACCGATTTTGGCCTGCAGGACCAAAATGATCAACAGGCTGTCTTGAATTGGTCCTCTTCTTTGACCAAAATCTAATTGTAACCACTATATCCATCCAACAAGGAAAACCTCTCTGACCCTGCAACAAGCTGTAAAATTTGTTCTATTGATGGCAATGGATAGTGGTCTTTAAGCGAAGCCCTGTTTAAATCACGAAAATCAACACACAAATGAATCTTACCATTCTTTTTCTGTACTGGAACGAGGTTCACCACCCATGTTGAGTGCTTGATTGGAAATATGATAGCCGATTCTATGAACTTGTGAAGCTCAGCGTTCATCAAAGGCTTAAGCTTTGGATTGATTGGCCTTTGTCTTTGTCTTACCGGTTTAGTTGCATCTTCTAACTCAATAGTGTGTTGAGCCAAACTTGGTTCAAAACCTTTGAGATCACTATACTGCCATATGCAAATATATCAACAAAATTTGTGCATAATTCAATGAAAGCTTTCTTTTGTGAAGGAGTGCATACCTTGCCCAATTTCAAAATCTTACCAGCTGCAATCTCTACATTGGCATAGTGCTCTTCCTTTGTTGACAAGGATGGTTTCTCTTTCCTTAGCTCATCATCTTCACTGAAAATATTTTCAAGAGTGACCAATCCCTTGGGTAGCTTATTAGTTTTCAGTTGTACAATTTGATCGTCATGCTGCTATAAGCGTTTTGACTGATTTTTTAAAGAAAACTCAGCTTGTTCCTGCAAAAATCTCACAATTTGATTGTCATTTTCAAACAATTGTCAATTTTCTTGGTTATCCAGAACGGAAGGCCTTACAACTATCTTTATATGTGATTGAAAAATGTCACTTTTTACATCAGTTGAAATATCAAATTGTCCCAACAACAGCCAACCTATCAGCATGTTTATTCCTATCTCTTGGTATTGCCTGAATATTAAAAGTCTGAAAATCTTCAAGTAAATTCCATACTCTGTGTCTGTAAGATTTAAGCAACATATTCTTGCATATATTCAAACCTCTTATTTGGTGGACTACAAGTTCACTATCTCCAAATACTTGCAAACAATTTGCTTTTATCTTCCTAGCCCACTACAAACCGTGGACTAGTGCTTCATATTCAGCAACGTTGTTTGAATAGCCAAACTAAAATTTAATAGAGGAGAAATACTTTTGTTTTGTAGGAGAAACTAACATCATCCCAGCTCTAGTCCCATGCTTATTTCTTGATCCATCAAAGTATAATTGCCACAAGCCTTCATTAGATTTGTCCTCTTTGACCATGGCTGGAATTGGTGCATCGTTCTCATGAAGACAATACACACCAAGACCTTCTTTTTCAATCAACTTGTAAGGATCTACTCATGCAAGGTGGAAGCCCACTCATTAAGAAACAAATCTGGAACTCCATCCAAAGGTGAGTCATTTTCTACATCACTAGTTTGTAGTATTTCATCTAAGATGATACAATTTGCATTGACCACACTTGGCGTATAAGGCTCCATGTGAAAATATGCAATAGGTTCTGAATGAATTGTTACCTTTGTGCTATAGCTGGGCCTGAACAACAAGTAGATCCAATTAGCTGATAAATATCCCCTAATCTTTGAGGTGAAATCTCTTGAAAGGCACATAGCGAAATAAGGAGGCATGTCCACCACTACGTCCTGTTGAATAGTCACGTTAGGACATGCATGTAATGTCAATTACAAATCTTTGCTAATGGCTATCGTTTTTGCTTGTGAGCCATCCAATTGCAGTACCCCTTTAGTATTCGGCTCATAAACAAGGTCAAGCTTGTCTGCAATCTGTTTGGGCATCACTGTGTTGCTAGCTCCACTATTCACCATACAGTTATGAACTAAAGTATCACCCACTATCAAAGAAAGATAAAAAATGGAAGTTTTCTTTGTTTTTATCTCATTTTTGTCCACTTTTGATATCTTATCTCTTTGTTGTACCTGTTGCTTGGTTGATCCAAATTTGTCAAGACAACACCTTCTTTATCCACTGAATTTGGAGTCAATTCAAGAGCTGAAAGTTCTTGAATGAGTTTATCCTTTTGGCCTGGAATTGAAAGAGAATCCCACATGCTAATGCTGATGTTAGACTTCTTCATCTGATCTACAATATTGAACTGAAATTGACTAACCTTTGATTGCGCCTTTTGTGGTACTTGTTGCTCACGAATTAGAGGTATTTGCTGCACTTTATTAACCTCTACATTCTGATTTTTTTTGGGCTATGGGGGCAGCAAGCTGCACTTTTGTACCTTGAGCAATAATACGAGGAGCATTTGAAGTATTTTCTACTGCTTGGGCTTCCTCAACAGCTCTGCTTTTAGTTCTCTGATAGGTTATAGCTGCAACTTGATCATTTGAAACATTAGTTTTAACATCTTGAGTAAAAGCGAAATGATCATCTACCTGTCAATTTATATTAATAGCATCAGGGTGCCCTTGAGTCGCTCTTTGTGATGCCAAACCTGTATCTTGATATTGACCCTCTTGAAAAGAGAACTCTTCTTGTGTCATCTATGGCATGGTGCCGTTTGGTGATACAAAGTTCTGGTTTTGAACATCATTGAGATTTGAGCGCTGCCAACTTGAATCTTGCACCAAATTGTTTTGAAGTGGGGTTGGAACAATGGCTTTTAAAGTGGAAGGAGCATTCGGATCAAGAGAAGCATATGGCTTAACTGAAGTTATGGCTCCTTGTGCTTGATAGGGTGGTTTATTTTCTCTGAAACCTGGTAAGGAGACCTTTGATCTTTGAAGCGCTGATAGTTGTTCTGATTTTGCTGTTGATAAGGCCCATTTGACTGAAATTGCTGCCTTTTGAGCTGTACTATTTCATTTCCAAAAGATTTTAGTAAATTTTTCAACTCTCCTATCTCACTAGATTGACTAGTAAGGGCTGCAATAGGAACTTGAGGTGATGGAATTGGAGCCAAGGATGGAATTTGAGGAACTTGAGGGGCTGGTACAGAACTTATTTTTGAAAATATGGGCATTGGAGGTCTTGGAGAAACCTTACTTGCTTGAATCAAACTATTTTCTGTCGTTATTGCAACTACATAAACATTTGACAAAGTAGTACCACTCATTGACTGTATCATCACACTAATCTTAGAGTTGAGAGCTTTCAAAAAATATAGAAATGCATATTCAGGTGATGGCCTAATCAGAACTGGTATCTTGTGCCATGTCGTTTGAAATTTGAGATTAAAATCGGACATGAACTTATGAGGATCTCTCTGTATGGCAATTAATTGCTCAACTAAAGATAAGTGATCAAATTTGTCCTCAAACTGTTTGATCAAGACAGCACCCAATTCATCCCAGGTGGAAACGGACTTAAGTGGGAGGGTTCTATACCACTATAATGCTTTTCCTTTGAAAGAAGCAGCTAGTAATCTAATAGCAACATTATACTCAACAACATTATGAACTGAACAAAGATTAGTCACATCCTGGATATGCTCAATAGGGGTTGTTTGATTTTCTCCTGAGAAGAATGGACTACTTTTGAGGGCAGATACAAGAATATCATCTAAATGTGCTAGATTTAGTGGGCTTCCCTTATTGAATGGAGCAAACACTTGATTTCTAACGGCCATTTGAATGGTGGGGATTGCAGTGTCTGGAACGATAGGATGAGGGTGAGGTAAATATTCCCTTTGAGGATATGGATTTGCCCTCCTAGACCTTGCTCTTTTATAAGTTACAAATTCAAAAGGAATACCTTTGCTTGCTGATCTTGTGCTAACCTTTGGCATGAATGGATTGCCTGAATGATGCTATGAACTCTGCAACTGGATGTAAATGAATATCTTTCGCTGATATGAAAACTCTATGTAAAGAACTTTTTCGTGGTCTCATCGGGCGTGCTAAAAACTATTGTCAACTTGGAGTTGCGCCCTGAATCGAAGACGTGCATGAAATAGCCAATCCTCTATCCGGTTGAAACAATGGGATCTTCTCACGAGAGTGAGTGCCTCAATGGTGAGAAGAACCTCCAAAGAAGGCTGGTTCCTGTAAGATGTATCAATGAGGATCTCTACTCTATGTTGCGGACTACCATGAAAAAAAGAGAAGGAAACTTTAAGGGAAAATCCTACCTAATAACGGTGATACACCAAAAGATTGATCCAATCTACTTGGAACCTTGACTAAACAAACAAGGGAAAAGGAAGACCTTCGATTTTAATCGACCACTATGCATAAGTATTTTATAAGAAGGTTCAATCCAATGACCAAAACATGAGAGAAAAATGATGGAGAGAGGTCTAATACAAAACACTTTGCAGCGACCTAACATCCACTTATAGCTTCTATAAAAGACATAAAGAACACTTAACATGACCTGCATAATATGGTAAGCTAGCAACTAGGTACGAATCAGAATTTGGGAAGGGAGAGAAATCTCCACATATACAAATCATTGAATGAATATATATTATGCCAGCACTTAAAATCTGAAAGTACAGTCCTATTGATTGAAGAGGTTACACAACTCACCAATAGCAGAGTCTAGTCTTGCCAAGAGAGGGATCGATTTTACAAGGTTGAAAAGCCATCTTATAGAGAATTACAAAAGCCAAAAGATTGGCGTTGAAAAAAAGAAGAGGAGGATCAACTTAGATTAACTCAAGGCTAACTTTGCCTTTCAATAAAATATGTTTTCCCTTTGTCTTTGCATGAAGCTCCTTAGCGCTAGAGGAAGTGGACTTGTCTTTGTTTAAAGCTCATTGGCGTTAGAGGAGGTGGACTTGTCTTTGTTTATTGAAATGCCCACCTCTCGTTGCATGGAAATCCACGCCAATGTCAATTTTAGCTTCTTCATGAGCTGCTGGAACGTCTGAAAGTATGAGATGATAATATCGTGCATGAAATCCAACGCCAATGTCAATTTTAGCTTCTTCATGAGCTGCTGGAACGTTTGGAAGTATGATATGACAATAGTATGCATGAAATCCAATGCCAATTTCTATTTTAGAACTCTGACTTGATTCGTTGGAAGCTGAGTTAGAACGTTTGAAAGGTTGAGTTGAAACGTTTGAATGGCTGAGTTGGACGAAGAGAAACGCTAAGTTGGACGAATAGATTATTCTCCTTTGCATGGAAAACTCCTAGTAGATGTGGCATTTAACAATTAGTCAATTCTAAATCTGGACCGGTCAACTCGACGTTCGAATTTCTAACTCCAATTGCGCTGTTGGAACATTACGAGCTTGAGACGGACGAAAGTGCTTGCATGGAAAACTATCTTGCTAAGTGAGATAAATTTAGGTTGAATTTATTTCCTGTCTATCTATTTTCTGTTTCTGTTTCTGTGCATGCATTGCTCTTGGGTTTATTCCCGCGGACTTGTCTTTGGTCTTGGATTTTTCTTCGGATCTTTTGTTAGTCCCACTTTCCCATGGATAGTTTGTCCTTTGCCTTCGGACTTTGCTCTTCGGACAAACAGTCCAAGACTTTATCCTTGGCCTTTTCTTTTCCTTCGGCTTTATTTCCCTGTTTATTCTCCGAAGTATTCCTTCGGACAAAAAGTCTAAAGGAATTCCTTGGGACTTTTTTCCGAAGGATATCTTCCTTTGTAATTTCCTTTGCTTTGTTGGCTTCGGACTTTATTCTATTGGGTTTTTTGTCTTTTGAACTCTCCGAATTTCTGCAGACTTTTTATGCGAAGGAATTCCTTCAAACAAAAAGTCCGAAGGTATTTTCTGTCTTTTTAGGCCATCGGTAGAAAGCCCTTCGAAAAAATTGCAAAGGTATTGCCACAGACTAGGTGCCCTCCGCAAGGGCTTGTGTCCTTCCTCTGTGCCTTTCGGGAAAGTTGGAATGGTCCTGTCACCGACCAAGGGCCCTCCACAAGGGCTTGTGTCCATCTGTGGCTTTTCGGAAAAATTGTAGGGCACTCGGGTTTTTTGTAGGGGTCCTTATTCATTTGAATTTTTTGGATTTTTTGACTTCTCTCTCGGATTTCTTCGGACTTTTGTAGGGGTCCTTATTCCTTTGAATTTTTTGGATTTTGTCCGAAGGAATTCCTTTGGACAAAAAGTCCGAAGGAATTATTCCTTGGGCATTTTATTCTTTGGCGGACCTTTTGGGAGGCTGCGGGTTCTTTATTTACAAATCCTCCGAAGTATTCCTTCAGACAAAAAATCCAAAGAAATTCCTTCACACTTTTTCCCGAAGGATATCTGTTGTCTTCTCCTTACTCTTGGATTATTTCCTACGGACTTATGTCCTTTGAACTTTTCCCAAGCTATGTGAAATCAAGCCTTCTTTGCCCGAAAGAAATCCTGTTGTAGCCAAGGTGTTTGCAAATGAGTTATTTCAATTGGTCTACCTCTTACCCAATGTATTATTTGTTCTTTGGCTAGAGACGTGAACTTTCCGAATGGCAAGAGACAATCTGACTTGTGGAAGAATTGCCAACAGCTAGTTCCTTAGGGGCTTCACTTCGGCTCTTGATCTCACACTAAAATCTAATGTCAGCGAAGGAAAAGGGGTAGGAGGATGACTGAAAATAAAATCTAAGGGAGGTGATGCACGAAAAGTAAGTGATCCACTTGGTCTGGGGAATGACACTAATTCAACATAAGATAAGTTGGCTTACACAACCTCATAACCAGCTAACTTGCATAAATATTTCGTAAACTAGGCTCACTAAACCATACGTGAAGCAAAGAGGGATTTCTAAATCCACATTAAGCATCCATTAATGGCAGAAAAGCTCAAGTTCAGACCTACAACTAACTGGAAAACACCTGAAAATAAGCAAGAAAGAAGGGCAATAAGGTTGGAAGGACGCTTCTTCACAACACTATTGTGCACAAGCTAACTCAACACAATTTTTAGACAAAGAGATAGGTAAAATAATCTTTTTTGCTTTAAAGGTCTGTTACACAATGATTTTCGCATAGTGATTCTATCACCAGTCCGGGAATGATTTGCTTGGCTCCAAGGCCTCTATTTTTATAGAAAAGGGGGAAGAGAGAAGGGGAAGAAAGAAGAAGTCGTCGATGGCAGGAACTCTGACGTTGCACTTTCTTGTTTTCTCTAAATGCGCCGCTCAGGATCACTCAACAATCCTCTTGAGCCCCTCCTGTCTTTATGTTTTTCTTTTGTCGCATTTGAGAAGCCATGTTGTGAGCAGCGAGAATGTCTTTTCTTGGCATGACGCATTTAAGGGTTGAACGACGATTGCGGAGAGCGAACTATGGCGGATGAGAGCCTTCATAACTTCCAGCTACTAGTCGTTTGGACTCTCTCGTGCTTATTGGTCATCCTTGTGCCACTTGTCCTTTATTGATTGGCTCTTTTTGCTCTTGCTTAAGCCACGTGGCAGCCTTTCATTCGTTGCATCATGATTCTCGCGTTGTTGGACCAAGCTTAAATCAAGCACTTGAAGAATCCTGATTTACTCTATGCAGAGTAATTCGGGTTCTTTGATCTTTCCAACTTTAGGATTTTTCAGATTCTTTACTTATAAAGCCTATTAAGTAAATTACTTGGAGAAACCCGATTTACTCTGTGCAGAGTAATTCGAGTTCTCTAAGCGTACTTCGGACTTGTCCATCTTGAAGTCTTCTCACTTTGTTGTTTCCAAGCCTTAAGACTTCGGGCTTTTCAAACCTGATTACTTCCAACGGCTAGTCGCTTATCTTGATTTTGACGTCCATCGGCCCGTCATTTCATTTGGACACTTGGTCTCGGGCTTTTCTTCCGAAGGAATTCCATCGACCTTTTCTTTCAGGAAAATCTCCTGAAGGAATTTCTTCGGACAATTTGTCCGAAGGAATTCCTTCGGACTTTTTGCAATGGACTTTCCCGAAAGGTGAGAGACCCTTCGGGCTTCCTGTGTGTCCCTTCGGACTTTCGCGAATGATCCTCCCGAAGGGAAAGATACCCTTCAAGAATATTGAAATGGTCCCTCCGAAGGGTAACATACCCTTTAGGAAAATCGCAACTATCCACTTGGAGATGGAAAAGCCCTTCGGATTTATGAAGTGTACCTTCAGAAAAAATTGACTGGTCCTTTGTGTCCTAAAAAGGCCCTTTGGCATTTTGAAAATGCCCTTCGGATTTTTTGAAGTGACTTGTCCCTTGAAAAACCTGAGAAGCACTATTTTTCAAGACCAAATCAGGTTTGTCAAGCCCTTTTACTTATTTCAGGCTTATGAAGTAATCAAGTAGTGCTCCTTGGAGAACCCGAAATACACTGTCCATGAGTAATTCAGGTTCGTAAACCCAAATTACTTCTACTTATAAAACATTTAGAAGTTAAGCACTGCCGAAAACCCGATTTGCACTGTGCTCTCAAAAACCCGAAGTTGTCATTGTTGGAAAACCCGAAGTCCTCCTAAAGACTTGCCATTTCCTTGCCCGAAAGCTCCCTTTTTCATACTTAGGCAAATTTTGATATGTGGGCCAAAAATGGCTAACATATCTAGTGATTCGTAGGGAAGCTCGTTTGCTTTGTTCGATCCATTGGGCATGGAGTCACTTCTTTTGTACAAAGCTGGCTCTATCTGAAAATTTTCCTTGAAGCAACAAGAACAACCAAAACGAAACAAACTGTGCCCAAGGCACTTAGGGAAGGGAAAACACACAACTGAAATGGATGTGCACAAGGCACTTAGAGAAAAACATGAAAAGCTATACAAAAGGTACAATATATACAATGACTGCAAACTCCTTTAATAGCAAGTCTTTAGATGGATCACATTGATTGGGATGGGTAATACCTCCCCATCTAGTTGGGCGAGCTGAAAAGCGTTATGTTGTTTGCATCCGTGGATCAAATAAGGGCCACTCCACAAGCTGTCAAACTTGGTATGGTTGCCCGGTTTGGCTTTTTTTAATCCCATTTGAGAACCAGGATTCCCTCCTTGAAAGTCCTTGTTGTAGCTCTCTTGTCAAAAGCCTTTTTGCCCTGAGCTTAATGTGCCTCCGTCTTCATTGCAAGGTCCCTTGTCTCTTCAAGCTCTGTGAGTTCTGTCAATCTCACATTCATGGGTTCATCTTCTAGCAGCTCCAGCTGATGGACTAGCTCTAATGCAGGCAACTCAAAATAAATGGGTAATTTAGCCTCCCTTTCATATACTAGAACATATGGAGAATTGCCAATAGTAGCTTTAGGAGTTACTCGATCAACCCACAAAGCTGTCTTCAACTTGGTGTGCCATGTCCTCTGATTCTCCTCCATGGTCCTCTTGATAATCCTTAGCAATTTTTTATTTGTGGACTCAACTAGTCCGTTTCTTTGAGGATAATAATTTGAGGAAGTGTTGAGGTAGATGCCCATTTTGAGAGCCCATTCACTTGTTTTCAAACCAAGGAAAGCCAATGCATTATTAGATATGATAGTGGACGGAACACCAAACTTGGTCACAATGCTGTCATAGAAATATAAGAATGCACTTTTGTTGGCTTCCTTCAACGCAATGGCTTCCACTCACCTGATGAAGTAATCAGTTGCAGTAAGCACCCACTTATGTTCTGCACTTGATGGGGGGTTGATCACACCAATGAAATCCAAACCCCACTGCATGAATGGTTGCTCTACTTGAATCGGGTTGAGAGGGAAAGCTGCTAACCTTTGCTTACCTGTGAAGAGAGCACATTCCTAACATCTCCTCACCCATGCATAAGCATCCTTGAAGAGGTTGGGCCAATAGTAGCCAGCCCTCATGATCTTTGCTACAGTAGTCCTTGGAGTAAAATGACCTCCTGCAGGCCCATCATGGAAATGCTCCAAAAGCTTAGCTACTTGATCATCATCTACGCACCTTAGGAGCACTCCATTGAGGTCTCTTCTGAACAAAACCCCGCCAACTAAAGCATAAGGTATGGATTGAAGTCTTAAATACCTTCTTTTTGCTTTGACGATACCTTGAGGGCACTCACCTGTTAGTAGAAAGTGCATCATATCATGGAGCCAACTAGTGTGAGGTGGAGGTGCATCTGCTTGTAGGTTATCTTGTGTTACCAAGATGACCTCTTTGTCTTCATGAAAGTCATCAACCATATGCTCAAATAAGCCTTTACCTCTTACTAGCTTAGTGACCTTGATCTCCATGTCATACTCCATGACTTTAGTAATCCAACCAACTCTTTTTTCGTTAAAATCCTTGTTAAGAAGGAAGTCTCTTACTCCAAGATGAGACACCATAAGGTGAATTTTGCTGTTAGATAGCATTGGCCTAAACTTCTTGAGGCTCCTTATTATTGCAAGGACTTGCTTTTCTACAAAGGTATATCTCACCTCGTACTCTTCAAGCCCCTGACTAAAAAATGCTAATGGTTGCGCAAGTCCACCATTTCTTTGCGTCAACATAGCTGATATATTATCGATGTTGGCAAAAGCATACAATATGAAATCCCTTGAGAATTCAAGATTCGTAAGTGTGGGTGCTTGAGCGATTGCTTGCTTGATAGCCTCAAATGCTGACTTGCCTTCATTTGACCAAGTGAACACTTGGTTCTTTTTTAGCATAGCAATGATAGGTTTGACCAAACTTGCAAAACCAGGGATAAATCTTCTCACGAAGTTTATCTTTCCAAAGAAACTTTGGAGTCCCTTCTTATGCTTGGGCAAGGATAAGACCAAGATGGCACTCGTTTTCTCATGATCAATGGACAGCCCCTATTTTGAGACGATGTGGCCCAACAACTTGCCTTCATGCATGACATACACGCACTTCTTGGGATTCAATGAAATCCCATACTCTCTGCACCTTTCAAAAATCAGCCTCAGGTGGTTCATATGTTCGTTGGCATTCTTGGAAAAAACTGTGATGTCATCCAAGTAAGCCAGCACCATTTGGTTTAGCAATGCCTGGAAAGCCATGTCCATGGCTCTTTAAAAAGTTATGCCAGCATTTGATAGATCAAAAGGCATTTTTTGGTACGCATATGTGCCTCATTTGGTGGTGAAAGCAGTCTTGTATCGATCTTCATCTTTCACCCAGACTTGGTTGTAGCCAGAAAATCCATCCAACAAAGAGAAGCATTCTGATCCTGCAACTACTTGGAGAAGTTGCTCCATGGATGGCAAAGGGTAGTGATCTTTCAAGGAGACTTTGTTCAAATCTTTGAAGTCCACACAAAGCCTAATCTCCCCACTCTTTTTTATTACAAGCACCAAGTTGGCTACCCATGATGAATGTTTGATGGGAAAGATGATCCTGGACTCGATCAACTTGGTTAGCTCCTTCCTCATCAGCTCTTCAATTTTGAGGTTAAGGGGCCTTTGCTTTTGCCTCACATGCTTGGCATTGGCCTCCAACTCTATGGTATGCTAAGCTAGCTTATGATCAAAACCCTTTAGGTCACTGTATTCCCAAGCAAAAATGTCTGCATACTGTTGGCAAAGTGCTATGAAAGCATGCCTCTCAGCCTTGCTGCTTACCTTCCCAAGCTTGAGAAGCTTGTCCTTGAAGATGAGGACTCATAGTTTTCTTCATCAGTTGATATTACTGCCTTGTCTTTCTTCATATGATCTCCTTCATGAAAAAGGCCCTCAAGTGTAACTAACCCCTTAGGAAGTTTGTTCGACTTCAGCTGAACAATCTGATCCTCATATTGATGTTGCAATTTAGCTTGGTTGGAGAACTCAGTTTTCTACTGTAAGAAGCAAGCAATTTGCTTGTCACTTTTAAAAACTTGCCAGTGAGCTTCATTAACCAGCACTGATGGCCTCACCACCACCTTGTCATGTGGCTGAACCTTGGTTTCTTTCAGCTCACTTGAAATGTCAAACTGAGCTCCCACGGTTGCCAACCTGTCAACATGCTGGTTCTGATTTCATGGGACAGCTTGGATGTCAAAGGCCTCAAAATCTTCAATTAGGTCCCACACTTGATTTTTGTAGGACCTCATCAAAGGGTTTTTTGTGATATTCAAGCCTCTAACTTGGTTTACTATGAGCTCGTTGTCTTCATAAACTTGCAGCAGTTTGATTCTTCTTTTGGTGGCCCATTGAAGGTCATGGATCAATCTTTCGTATTTTGTTGCATTTGAAGAGCAGCTGACATGGAACCTGTAGGAAGAGAAAAGCTTATTACCTGAGGGTGAAATCAACATTGCCCTAGCACCTGCACTATTTTTGCTCCTTGAGCCATCAAAAAACAACTTCCATAAACCATTGGAGTCTTCTTTAGGTCTAGTGAGGGAAGGCATGGGTTGATTCTCTTCATACAACAGATAGACTCCCATGTCTTTTTCCTCAACACCTTTCAAAGGGTTGAAAAATTGGTTATCTCCCCATAGCTCATCTAAGAACAAGTCTAGAACCTCTTCAAGATGAGTGTTCAGCTCCTGACCAATTGTAAACTCATCCTCATCAAGGATGGTACACTTGAGGTTTATGTTCTCTGGCTGATGGGGTTCAATATAGAACTGTGCCATGGGTTCAACGTTGATTGAGACCTTAGTCCCATACCTTGTCCTGAACTCCATGTAAGACCAATCTGCTGCAAGGTAACCCCCAATCTTGGTTGTGAACTCTTTGAAAAGACACAATGCAAAGCGAGGAGTGACATCCAGGATCAACATGTTTTGCATCATGGACACGCTAGGACAAGCATGCAAGGTTAGGCTCAAATTCTTGATGATACCTAATAGCTTTGTGGAAGAACCATCAAGCTGTAGGACTCCCTTGGTGTGAGGCTCATACTTGATGTTCAGTTGGTTAGCAATAGACTTTGGCATGACTGAGGTGCTGGCCCCACTATCCACCAAGCAGTTGTGCACCAGGGAATCGCTGATGATTAATGAGATGTAGAATGGGGGGGCTTGGTCACACTACTTGACCTTTCTTCCAAAGGACTCTTGGCTGCATTAGTGAAGACTTTAGCTTCCTTGCTTGGTTGCTTACCTGCAGCTGTAGAAACACTCATCTTGGACAAACCTTCTTGAAGAATGTCTACTTGGCCAAGCATGAAAAGCATGTCCCACATTGGTACGTTCACGCTAGATTTCTTTATTTGCTCCACAATGTTAATTGGTGTGCCACCAACCTTTGCCTGGGTTTTGGGAGCAATTGCTACTTGTGTAAGTGGAGGAGCAGTGACAAGATGTTCTTTGAAAGCTTCTTGATTGTCACCCATATTCCTTCTCTTGAACCTTGTGTTCGCTAAGACTGGGGTGTGGGCCAAACTGGGAGTAGCTTGCAGATTGGATGCATAGCACTCCTCTTGCTCACTAACGACCATTGAGGCTTTCGACTGGTTTGACCCCTGATTTGAGCCTTTTTCTTATGGAGGTTGCTCTTGCTTTGTCAGCGTGGGCACCTTTGTGCTTTGGATCATAAGAGCCTGGTTATATCCGTAAGCAACACCCTGCTACTATTGATCATTGAACGCTTGGTTGGAGCCATTAGTTGGAACAATGGATTGTCCAAAAGAATGATTCTAAGGCATTGTCCCTTCAGCGTCCTGAGCCACATTGTTCTGAACAGGGACCAAGGAGTTGGAAGGGCCTGCAACATTCAAATTATAATTATGTTGCCTAGCATAGTTAGGCTGCCCCTGTCCTTGAAAACTGTTGACTCTGTGGATTGCACCCTTGAAAGAAAGCTGGGCTTCTCTCTTCCACGCGGCACAATGGAGACTCCCCGCTTGCTGTGGGTTTGGCAAAACTAAGGGGAGAATCTCTAGATAAGGGCTAGCTCCCTTTGATGCATCTCTGAAGTCTTTTACTACTACTAACAATGGGGGGGGAGGGTGAAAAGGGAGAAGGATACAACCAAAACAGAAACCAATCTAAGTGGTGATGCACCAAACGATTTTGATCTACTTATCTATTCACACTTCAAACCAGAAGGGGGCGAACATACACTTTATCTGGTAAAAAGACCAGACTATAGGGGTATTTTAACAGGGGGCTTAATGGAGACAAAAAAATGAACTTACCACAGGCGCTGTAGAAAACACACTGTCTGATAGCTACTCTTCTATCTCTGCGCTCCAAATGAAGCACTTCCAGTTAACTTGCACAAATGGCTTTGGCTACACTAAGTATGTTGGTGTCAATCTTGTGAAAGCATCAAGCTAGAATGACTGAACACAGAATTCATACACAGACACTCAAAAGCGTAACCAGTCAGATAGAGGTAAAACACATTCTTATTGATCAAAGGTGAAATTTGGCAGGGCTTCGCCTTACAAAATGAGAGATATATTTCTCCACTGAGAGATTACAATATATAGCATAAAAAAGAAGACTTGGGCGCCTTCCAGAACAAGTGGCCCATACTGCGTTGATCATATTGGAAAGAGGAAATTTGCTCATGCTGGTGTCATCCTTCTAGAAATGCCTTGAAATAACCATGTCATAGATGTCACAGGTCTTGACTTTGGTGCTTAAAGCGTATTAAATGTCACTACGAAAGCATGGGTCGCTGCAAATAACTTCCTGTGCTGACGCTTTCTGTGCCACCTGGACTGCTTAATTCGTGTTTGTGCTTAGCTGGGTGCGTCTTTTGGAACATTCCAAATGTTGTCGTATATGTGCGTGACCGTGTTCTGGATTCTCTATTTTGTTCCCTCTTTCCTTGCTATTTCTTGTCTCTTTTTGGCAATTTTGAGCTCTCGGGCTATTCTTCTCATCTTTTGTTGGCTCCTCGGGCTCCTTTCTCAGCGGGTTGCTGAGTTTACTTGCGGCCTTGTGCCCTTTAAATTCCTTCGAGTCTGCACTAATGAATTCTTTCGAGCAAGATGTCCGAAAGAAATCTTTTGGCCATTTGTCTGAAAGAGTTTCTTCTTGGCTTTTCCTCAATGGCTAATGCATCCTGTTAAAGTTGACGTCTGCGGGCCTGTCGCCTATTTGAAAACCAATGGCTATTTCACCGCCTTGAATTTGACGTTCGCGCGCTCGTCACTGGACATTTGAATCTCCAACGGCTAGTTCGCCATGCTGAAATTGACGTGCTCGGGCTTGTCATTACTTCGGTAATTCCTTCGGCTTTCTGCAACTGAACTTTCGGCCTTGTGCAATTGAACCTTCCCGAAGGGAAGGTGTCCCTTCAGAAAATGGAAAAGGTCCCCTTTTGGGTCGCTGGGAGTCCCCCGCAAGGGCACTTGCCCTTCGGGCTCCTTCGGGCTGCCTTGTCTTCTCAATTTCTTCAGACAAAATGTCCGAAGGAATTCCTTTGGACATTTTGCCCGAAGGAAGTCTTTCCTTCAAAGTTGACGCTCTTTCTTTTGGTCTTTTCCTTTGAATTTCCGGAATTCCTTCGGGCTTTTTGTTCGAAAGAATTTTGCCTTGGGTTTTTTCCTTTGTGAATTTCTTCGGACAAAAGTCGGAAGGAATTCTTTGCCTTTTGCCTTGGTCTTTCTCTGATTTAAAACTTAACTTTCGGCCTTCTTTCTCTGAAGAAAAACTCTGCGCCTTTTCTTTGGATTTCCTTCTGACAGAAAATCCGAAGGAATCCTTTGCTTTTTTGCCTTGTTCACTTTCCTGAAGGTGCTTACTGCCCTCCGCAAGGGCACTTTGGGTCTTGAAATGCCCCTTCGGAACTTTTGATTTGGTCCTGCCACCGACCAAGGTGCCCTCTGTAAGGGCACATACCCTTCGAACTTTTTGCAAACGTCCTTCAAGCCGTCAAAATGCCCTCCGAAGGAAATCTATTGCCTTTTTGCAAATTACTTAGATCATTTCGGGTTCTTCAATCGCTTCTACTTATAAAAGTAGACAAGTAATGTACTTGCACAAACCTGATTTGCAATAGACTAAGCAAAATGACAAAACACTTGGCTTTTTCATGGAACAGGTCTGACAGAGGGTATTTCGCACAAGGCAGTTGAGGGATGACTTAGCCAAATAATGGATGTGAAAGACTCTTTGTAAAAAAAAAGGAGGGGGTGCCCAATTTTGGCTTGCAAGACCAAAAGATGGTCAACAAAAACCTCTTTTGTAGGGTGGCCTATTAGCTTGATAAGGTTGCTGCTTAGGCTGATACTGAGCTTGATAAGGCTTGATGTAACCCTGCTGCCTCTTGACATTGACCACATCATTCCCCAAGGATTGGAGCATGCTTTTCAATTCCAAGTAATTCTTCTACTCTTGGGAGTCGTTAAATCCACTAGTAGAGGCCTTCTCTTGCTTAGGTGAAGGCACAACAATGATTGTTGGCTTTAAAAGTATAACATCAAGTGGAGGAATAACTATAGGAGGTGGTCTGATCTCTAGAGAAAGAGGCATTGGGGGTTTGGGAGTAAGCTTGCCATGTTGAATTAGGCAATTTTCTGTTTTGATGGCCACTTAGTATATATCTGGCAGTATGTTTCCTCTCATAGATTGAATCATTACAATTGTCACTATTGAGAGCCTTCAAGTAATACAAGAAAATGAAGTTCGGAGATGGTATAACAATTGCTGGAATTCTATACCATGCCTTCTGAAATATCGTATTGAAGTCTTGCATGACTTCATGAAGAGCTCTCTTGATTGTGGTCAGCTGCGCTGCAAGTGATAGATGATCACTCTTATCTGCAAACCTTTTAGACATGGTTGTTCCCAGCTCGTCCTGAGTGGATAGAATTAGGAGCTAGGCCCCTATACCAATCTAATGACTTTCCTTTGAAGGATATAGCCAATATCCTAGCAGCCACGTTCTCCACAGTGATATTGTGAATGTTGCAGATGTTGGCTATGTCCATTATGTGTTTAGTAGGAGTTACAGATTGGTCTCTTGTGTAATAAGGAACATTTTTTAGGGTTGCTACTGGCATAGGGTCATATTGTGGTAAGTTCAAAGGGCTTTGGTCGCTCAAGCCCACAAAAGCTCTTTGGAGAATCATAGCAACAAGAGGAGCTGACAAAGATCTTGCATAGGTATACCTTATGACTGGGCTAGGAGGGTGCCCTACGTAAGGGTGAGTATGGGCGAACCTTAACCTTCTTGCTGAGTTTAAAGGTAATTCAATAAACTCAAAAGGAATACCTGCAGAAGTCGATCTTGTAGTCACCTTTGGCATGAAAGATAGCTACTGCTCTACCACTAGATAGCTGGGTGTTCTTTGGAGTCGCTAGATGCTGCAAGATGAATGCTACCACTGCTGCAAAATGGTCAAAACAACATCAAATTTGACCAATCTTTCATACAAATAAAAATGAAATGGTAGTTGTCCCACTAGGCGTGCCAGAACTGTTATAGCTTGGAATTGCACCCTTGTGAGAGAGTTCTTCAGGCTCCCTCACTTCCAGCTATAAGCATGGGGACAACATCAAAATGTGGGTATCTTATGGTGAGGTTGAATCTCTAGGCTTTTTTATGAGGCTAGTTCCTCAGGTGCTTCACTTTAGCTCTTGATCTCACACTAAAATCTACTGTCATATAAGGAAAAGGGGTAGGAGGATGACTGAAAAGAAAATCTAAGCTAAGGAAGGTGATGCACCAAAAGTAAGTGATCCACTTGGTCTGGGAAATGACACTAATTCAGCATAAGATAAGTTGGCTTACACAACCTCCTAACTAGCTAACTTGCATAAATATTTCGTAAACTAAGCTCACTAAACCATACGTGAAGCAAAGAGGGATTTCTAAATCCACATTAAACATCCATTAATGGCAAAAAAGCTCAAGTTCAGACCTACAACTAACTGGAAAACACCTGAAAATAAGCAAGAAAGGACAATAAGGTTGGATGGATGCTTCTTCACAATGCTATTGTGCACAAGCTAACTCAACACAATTTTTAGACAAAGAGACAGGGAAAATAATCTTTATTGCGTCAAAGGTTTGTTACACAACAATTTTCATAGAGTGATTCTATCACCAGTTCGGCTTCAAGGCTTCTTGTTTTCCCTAAATGTGTCGCTCAGGATCACTCGACAATCCTCTCGAGCCCCTCCTGTCTTTAAGTTTTTCTTTTGGCGCATCTGAGAAGCCATGTTGTGAGTAGTTGGAATGTCTTTTCTTGGCATGACACATTTAAGCATCGAACGGCGATTGCAGAGAGTGAACTATGGCGGATGAGAGCCTTCATAACTTCCAGCTATCAGTCGTTTGGACTCTCCCGTGCTTATTGGTCATCCTTGTGCCACTTGTCTTTTATTGATTGGCCCTTTCTGCTCCAGCTTAAGCCACATAGCAGCCTTTCATTCGTTGCATCATGATTCTCGCGTTGTTGGACCAAGCTTAAGTCAAGCACTTGAAGAATCCCGATTTACTCTATGCAGAGTGATTCGGGTTCTTTGATCTTTCCAACTTCGGGCTCTTTCAGATCCTTTACTTATAAAGCCTATTGAGTAAAGTACTTGGAGAAACCCAATTTCCTCTGTGCAGAGTAATCCGGGTTCTCTAAGCTTACTTACTTTGGACTTGTCCATCTTGAAGTTTTCTCACTTTGTTGTTTCCAAGCCTTAAGACTTCGAGCTTTTCAAACCCGATTACTTCCAACGGCTAGTTGCTTATCTTGATTTTGACGTCCATCGGCCCGTCATTTCTTTTGGACACTTGGTCTCGGGTTTTTCTTCCGAAGGAATTTCTTCGGCCTTTTCTTTCGGGCAAATCTCCCCAACGAATTTCTTCAAACAATTTGTCTGAAGGAATTCTTTCGGACTTTTTGCAATGGACTTTCCCGAAGGGTGAGAGACCCTTCGGGCTTCCTGTGTGTCCCTTCAGACCTCTGCGAATGATCCTGCTGAAAGGAAAGATACCCTTTAAGAATTTTGAAAGGGTCCCTCCGAAGGGTAACATACCCTTCGGGAAAATTGCAACTGTGCACTTGGAGAAGGAAAATCCTTTCGGATTTATGAAGTGTACCTTCGGTAAAATTTGACTGGTCCCTTTTGCCCTAAGAAGGCCCTTCGGCATTTTGAAAATGCCCTTCAGATTTTTTGAAGTGACTTGTCCCTTGAAGAACCCTAGAAGCACTATTTTTCGAGACCAAATCAGGTTTGTTAAGCCCTTTTACTTATTTCGGGCTTCTGACTGCTCACAACTTATGAGTAATCAAGTAGTGCTCCTTGGAGAACCCAAAATACACTGTCCATGAGTAATTCGGGTTCGTAACCCTGAATTACTTCTACTTATAAAAAATTTAGAAGTTAAGCACTGCTGGAAACCCGATTTGCATTGTGCCCTCAAAAACCCGAAGTTGTCATTGCTAGAAAACCCGAACTCCTCCCAAAGACTTGCCATTTCCTTGCCTGAAAGCTTCTTTTTTCATACTTAGGCAAATTTTGATATGTGGGCCAAAAATAGCCAACACTACTTCCCCAAGTCATCTTGCGTAGCTATGTATCTATAGTGCCTCTTGCCATATCTCAAACCTAGTCAATTTTCGAAGCTTTTTCCTTTCTTGTATTGAGGTGCAAGTTTCAAGTACTCATCATAATCTTCTATTAAATCCCAACGAACCAAAGGTTGGTCCTCCACCTCGAGGGGTTGATTCCTATGATCTTGGGCCTGAGTAATACTTTTAATCCTTCCTTTGTCCATGTTACTGTTTGATATAAACCCTGAATCCCACATATAGCCAAGATATGTCTCTAATACCACTGTAATGTCCTCAAATGGGACAATTAAACTTGGTCGGGGTTTTCCAACAAACTCTTGATTAAAATTGCCAATTAACTGAAATCTGATCTACAAAACTAGCAAACCCTAGCTGGAAATTAAAAAAATTTCCAAGCAACATGTTAAAAATAGCTCCACAAATAGATGAAAATAAACTGAAAGCAAGGTACCTTTTTTTTACCAAGATATATTGGCGAAGTGGCTAAAAATACTCCTGCAAATATTCTGATTTTTATGTAAAAGAATAGCTGCATTTTTCACTCACGAAACACCCTTAAAATATCTACAAGTGAGTCGCCACACTTAGGGAAAATTAGGAAAATAAATTTAATATTTATTTCTAGGAATTTGCCCTTATAACCACCTTTCGAACCTCTCTAATCAAGTCGTCCAAGTTGCCAAAAAAAATATTAAATTTATGAATATTCCTAGGGCATGGAGTGACCATCCAAACTTGCAATTTGATCCACAATAACTCGCCAATTGCTAGAATAAATTATGAAAAATACCTTTGACCCTAAAAGAGGGTTCCAAAGACAATTTGCCCTCTTGAGAGGGGCCACCACCCTCCCAAAGCAAGTCGCCACCCTTGGGATGGCCTCCAATCTTAATGAAGCCCCTCAAATCAAGTTCGCCCATCTCTTTGACTTGCAAATCATGAATTTCCAGCGCTTCAAAAGGTTTGTAATAGTCCTTGATGAAGGTGGTGTTCAAAAACCCCTTTGTAGATCCACTTGCATACAACTATGAAAAATTGAAGCACAACTACAGCCCTTGAGTAGAGTTGCCCTGAAAGTAGGTATGGAGATTTTCATCTCCAAACCCCTAACACACTTGAAAATTTTCATCTTCAAGATGTGGTGAACAAACTTCACATACTTGCACAATAATTTCAATATCTAAAATCCATAACCTTTTCAAATGAGCCTTCCCTTTCATTTTATATTCCTCTTTAAAATGTGGCACCCAAAATAGAGAGGGAGTGTTTACCTTTTCCTTTTTAAAAAAAGATATATTACAAGCTTTCTTATAAAAGCACTTTAGGGCTACGTGACCATGACTCTTAAAAAATGACTAGCTTGAAAAATGACAAGCTAAGGGTCTCACCCAATGACTAGCTTGAAAAATGGGACATTAAACTATTGAACAACCATGACTGAAGTAGAGTATATATATGAGGTAGTGGTTAGTCTTTAGATATCATATTGTGAATTATGCTCTTATTGCATTGTTGTGGAGGTTGCCTCCTTGAAGTGACTCGGTCATATTTATTAAGTATTCTTCTCTTTCGTCAATTATTTTTGTGGATCTACTTATTTTGTTCATATTTGTATGATATATTACTCAATTTGTGTGAATTATGTAAGTAATTTCATTACAAGTGGTATTAGTGCTTCGATTTGGGCAAGTTCTTGCGGCATAGTTTTTCGAATCTGGGGTAGATGTCTTGAGAGATGGATTGAAAAAACATAACTTGTGATCGAGGAAGCATTTATTGTTTCCATTACTGCATTATTGTTTGAGGTTTTTTTATTAAAAAAATAAAAAATGATTTCTTGTTGAATGGTTTCTTGATCATGACTACTATGTTACTTTACCTCACCTTTTAATTAAATCACAACTGATTGAAAAAAATGTAAAGGGCGATTCATGCATTTATCAGTTATGAGATGAATATATTGTTTGATAGTAATGTACTTTGATATAAAATACTTGGGCATGCTCATTTTTGATGGGAGATCCAAAACAGATTTTAGGGAATCAATTATTTCTAGCTGCCAAAAGAGATTGAGGGGTGGGTATGGAGGGGAAAATGGGTTTCCTATGCAGGCAAAGTTTAGTTGGTCCAAGTGGTCCTTCAAGCAATCCCCTGGGCTCCTTTTAGCGTTAAGAAAAGACTATCGAGAATCATGAAAAAAATTATTTGGAATGGGGTTGGGGATAAAATAAAAATGGCCTTGGTCAAATGGAAGGAGGCATGTGTCCCAAAATCACAGGGAGGCTTAAGGATCAAATATCTCTCTGTTGTAAACCAAGCTTTAGATACTAAAATGGCTTGGAGGGTCTTTAAGAGAAATATCACTGTTGTCAACCTGGAGTTGCACCCTGAATTGAAGATGTGCTGAAATGGCTAATCCTTGCTCCAGTTGAAACAATGGGATCTTCTTACGAAGGTGGGTGCCTCAACGGTGAAAAAAACCTCCAGAGAAGGTTGGTTCCTGTAAGATGTATCAGTGAGGATCTCAACTTCTATGCTACAAACTGCCTAGGGAAAAAGGAAGAAAGAACTTGAAAGAAAATCTTAGCTAAAAACGTTGATACATCTAATTTGCTTGATCTACTCAAATCGGGCTTCTAAGAACATTGATTCAGACAAGAAAAAGGCAGAACTTCAACTCCAATTGATCAATACACATAAGTATTTCACGAAAAGATTTTATCTAATGATCTAAGCTTGAGGGAAAAGTAGAAATAGGTCTGATGAAAGGCACTAAATAATGACTAATATCCACTGTAAACTCAGCAAAAGACATTCAAACACAAAACATGACCTACATAAATGACCAGCTAGTAACTGAGTACGAATCCAGATTTGACAAGGAAGAAAAAAAATATATCACTTAGGCAAATCTATAACAATAGTACACTATACCCGCTGTTGAAAATTGAAAAAACACAGTCCTCTTCTTATTGATTCTGAAAAAGGTTATAGCACAAACTTTGGTAGAAGTTTTCTTGCCAAAAGAGGGATCTTTTTTACAAGACTGAAAAGCCATTAATATAGAAAATTACAAAAAGCCAAAAGATTAGCGTTGGAAAATAGAGAGAGTAAACTCAAACCAACTCAACTTTTACAAAAGTCTATTTTGTCTTGCATGAAAATTCCTTACATTGAAAAAAGAAGACAAACTTTGGATGCATGAAATCTACGAATAAATGTCTTGACTTGAAAACCAGTCAACTCCAAAACAAGAGTAGTCAAATCCACTCGAACTATTGGAACGTTTGAAAGTCTCCCCTTTGCATGAAATCAATGCAAATGCCAAATTAAGAATTACGCTTGAACCGCCAGAATGTTTCAAGCTTTGAGACAAATGAGAGTGCGTGCATGGAATTTCGTTTGTTTAAGCTTTCCACTGTTCCACTACTCGAGTCCTTATGCAAAACGAGCCTCTGTTTAAAAACTGAAGGTGACATGTTAGAATGATCAAATCTAGATGTGTCTATTCCTGTTCAAGGTTATTGCATGCTCTTGTAATCTCGGACTATTTAGGCATGCTCACCATCTGTATTTGTCTTTTCCATGAATCTTCCCTTATGCCATTGTTCATGTGCATGTTCATCTTGTATTTCCATTGGGTTTTTGTGTCTAACATCTGTGTTTTGATTCTTCGAGTCATCTTTTCCCACGGATTTTGTTCTCTACGTTTGTCTTTGCTTTTGGGTGGCTTTTCTTTTCATGGACTCTTCTCTATCTTGGCTTTGTTCACGCTTTAGCCTTTGGGCTTTTGTTCCTTGCTCATGGCCTTGTCTTTTCTATCGGGCTATTTGTCCCTCCCGAATTCCTTTAGACTTTTTGTCCGAAGGAATTCGTCTCCTTTGGTTATCTTTTCCCAAAGGCAATGTGCCCTTCGGGAATTTTCAAAATGTCCTTGACACTATGAAGGTGCCCTCCGCAAGGGCTTCTGTTTCACAAAAATGCCCTTCGGGCTTCTTGATTTGGTCCTTTTAGTCACCTAGGTGCCTTCTGCAAGGGTAAGGTTCTTCCAGAAGTGTCTTTCGGAATAATGGAAAAGGTCCACTTCACCACATAGTGCCCTCTGCAAGGGCTATTCGTCCTCAAAAGTGCCTTTCGAAACTTTTGAAAGGGTTCTGCCACTGACCAAGTGCCCTCCGCAAGGGCAGTTGTCCTTTGGAAAAATTGATTTTATCCTTCAAAACTTTTGCCAAGGTCCTCTTCGTGCTTGAAGTGTCCCCTGCAAGGGCACATACTGTTCGGGGTTGCTGAAAATGACCCTTCGGGAAAAATGAAAGGTCCTCTTGCCGCCTGAGTAACCTCCACAAGGGCAGTTGCCCTTCAGGGTTTTTGAAGGGCACCCAGGGTTTTTGAAATTGTCCTCCGGATGAATTGTCTGGGTTTTTAGAAACATAAAGTGAACCAACCCGAAGGGTACATACCCTTCAGGACTTTTTGAATTGGACCTTCCCAAAGGGCAGGTGCCCTTCGGGTCTTTTCAACTGTGGTTTTCCTTTTTCTTCGGACAAAAGTCCGAAGAAAATAAACTTTGAACGATTGCCACTTAGTCATTTTTTTCGACTTTTACACAGTCCTTTGAGAGCTCTCTCTCGGATAAAATGTCCGAAGAAATAGTCCACCTCTTATAGCTCGAAAAAATCCTTGGGAAGACAAAATAAATATACTTATAGCTTGTATTCTTGGCTTTTCGTTGTACGTGATGCTTAGAAGAGGAGGAAAACCCTTTCAAACTATTGTAGATGACGTTTTTAAGAGAAAACCCTCTTAAAACTGCTGCATGTGTCCTTTTGAACGAACTGTATGCTTCTATATGATGGCTGTAGGAGACCTTTTCATCATCATTTGCATGGTTGTATTTGCACATTTGGCTGTAATCAAGAAAGCTCCTTGGAAACCTCTGAATGACTAAACTTCACCTGGCTCTAGATGGCCACTTGGATGGCTGTAAATGCACAGTTAAGAACCCCAAAACTGATTCACAAGACAAACTTGGCACCATAGCAAAGTTTCCGAATAGTATGGGTGACAATTTGCCCTGTGTGGGCAAAATTGTTAACATTTTTGGCGACTCAATTCAGAAGCATGCCTGCTATGTTAGAGAACTCAGACCATATAGATGCTATTCGAACTCCCAAATGGTCAATCTAATTTCTGACTGAAATTCTCCTCCTGACCTTGGCTGACTTAACCTTTCTCCCTCAAAAATAGGAAGGGAAAAACACGAAAGCAGAAAATCTAACTAAGAAGCAAATGTGCAAACAAGCACTTATTGAACAAAACTGAAGCAAACTACTGTGCTTGAACAACACTTGGAGGAAAGAAAGAAACAAACTATGTACATAGAGCTTTGCTCTTCAATAACAATGTTTCAAATGTATCCCATTGACTGAGATTGAAAGCTCTTGGCCGTCCATCTTGGCAAGTTGGAAGGGATTGTGGGATTTGCGGCTGGAGATCGTGTATGGGCCACTCCAAAGGCAATCAAACTTCGTGTGCCTTCCTGGTTTAGCTCGATCCTCATCCCACTTGAGGACCAAATCTCCTTCATTGAAGCTTCGTGAAGAAGCTCCTTTGTCAAACGTTATTTTCACCTGTGCCTAATGACTTTCCATGGCCAACATGGATTGATTTCTTGTCTCTTCCAACTCCATAAGCTCTGCATACCTAATTTCCATAGGCTCATTTTCCAACAACTCAAGTTGATGCATTAGTTTTAAAGCTGAAAACTCAAGAGAAATAGGTAACCTTGCTTCCTTACCATATACTAGCTTGTATGGAGAGTTGACGATTGACCTCTTGTAGGTGATCCTATCAGCCAATAAAGCTAACTTCAACTTGAGATGCCATGACTTCTGATTGTCTTCAATAGTCCTTCGTATGATCCTTAAGAGGTTCTTGTTTGTAGATTCAACAAGGCCATTTCCTTGTGGATAATAGTTTGATGAAGTGCTGAGATAAACTCCGTGTTGGACAGCCCATTGGCTGATCCTAGATCCCACAAAAGCCATTGCACTGTCAGAAATAATGGTTGAAGGAACTCCAAACCTAGTAAACAAACCTTCATAGAAATCAAGAACGTTAGTTTCTTTTGCTTCTTTCAATGCAATTGCTTCCGTCCAACATGTGAAGTAATCCGTAGCTATTAGAATCCACTTATGCCTTGAACTCGAAGGAGGATTAATGAAACCAATAAAGTCAAATCCCCACTGGACAAAAGGTTGATCCACTGCAATTGGCTAAAGGGGCAGGGTTGCAAGTTTAACTTTTCCTACAAACATAGCACATTGTTTGTATTTTCTAACCCATGCATGGCAATCGCCAAATATAGTAGGCCAATAGTACCCACCTCATGATTTTAAGTGCTGTAATTCTTGTGAAAAAGTGTCCACCATGTCCATCATGGAATTCTTCAAGTAATCTTTGAGTTTGGCTTGGTTCCACACACCTTAGTAACATTCCATTAATATCCTTTTTAAACAAAACACCATCAACGAGCAAGAATGAAATTGATTGCAATCTGAAATACCTTCTTTTTGAAGCACTTAAGTGAGAGGGTAAAAACCATCTTGAAGATAGCTTATCAAATCATGAAATCAGCTGGAAGGTGAAGTGTGAATAGCAGCAATCTCTTCATCATTTAACACTAAAACAACTTCATTAGTTTCTTGCAAGTTCTGAGCTAGATGCTCAAAAAGTCCTTTGCCTCTAACCAGCGTTATAACCTTAATTTTCACGTCATATTCCATTACCTTGGTTATTCAACCAGCTCTCTTTTCATTTATGTCTTTGTTCAGAATAAATTCTTTGATGCTTGGATGAGCAACCATTAGATGTATTTTATTATTAAACAAGTGCCTAACTTTCTTCAGAGATTTTATAACTGGAAGGACATGCTTTTCAACAAAAGAATACTTTGTTTCATACTCCTTCAAGCCTTGGCTGTATAAACTTATTTGTTGCTCCAAATCTTCATGATTCTGCTGCATAAGAATACCTGAAATGGTGTTCACATTAGCATACGTATACAGAATGAAATCTTTCATAAAATTTGGATTTAAAAGCATATGAGCACTTGCTATGGCTTTCTTAACATCTTCAAACCCTTTCACTCCCTAGTTGGACCAGCTGAAGTTCTGATTTTTCTTTAGCATGGCTATAAGTGGTTTAGCTACAGTAACGAAATCTGAATTGTATCTCCTTATAAAGTTGATTTTTTCAAAGAAACTTTGCAAAGCTTTTTTGTGCTTAGGCAAGGAGAGTGCAAGAATGGATTGAATCCTTTCAGAATCTATGTTTAAACCATGCTTTGAAACAATATGTCCAAGAAGCTTACCTTCATGAACTGAAAATACACACTTTTTGAGATTTAGAGATATCCCAAATTGCCTACACCTTTCGAAAACTTGCTTGAGATGAACCATGTGATCTACATTATTTGAAAACACTATTATATCATCCAAATAAATAAGCACAAACTTGTTAAGAAGTCCTTGGAAGACCATATCCATGGCTCTCTAAAAAGTTGCTCAAGTGTTAGACAAACAGAATGACATCTTTCTGTATGCAAATGTCCCCCACTTAGTTGTGAAGGCTGTCTTGAATTGATCCTCGTCTTTGACCAAAATTTGATTGTAACCACTATATCCATCAAACAAGATAAACCTCTCTGAACCTGCAACAAGCTGTAAAATTTGTTTCATTGATGGCAATGGATAGTGGTCTTTAAGCGAAGCCCTGCTTAAATCATGGAAATCAACACACAAACGAATCTCACCATTCTTTTTCCGTACTGAAACGACGTTCGCCACCCAAGCTGAGTGCTTGATTGGAAATATAATAGCTGATTTTATGAGCTTGTGAAGCTCAACACTCATAAAAGGCTCAAGCTTTGGATTGATTGGCCTTTGTCTTTGTCTCACTAGTTTAGTTTCCTCCTCTAACTCAATGGTGTGTTGAGTCAAATTTGGATCAAAACTTTTGAGATCACTATACTGCCATGCAAATATATCAACAAAACTTGTGCATAAATCAATGAAAGCTTTTTTTTGTGGAGTGCATACCTTGCCCAATTTCAAAATTTTACTAGCTGCAATCTCTACATTGGCATAGTGCTCTTCCTTTGTTGACAAGGATGATTTCCTTTTCCTTAGCTCATCTTCATTGAAAATATTTTCAAGAGTGACCAATCTCTTGGGTAGTCTATTCGTTTTCAATTGTACAATTTGATCACCATACTGTTGTAAGTGTTTCGACTAATTTCTTGAAGAGAACTCAGCCTCTTCCTGCAAAAATCTCACAATTTGATTGTCATTTTCAAACACCTGCCAATTCTCATGGTTCTTTGAAACAAAAGGCCTTACAACTACCTTTATATGTGATTGAAAATTGTCATTTTTTACATCAGTTGGTATGTTAAATTGTGCCCCAACAACAGCCAACCTATCAGCATGTTTATTCCTATCTTTTGGTATTCCCTGAATATTAAAAACTTGAAAATCTTCAAATAAATTCCAAACTCTATGTCTGTAAGATTTAAGCAACAGACTCTTGCATACATTCAAACCTCTTACTTGGACTACAAGTTCACTATTTACAAACACTTGCAAACAATTGACTTTCATCTTCCTAGCCCACTGCAAACCGTGAACTAGTGTTTCATATTCAGCAACATTGTTTGAACAACCAAACTGAAATTTAATAGAGGTGAAATACTTTTGTTTTGGAGGAGAAATTAACATCATTCCAGCTCTGGTTCCTTGCTTATTTCTTGATCCATCAAAGTACAATTGCCACAAGCTTTCATTAGATTCGTCTTCTTTGACCATGGCTGTAATTGGTGCATCGTTCTCATGAAGACAATACACACCAAGACCTTCCTCTTCAATCAGCTTGTAGGAATCATGCCCATGTAAGGTCGAATCCCACTCATTAAGAAACAAATTTGGAACTCCATCCAAAGGTGAGTCTTTTTCTACATCACTAGTTTGTAATTTCATCTGAGATGATACAATTTGCATTGACAACACTTGGCGTATAAGGCTCCATATAAAAACGTGCAATAGGCTTTGAATGAATTGTTATCTTTGTACCATACCTGGTTTCGAACAGCAAATAGATCCAATCAATTGATAAATATCTCCCAATCTTTGAGATGAAGTCTCTTGAAAGGCACATAGCGAAATAAGGAGGCAAGTCCACCACTACAACATCCTATTGAATAGTAATGTTAGGACAAACATGTACTGTCAATTTCAAATCTGTGATAATGCCTACCATCTTTGTTGGTGAACCATCCAACTGTAATACCCCTTTAGTATTTGGTTCATAAACAAAGCCGAGCTTGTCTGCAATCTGTTTGGGCATTACTGTACTGCTAGCTCCACTATCCACCATACAATTATGAATCAAAGTATCACCCACTATCAAAGAAAGATAAAAAAGAGTTTTCTTTGATTTTACCTCAGTTTTCCTTTGACATCTTATCTCCTTGCTGTACCTGTTGCTTAGTCGGCTGATCCGAATTTGTCAAGACAACACCTTTCTCAACTGGTTTTGGAGACTATTCAAGAGCTGAAAGTTCTTGAATGAGTTTATCTTTTTGCCCTGGAATTGAAAGAGAATCCCACATGCTAATGCTGATATTAGACTTCATTTTATCTACAATACTGAACTGAGATGCACTAACCTTTGATTGCACTTTCTGAGGCACTTGCTGCTCACGAATTAGAGGTATTTGTTTCACTTTACTAACCTTTATATTCTAATTTTTTGGGGCTATGGTGGCAGCAAGCTGCTCTTTTGTACTTTTAGCAACAATACTAGGAGTACTTGAAGTATTTGCTACTGCTTGGGCTTCGTCAATAGCTCTTCTTTTAGTTCTCTGATAGGTTATAGCTGCAACTTGACCACTTAAATCGTTAGTTTTAACATTCTGAGTAAAAGCAACATGATCATCGACCTGTCAATTTACGTTAATAACATCAGGCTGCCTTTGAACTTGATGAGTCTCTCCTTGTGATGTCAAACCTGTTCTTGATATTGACCTCCTTGAAAAGAGAACTCTTTTTGTGTCATTTGTGGCATGGTGATGTTCTGTGATACCAAGGCTTGGTTTTGAGCATCATTGAGATTTGAGGGCTGCCAACCCGAATCTTGCACCAAATTATTTTGAGGTAGGGTTGGAACAATGGCTTTTGAAATGGAAGGAGGATTCGGATCAAGAGCAGCATATGGCTTAGCTGGAGTTATGGCTCTTTGTGCTTGATAGGGTGGTCGATTTTCTCTGAAACCTTGATAAAGAGACCTTTGATCTTTGAAAGACTGATAGTTGTTCTGATTTTGCTGTTGATAGGGCCTATTTGACTGAAATTGCTGCCTTTGAGCTATACTATTTTATTTTCAAAAGATTGTAGCAAACTTTTCAACTCTCTTATTTCACTAGCTTGACTAGTAGGGGCTGCAATAGGAACTTGAGGTGCTGGTATAGAACTTATTTCTAAAAATATGGGCATTGGAGGTCTTGGAGAAAGCTTACCTGCTTGTATCAAATTATTTTCTGCCCTTATTGCAACTTCATAAGCATCTAGCAAAGTAGTAGCACCCATTGACTATATCATCACACTAATGTCAAAATTAAGAGTTTTCAAAAAATACAGAAATGCATATTCAGGGGATGGTCTAATCAGAACCGGTATCCTGGTCCATGTCTCTAGAATTTGAGATTAAAATCAGACATGAACTCATGAGGAGCTCTCTGTATGGTACTTAACTGTTCAACTAAAAATAAGTAATCAAATTTGTCTTCAAATTGTTTGACTAAGACTGCACCCAATTCATCCCAGGTGGAAATGGATTTAAGTGGGAGGGTTCTATACCACTATAATGCTTTTCCTTTGAAAGAAGTGTTGACAATTCTTCCACAGGTCAGATTGTGTCTTGCCATTCGGAAAGTCACGTCTCTAGCCAACCAAGAAAGAATACATTTGGAAAGCAAAAAGGCTTGATTTTACATAGCTTCGGAAAAGTTCAAAGGATCGTTACAAAATTTTGAAGGGGTATGTTATCCTTCAAAAAAGGTTCTCTGCAGGAAATCCGAAGGAATGAGCTTTACGCAGCCAACAAGGAAAGAAGCCAACAAAGCAAAGGAAATTACAAAGGAAGATATCCTTCGGAAAAAAATCCAAAGGAATTCCTTCGGACTTTTTGTCCGAAGGAATACTTCGGAGAATAAACAAAGAAAAGTTTGCCAAAAACAAAAAAGCCCAAAGAAAAAGTCCGAAGAAATTTGAGAGAGAAGTCAAAAAATCCAAAAGGTCAAAGGAATAAGGACACCTGCAAGGAATTACTCCTTGGGCTTTTTTGTTTTTGGCGAACTTTTCTTTGTTTATTCTCCGAAGTATTCCTTCGGACTTTTTGTTCGAAGGAATCCGAGAAAGAAGTCAGAAAATCCAAAAGGTCAAAGGAATAAAGACACCTGCAAAAACCCGGGTGCCCTACAAAAAGCCTGGGTGCCCTACAATTTTTTTGAAAAGCCACAAAGGAAGCACACAAGCCCTTCTGGAGGGTACTTGGTCGGTGACAGGACCATTTCAACTTTCCCGAAGGGCACAGAGGAAGGACACAAGCCCTTGCGGAGGGCCCCTAGTCAGTGGCAATACCTTTGCAATTTTTCTGAAGGACTTTCTGCCCTTGGCCTAAAAAGACAGATAATACCTTCGGACAAAAAGTCTGAAGAAATTCGGAGAGTTCAAAAGATTAAAAAAACCCGACAGAATAAAGTCAGAAGCCAACAAAGCAAAAAGAAAAAACAAAGGAAGATATCCTAAAAAATCCGAAGAAATTCGAAGAGTTCAGAAGATTAAAAAACCCAACAGAATAAAGTCAGAGGCCAACAAAGCAAAAAGAAAAAACAAAGGAATATATCCTTTGGACAAAAGTCCGAAGGAATTCCTTTGGACTTTTTGTCTGAAGGAATACTTCGAAGGATTTGTAAACAAAGAACCCGCATAAATTCAATGAGGTAAGCTGCGCAAAAAAGCCCGTAGGAAAAAGTCCGCAGAAATTCAAAGGAAACAAAATCCCACGGAAAAAAGTCCGAGAACATCAAAGGGGAATAAAGCTGAAGGAAAAGAAAGGCCCAAGAAGGAGAAAGTCTCGGACTATTTGTCCGAAGAGCGAAGTTCGAAGGTAGAGGAGGACAAATTGTCCATAGGAAAGTGGGACTAACAAAAGATCTGAAGAAAAAATCCAAGACCAAAGACAAGTCTGTGGGAATAAACCCAAGAGCAACGCATGCACAAAAACAGAAAATAGAAAATAGATAGACAGGAAATAAATTCAACCTGAATTTATCTCTCACTCAGCAAGGAGTTTTCCATGCAAGCACTTTCATTCGTCTCAAGCTCGTAACTTTCCAACTACTCAACCGGAGTTCCAAATTCGGACGTTGAGTTCACCGTTTCAGATTTAGAATTGACTAATTGTTAAATGCCACATCTACTAGGAGTTTTCCATGCAAAGGTGAATAATCTCTTCGTCCAACTCAGCCTCTCTTCGTCCAACTCAGTCTTTCAAACGTTCCAACTCGGCTTCCAACGAATCAAGTCAGAGTTCTAAAATTGACATTGGCGTTGGATTTCATGCTTGATATTATCATCTCATACTTTCAGACGTTCCAGCAACTCATGAAGAAGCTAAAATTGACATTGGCGTGGATTTCCATGCAAAGAGAGGTGGGCGTTTCAATAAACAAAGACAAGTCCACTTCTAACGCCAAGGAGCTTTAAACAAAGACAAGTCCACTTCCTCTAGCGCCAAGGAGCTTCATACAAAGACAAAGGGAAAACATATTTTATTGAAAGGCAAAGTCAGCCTTGAGTTAATCTAAGTTGATCCTCATCTTCTTTTTTCAAAGCCAATCTCTTTGGCTTTTGTAATTCTCTATATTAATGGCTTTTCAGCTTTAAATTTTTTCATCCCTCTCTTGGCAAGACTAGACTCTGCCATTGGTGAGTTGTGTAACCTCTTCGATCAATAGGACTGTACTTTTAAATTTCAAGTGTTGGCATAGTGTATATTCATTCAGCAATTTGCATATGTGGTAGATTTCTCTCCCTTCCCAAATTTTGATTCGTACCTAGTTGCTAGCTTATCATATTATGCAGGTCATGTTTAGTGTTCTTTATGTCTTTTGTTGAAGCTGTAAGTGGATGTTAGGTGGCTGCAAAGTGTCTTGTATCAGACCTCTCTCCATCGTTTTCCCTCATGTTTTGGTCATTAGATCGAATCTTTTCATGAAATATTTATGCATAAGTGATTGATTGAAATCGAAGGTCTTATTTTTCCCTTGTTTGTTTAGTGTTCAAGGTTCCAAGTAGAGTGGATCGATCTTTTGGTGTATCACCATTATTAGGTAGGATTTTCCCTTCAAGTTTCCTTCTACCTTTTCCATGGTAGTCTGCATCATAGAGTAGAGACCCTCATTGATACATCTTATAGGATCCAGCCTTCTCTGGAGGTTCTTCTCACCATTGAGGCACCCACCCTCGTGAGAAGATCCCATTGTTTCAACCGGATAGAGGATTGGCCATTTCATGTACGTCTTCGATTCATGGCGCAGCTCCAGGTTGACAACAGTTTTTGGCACGCTAGGTGGGACCTATTTTAGCTGGTCTTGATGAAATTGCAGTTGTAGCAGTGTTCTTCAAGAAAGATTTGATGATTCCAAGCTCAAGCAATTGCTTTTAATAGTTCAGGACAGTTTCCATTTGAGTCTATTTTTATTGCATTATCGTCAATGAATTTTGATGGCTGTGTATGAAGAGAATTCCTATGCTATGTTTCCTTATCAGCCCAATGATGGATCATACCAGCCTGGTCATGATACCTATGAGCCTCTTTATGAGCCTAAGCAGCCTTATCAAGGCTATGTTGAGCCTTATCAAGTTTCTCATAATCAGCCTTATCAAGAGCATGAATCTTACCTTAATGGTAAGCCATATCAGTCTCAGGGCCTGATTTCATCTTTCCCATATGGCTATGATGTTGCATATGAGCAGTCTTTCCTTCAAGAAATAATGAATAAAATAGAGCTCAGAATACTAGCATATGCAAGAAAGGTTTGTTCTAACTCTCAGTATGAAGAAGTGAATGGTCTATTTCGAAATGTGTCCAATGATCCAGAAGAGATAAATGGACTATGTATCCTTGTATTAGAAAAGATGGAGGCTTGGGAAAGGCAAAAACTCGAGTTAAACCAATGGTCTACAAAGGGTTCTTGTGCTTCTTATTCTCATGAAGTCCTTAACCATGCCCAGTGTGTGCCGAGGGAGCTTCCTAGTTGGAGTCAAGAGCATATTCAAGAGCCTATGCAAGTGACTATTCATGAGACTAAACCTTCTTATAGTCCTCTTTTCTCACCAATCATCCCTCAAGCTCAAGTTGTTTAGGAAGAAAAGCAGGTTTCAGAGTTTGATGAGGTAATGGCCAAGTGGAAGGAACAAAATACAGATGTCTTTAAAAGTTTCCCTTTCCCTCCTCTCCAAAACTCCCTAGATAATTCTTTTTCCCTCAAGATTCCAAAATCTGATCATGATCGAACTCCCATGCTTCATTTCTCCTCTCAAACAAATGAATTTCATCACACTCCCACCATCCCCCTTCCTCAAGAGGATCCTATTCTTTGGAGTATTAAGAAAGAGGTTGCAGCTATAGGACAAGCTCTTGCAGAGTGTGTAGAGGATGCTTCAGGAGTGTTTGAGGAAGAATTTCCTATTGATACTCCACTTGATGTTGTAATTGAGCATCCAATTATAGTTGAGAGTGGGAAGACTGATCTTGATGTAAAAGAACTTCAAGAGGAGCTGATACGGATTGAAGTTATAAATGAGTTATAGGTATCTCCTTTTGAGAAGGATTCAGATAGTCTTACAGTTGAATCAATTCAAATAGATCAAAATGAGGAACAAAAAGATGATTGGTAGCTGTACCTTGAATCTCTACAAGAGATTGAAGAGCTTTGTATGGATATGTTGGCTATTGAAGAGCATGTTTATGAGAAATATGATCAAGAATCACCTATTCAAGGTCATAGTACCGATTGGGTTGCCTACTCAAAGCTCCTTGAATAGCTGGGTGAACTTGCAACAGTCAATAAGAAGGATGTGGTCACTTAAAAACCATGCATAGACGAGGTATCACTTGACAAGGTGGTAGATGACAAGCAATGCGAAAAATATCAGGAAGTACTTGATGCGTTCGTCTTTGTTGGTGACTGGTATGCTATTGATGATTCATTTGAGAAGATGCTAATACAGTTGGTGGACAAGGAAAATGCCTCATCAAAGGTTATGATTAATAAACATCCTGCTTTGCAACTTGTACCATCTCTTGGAAGGAGTGAGTTCAAGAATTTCCCATTTGATCCAGGTGGATCATGCTTTATCATGGTTAGCTAGGTTCCTTATTTGTTTTGCTTTCCTCCAAGTGTTGTTCAAGCACAATAGTTTGCTTCAATTTTGTCCAATAAGTGCTTGATTGCACATTTGCTTCTTAGTTAGTTTTCTTGCTTTCGTGTGTTTCCCTTCTTATTTTGAAGGAGGTTACTTCAGCGATGATCAAAGGAGATTTTCAGTCAGAAATCAGGTTTATCATTGTTTTGGGAGTTCGAATAGCATCTATATGGTCTAAGTTCTCAAGCATAGCAGGCATGTTGAGCCAACTGAGTCGCCAGAAATGTTGACAATTCTTCCACAGGTCAGATTGTGTCTTTCCATTCGAAAAGTCACGTCTCTAGCCAAGGACGAAAGAATACATTCGGGAAGAAAGAAGGCTTGATTTTACATAGCTTCGGAAAAGTTCAAAGGACCGTTGCAAAATTTTGAAGGGGTATGTTATCCTTCGGAAAAGGTTCTCTGTAGGAAATCCGAAGGAATGAGCTTTACGCAGCTAGCAAGGAAAGAAGCCAACAAAGCAAAGGAAATTACAAAGGAAGATATCCTTCGGAAAAAAGTCTGAAGGAATACTTCGGAGAATAAACAAAGAAAAGTCCGCCAAAAACAAAAAAATCCCAAGGAGTAACTCCTTCGAACTTTTTGTCCGAAGGAATTCCTTCGGACAAAAGTCCGAAGAAATTCGAGAGAGAAGTCAGAAAATCCAAAAGGTCAAAGGAATAAGGACACATGCAAAAAACCCGGGTGCCCTACAATTTTTCCGAAAAGCCACAGAGGAAGCACACAAGCCCTTGCAGAGGGCACTTGGTCAGTGATAGGACCATTTCAACTTTTCCGAAGGGCATAGAGAAAGGACACAAGCCCTTGCGGAGGGCACCTGGTCGGTGGCAATACCTTTGCAATTTTTCCGAATGACTTTCTGCCCTTGGCCTAAAAAGACAAAGAAAATACCTTCGGACTTTTTGTCCGAAGGAATTCCTTCGAACAAAAAATCCGAAGAAATTCGGAGAGTTCAGAAGACAAAAAAAAAACCCGACAGAATAAAGTCAGAAGCCAACAAAGCAAAAATAAAAAACAAAGAATCCTTCGGACTTTTTGTTCGAAGGAATACTTCGGAGGATTTGTAAACAAAGAACCCGCAGAAATTCAAAGAGGTAAGCCGTGCAAAAAAGCTCACAGGAAAAAGTCCAAGGAATTCAAAGGACACAAAAGCCCATGGAAAAAAATTCGAGAAAGTCAAAGGGGAATAAAGTCGAAGGAAAAGAAAGGCCCAGGAAGTATAAAGTCTCAGATTTTTTGTCAGAAGAGTGAAGTCTGAAGGCAGAGGAGGACAAACTGTCCGTGGGAAAGTGGGACTAACAAAAGATCCGAAGAAAAAATCCAAGACCAAAGACAAGTCCGTGGGAATAAACCCAAGAGCAACGCATGCACAGAAACAGAAACAGAAAATAGATAGACAGAAAATAAATTCAACTTGAATTTATTTCACTCAGCAAGGAGTTTTCCATGCAAGCACTTTCGTTCGTCACAAGCTCGTAACGTTCCAACAGCTCAATCGGAGTTCCAAATTCGGACATCAAGTTGACCGTTCCAGATTTAGAATTGACTAATTGTTAAACGCCACATCTACTAAGAGTTTTCCATGCAAAGGAGAATAATCTCTTCGTCCAACTCAGCCTTTCAAACGTTCCAACGAATCAAGTCAGAGTTCTAAAATTGACATTGGCATTGGATTTCATGTATGATATTATCATACTTTAAGACATTCCAATAGCTCATGAAGAAGCTAAAATTCACATTGGCGTGGATTTCCATGCAAAGAGAGGTGGGCGTTTCAATAAACAAAGACAAGTCCACTTCCTCTAATGCCAAGGAGCTTTAAACAAAGACAAGTGCACTTCCTCTAGCGCCAAGGAGCTTCATACAAAGACAAAGGGAAAACATATTTTATTGAAAGGCAAAGTCAGTGTTGAGTTAATCTAAGTTGATCCTCTTCTTTTTTCAACGCCAATCTCTTTGGCTTTTGTAATTCTCTATATTAATGGCCTTTCAGCCTTAGAATTTTCCATCCCTCTCTTGGCAAGACCAGACTCTGCCATTGGTGAGTTGTGTAATCTCTTCGATCAATAGGACTGTACTTTCAGATTTCAAGTGTTGGCATAGTGTATATTCATTCAGCAATTTGCATATATAGTAGATTTCTCTCCCTTCCCAAATTTTGATTCGTACTTAGTTGCTAGCTTATCATATTATGCAGGTCATGTTCAGTGTTTTTTGTCTTTTGTTAACGCTGTAAGTGGATGTTAGGTGGCTGCAAAGTGTCTTGTATCAGACCTCTCTCCATCGTTTTTCCTCATGTTTTGGTCATTGGATCGAACCTTTTCATGAAATATTTATGCCTAAGTGATTGATTGAAATCGAAGGTCTTCCTTTTCCCTTGTTTGTTCAATGTTCAAGGTTCCAAGTAGAGTGGATCGATCTTTTGGTGTATCACCGTTATTAGGTAGGATTTCCCCTTCAAGTTTCCTTCTCCCTTTTCCATGGTAGTCCGCAGCACAGAGTAGAAATCCTCATTGATACATCTGACAGGAATCAGCCTTCTCTGGAGGTTCTTCTCGCCATTGAAGCACCCACCCTCGTGAGAAGATCCTATTGTTTCAACTGGATAGAGGATTGGCCATTTCATGCACGTCTTCGATTTAGGGTGCAGCTCCAGGTTGACAACAAGAAGTAGCAAGCAATCTAATAGCAACATTATCCTCAACAACATTATGAACTGAACTAAGATATGCCACATCCTAGATATGCTCAATAGGTGTTTTATTTTCTCCTGAGAAGAATGGAATACTTTTGAAGGCAGATACAGGAATGTCATCTAATTGTGCTAGATTCAGTGGACTTCCTCTATTGAATGGAACAAACACTTGATTTCTAAGGGCCATCTGGGTAGTGGGGATTGCAATGTTTAGAATGATAGAATGAGGGGGAGGTAAATATTCCCTTTGAGGATATGGATTTGCCCTCTTAGACCTAACTCTTTTATAAGTTACAAATTCAAAAGGAATACCTTTACTTGTTGATCTTTTGGTAACCTTTGGCATGAACAGATTCCCTGAATGATGCTATAAACTCTGCAACTGGATTTAGATGAATATCCTTTGCTGCTGTGAAAACTCTTCAGATATGCAAAGAACTTTTCGTTGTCAACCTGGAGTTGCACCCTGAATTGAAAACATGCTGAAATGGCTAATCTTTTCTCCAGTGGAAACAATGGGATCTTCTCATGAGGGTGGGCGCCTCAATGGTGAAAAGAACCTCCAGAGAAGGCTAGTTCCTGTAAGATGTATCAATGAGGATCTCAACTTCTATGCTACAAACTGCCTGGGAAAAAAGGGAGAAAGAACTTGAAAGAAAATCCTAGCTAAAAATGGTGATACACCTAATTTGTTTGATCCACTCAAATCAGGCTTCTAAGAACACTGATTCAGACAAGGAAGAGACATAACTTCAACTCCAATTGATTAATACACAAGTATTTCACGAAAAGGTTCTGTCTAAAGATCTAAGCTTGAGAGAAAAGTAGAAATAGACCTGACGAAAGGCACTAAACAACCACTAATATCCACTGTAAACTCAGTAGAAGACATTCAAACACAGAACGTGACCTGCATAAATGACCAATTAGTAACTAAGTACGAATCTAGATTTAACAAAAAAGAAAATCTATAACAATAGTACATTATACCGGCTGCTGAAAATTAAAAAAACACAGTCCTCTTCTTATTGATTTTGAAAAAAGTTACAGCACAAACTTTGGCAGAAGTTTTCTTGTCAAAAGATGGATCTTTTTTACAAGGCTAAAAGACAATTAATATAGAAAATTACAAAAACCCAAGAGATTGGCGTTGGAAAATAAAGAGGAAGTAAACTCAAACCAACTCAGCTTTTACAAAAGTCTATTTTGTCTTGCATGAAAATTTTTTGCATTGAAAAAAGAAGACAAGCTTTGGATGCATGAAATCTATGAATAGATGTCTTGACTTGAAAACTAGTCAACTCCAAAACAAGAGTAGTCAAATCCATTCGAACTGCTAGAACGTTTGAAAGTCTCCCCTTTGCATGAAATCAATGCAAATGCCAAATTAAGAATTACGCTTGAACCGCCGGAATGTTTCAAGCTTTGAGACAAACGAGAGTGCGTGCATGGAATTTCTTTTGTTTGAGCTTTCCACTGTTCCACTACTCGAGTCCTTATGCAAAGCAAGCCTCTATTTAAGAATTGAAGGTGACGTGTTAGAACGGTCAAATTTGGACGTGTCTATTCTTGTTCATGGCTGTTGCATGCTCTTGTATTCTCGGACTATTTAGGCATGTTCACCGTCTGTATGTCTTTTCTATGAATCTTCCCTCATGCCATTGTTCATGCGCATGTTCATCTTGTATTTCTGGTGTCTAACATTTGTGTTTTGATTCTCCGGGTCATCTTTTCTTGCGGATTTTGTTCTCTGCGTTTGTCTTTGCTTTTGGGAAGCTTTTCTTTTCATGGACTCTTCTCTATCTTGGCTTTGTTCACGCTTTAGCCTTTGGGCTTTTGTTCCTTGCTCGTGACCTTGTCTTTTCTATCAGGGTTTTTGTCCCTCTCGAATTCCTTCGGACTTTTTGTCCAAAGGAATTTCTTAGGACAATAGTCCGAAGAAATTTGTCTCCTTTGGTTATCTTTCCCCGAAGGTCATGTGCCCTTCAGGAATTTTTGAAATGTCCCTAACACTATGAAGGTGCCCTCCGCAAGGGCTTCTGCTTCCCAAAAATGCCCTTCGGGCTTCTTGATTAGGGCCGTTTAGTCACCTGGGTGCCTTCCACAGGGGTAAGGTTCTTCTAGAAGTGCCCTTCGGAAGAATAGAAAAGGTCCACTTCGCTGCATAGTGCCCTTTGCAAGGGCTCTTCGTCCTCAAAAGTGCCTTTCGAAACTTTTGAAAGGGTCTTGCCACTGACCAAGTGCCCTCCGCAAGGGCAGGTGTCCTTCAAAAAAATTGATTTTGTCCTTTGGAACTTTTGCCAAGGTCATTTTCGTGCTTGAAGTGTTCCCCGCAAGGGCACAACCCTTCGAGGTTTCTGAAAATGACCCTTCGGGAAAAATGAAAGGTCCTCTTGCCCCCTGAGTGCCCTTTGCAAGGGCAGTTGCCCTTCGAGATTTTTGAAGGGCACCCGGGCTTTTTGAAAGGCACCCAGGCTTTTTGAAATTGTCCTTCGGATGAATTGTCTGCGTCTTTAGAAACATAAAGTGAACCAACCCAAAGGGTACATACCCTTTAGGAGTTTTTGAATTGGACCTTCTCGAAGGGCAGGTTGTAATGTCCCCATTTTTGCGAGCATCAGAGTTCGGTGGATTTAGCCTATTCTTAGCCCTCGTAGGTTAATATGCATGGTTAGAGGGTCTCTTGATGGAGCTTGGCTCAGCTTCAGATTGTCAGTACTTGATCAATTGGCTTTCGTTCGGGCTCATTCGGACACTTCTAGCCTGAGTTGCTATTTTTAGCAGTATTCAGCACTCAGCGTGGGACCCCTGCTATTTTTAGCGATATGGATTGATAGCGTTCAGAATCACTTCCTCAGACGGCTCGTGCATCGGATGAATGATGAGAGAGATATTAATATTTAATTGAATTAATTAAATATTAATTAATTGGGGTTTATAATATAAAGTTATAATATTTTATTATAACTTAAGTGATTTTTGCTAAAGGGGTCGCCATCATTGAAGGGGCCACTTTTAATTATATTTTATAATTAAAAGTGCTTTCGAAAACTATTGAACAATTAAAAAGAAAAAAAAAAGTTCGAATTTATTTAAATGAAACCTAATTGAGAAAATTCGAACTCTGGAGGAGATATAAGGGTTTCATTGGGTTTTGAGCTCATTATGTTATGAAATCAGTTTTTGATCAAGTCTTCTTCAGAGAACGAAGCCAAGGGTTTCAGTTGTCTACAGGCATTGGAGAACGAGCCATCTTCAGTGTTGCAGTTCAGAGGCTGTGAAATATCAGCTGATCTATTGCATTCAAGGAGATATCTTCATTCAGAAGTTATCACAGAACGTTCACAGAGTTTCTTTCAGCTTGCAGCACTAATCAGGTTTTTCATCAAAATATCATTACCTTTTTGTTGCATGTTATTGGATCTTATTTGTAATCATTTCAGAAGATTAATAAAGTCTGGCATCATTATTTTCAATTGATTCTATCATTTCTGGTGTTGCATTATTTTATATAAATTTATTCAGCATTTTCTTTCAAAAAATGCAAAAATCGAGAAAAAACAATCAAAGCAGTCAGTTTTCAGAAATCAGAAAGAACAGGTGTTTTTACACAGGTGCCCTTCGAGTCTTTTCAACTGTGCTTTTCATTTTCCTTCGGACAAAAGTACGAAGAAAATAAACTTTGAACGACTGCTACGTAGTCATTTTTTTGAACTTTTACACAGTCCTTTGAGAGCTTTCTCTCAGACAAAATGTCCGAAGAAATAGTCCACTTCTAATAGCCCGAAAAAATCCTTGGTAAGACAAAATAAATGAACTTACAGCTTGTATGTCTTGGATTTTGGCTGTACGTGATGCTTAGAAGAGGAGGAAAACCCTTTCAAACTGCTGTAGATGTTTTTAGAAGGAGAAAACCCTCTTAAAATTGTTGCATGTGTCCTTTTGAACGAACTGTATGCTCTCTATGATGGTCGTAGGAGACCTTTTCGTCATCATTTGCATGGCTGTATTTGCACATTTGGCTGTGATCAAGAAAGGTCCTTGGAAACCTCTGAATGACTAAACTTCACCTGGCTGTAGATGGCCACTTTGGCTTATACCTAGTTGTAGATGATCACTTGGGTGGCTGTAAATGTACATTTAAGAACCCCAAAACTGATTCACAAGACAAACTTGGCACCATAGCAAAGTTTCCGAATAGTGGGGTGACAATTTGCCCTGTGTGGGCAAAATTTTCAACAATAACTTTTGGAGCAGGATCCTAAAAAAAAAATACTTGAATAATACTCAAGATCTTTCTAGAGTCTTCTCGTGTAACAACTCCATTGGGTTATCCCAGAATAGTATATTTTTTTATTTTTTATTTACAATTTATTACACATATTCAACTTACAGATTTCACCACGAGGAATATAATTAAGTGATCTTTAACTAAATGCATTTTTTTTAGTTAACCATAAGGTTTATAGCTAATCCACTTAGCTAATGATCACCATGAAAAGCTATAACAAATCATGCACAATGTTGAATAAACAATAAAAACTACATTTAATTCATTATTTTAATAATACAATTTCAGCCACGGCTAATACAATATTACAACCACTGTTGTAGAAGTACAATGAATAATAATTACAGTTTCAACAATTAATATTATGTCAAATAGTAATACATGATACAAAGCTCCATGGAGCATGAGTCTCCATGACTCAAATATCAATCTGTAATCTCAAACGTAGTCACTAGTGCAGCGTTGTTGTGGGGAGGGAGAGCATCATTCAAGCACTTTTCCACACCAACCATGGACCATAGATCCCCCACACTATCCCCCATAGAGGAATGGCCCTCCCTTCTACGGATGGGTAGATAAAAATGGCACGAGAATGCAGAGTGATAACTAGAACCCGTGTGTTGTAAGATAACTAATATATGTTGTCTACGATATAGAAATCCGTTCTAACATGATATCGAACAAACATGTAAACTATATCAAACACATGAAATGACAATGTTTAACTATAAACATTATTTTGACCAAAGTTTTTAAGTAGTTAATGATCTCACGGTTTAGTCGATTTCATACACACCACTTGATCGGATTACACTATCTCTATTGTATTAGCGACACTACGTAAGTGAAGTCCATCTCACTTGCTTATGTAAGGGCTGTAATACGAGATAAACATAAATAAATATAAAACATAGATTCAAACAAACTATTCTACCAACAGATACAAAATATATTGATTACGGAAATGTTAATGCATACATTTAGTCCATCAAATGTAATGCAAAAATCTAATAAATAGACCATTTATTACAGAATAATAAACATGATCATTAACTAGACAACAAGTTACTAAAATCACAAGTAACTAGAAATGTTATTTCATCCATAGAATAAATAACATATATCATAGTGTCATGTCCCCTTCTCAATGACATCTGTCGGAGCACAGGATTAGCCTATCATACGACCCTCGTAGGCTGATCGTTTGGATAGAGGGTCACTTTGGAGCTTGGCACATGCTTCAGTTGGCAGAGTTTGATCAGTTGGCTTTCGTTTGGGCTCGATCGAATACTTCTGGCAGAAGTTACTATTTTTAGCAGTTCTTGGTGGTCAGAGTGGGACCCCTGCTATTTTTAGCAATATGGGTTGACAGCATTCGGAATCACTTCAGTATATGACCGCTTCAGACGGTTCAGTCATCGGGCGAGTAACGAGGAAAATATTAATATTTAATTGTATTAATTAAATATTAATATTGCGAGACTATTATATTAAGTTATAATTAAAAATTATAACTTAAGTGATTTTGATGCTGAGGGGGCGCCCATCATCGGGAAGGGGCCAAATTTAAGATTTTATGTTATTATAAAATTTGGCCTAAGCTATGAAAATATTAAAATATTAAAGAAGTGCGATTTTTAATTAAAAGCCCTATTATGGAGGAAATCGCACATCTTTGATTATTTATGCTTTTGCATTGGGAAGTGTGTCATTATGTCATTTTGGAGAATCGAAAATTGATCAAATTTGGTCTGAGCAAGAAGCTTCAGGGTTTCAAGTTCAAATTCCTTGGGGAACGTGCCATCTCCATTGGAAGCAATTCAGAGGGTGTGAAATAACTCCTGATTTATTGCCGCAGGGATTTCTTCATTCAGGAGAAATCATTGATCTTCAGAGGATATCATTACAGGTTTTTCATCAGAGTTATTCATTCTACAGACAAGGTTTATTTAGGCGCCTATTTTGGAGATTGGGAGAGTCAGAAAGATAGGCCGTACAACAGCATTAATTGCTGGTTTAAACCCAGCCGTACCTGTACCTGTCCATACTATTCACAGCGCTTTTTTCAGTGGGAATTATGCCTCTCTTCTGGTCCTGTTCTTCATCATTTGGGAGCGCAGTTGTTTTGGGAGCAAGCAGAGGTCACCAGATTCAAGAAGGGATGCCAAACATACTTGGCCGTACCATCTTCAGCTGAGCATTTAATGTTGTACCAGAATAACCAGGGTTTTAATATATTATTGCTTTTTACCTTATATGCATCTGGTTTTCATTGTAATCGATTCAGGAAGATTTTATATTAAAGGAAGCTTGGAGTTTGTAGTATAGTATTCAATTTACAGAGTTAGATCATTTTTATAGAATTTATTTATCATTTTATGCAAAAATCGCATTTCCTTCAAATACTGGCAAAAAACCCAAAAACATCAAAAAAATTCAAAAACTTCAGAAAAAAAACATATAAACCGTCAGTTGTCAGAATCAGAGGGAACTTGGGGTTCCTACACATAGCTTATTCATTTGTTCATATAATAATAAACTAATCATTAATAAAAATCTCATGTTTAAATATTTCCCGAATAATTAAACACAGTCAAAATTCAGCCATAATGATCAATATACACCCACACACACACACACACACATAATCACTTTTAATTTAACTGCTAGCAATCATACATAAAATGTCTTATACAGTCATATTAAAGTGATGTATATGTTATACTCTAAGTAGGCATCCTCTGCCTGTAACCTAAGGTATCCCATATACTCTGGTATACATTACAGTCTATAGTTAAACTGTCTCTATACCCTAATATACCCATTCGAATCCTTTTTAATTGTTTTGGACTAAAACACAGAGTACAAGTGGTTTATAATTCAAACACAATCAAACATTTATACTCCATTTTCATTATTTCGAAATTATATAAACCATTCAATTCGTAGTGCTAAACGAATTATTTTTACATAGAAAGATCAAATATATACACTCAGCGAAGTATAATCAAATTTGTGGATTTTAATAATAACTCAGACCTTGACCACATAAATTCCTTCACACAAAATCATAAACTAAACTGAATACATAATGCACAGACAAAATTGAATATTCGTTCCATTATAAGTCCAGCCTTAACGTGTATAGATAGATTCAATTCATATAACTCAGCCTTATTATAATTTACTGTCCAACTCAAATTTTAGAAAAGAATAAGCTTTCAACATATGCCTATAACTTGTAATTTATCCTCAGTCTCAGAGTTTTAAATTCCTCATACAAGCATTTATACAATAGTTCATAGACATACAACCTTAGCCAAATCAATATTCATTATATCTATGCTTAAAAATATGTATGCTAAGACCTTTATTCATTTTGACCCGACCAAATATCTCATGTTGGCATCGTTACCCAAGTTCAAGGCTTCATAGTTTATGTCTTAACTAGAATTACTCCTAGACCCATGTATATTTAAATAGGTACGCTACAGGGTTCAAAACTGAAAAAGTATAATAGATAAAGCCAATGCCAATAGAATTCATTTGAATCCATTCCTTCGAATTTATTTATACCTATACCATAAATTTTTTATAACCCAATATACAGATTTATCTGAATAGCTCCAACCTTTATATATATATATATATATATATATATATATATATATATATATATATACAAATTTAAATCTACATTTATGCCTTAGTGAATTAAACCCCCAAACAGGTTTGATATTCACTACAAATTCAAAGACCCTAACTCAACTTAGTTATAAACACCCATCAAACAAAATAACCAGGGTTTAATTTTGTAGGGTTTCAAAATTAAAAACATGCAATTCTAGCCATTTCCATTTTGGGTTACTCTGGGTTGGATGTAGGGTTCTGTGGATGGCCGAGCCATCCATAGGGCCCTACATTCAGCCCTATTAATTTTTAAAAAAAAAACTTTAATAAACAATAAAAACGCAGTAACCCTTTTTATTATATCCTTTCAAAATTTCACAAACATAATCACACAGGAATTTAAGTACATAACCGACCTGTAAGAGTGAACATAATGCCAAGGAGCCGAACCAATCTTTTTCCTTAGCTCGAAATTCTCTCTCTTCTTTCTTCCTGTTTCACTTAGGGATGCCGTCCTTGCAGACTTCCCTCTTCTCTTTATTCTTCTCCATGCCATCAATCCTTCCCATTATTCTCGACAGACCAAAAATAACAAAACCCATGCATGGTGAGATAGCCTAGCAGAACTCTCGTCATGCTATAGTCCACCACCATGTAGCCAACTCCAAAATGAAAACAATGATTTTGCTAAATGGTGCTTAATGGAAGTCAACAAGGTTAGAAACCCTAATCATCTCGAAGCTTTCGTTAAAACAATTTAATAATCATTTTATAATCCTTTTAAAATATGCATGCCCAAAGACTTTGTTAAAACTATCATGGACTTCCCATTAATCAATTAAACAATGATTAAAATAGCCGCATGTTCAAAGATTTCAATATTATTATTTCATGCAAAGTTGACAATCGACATTCTTTATAACAGAATGACTAAATGACAAGATGTATTACTTTTGAACTTTAAATAGACCATCGACTTCCTACAGCCCATGCAAAGTCGACCAAACAACTAGGCCACACAATATGACATAAGACCATTAAAAGATCATCGAGGTATCAAGTCATCAACCTTATAAACTTTAATCAATGATAATGTATTTTTATATCAAGTCAATAACCAGTGTCTCTAACTTATAAAAGTTTATCAAATGCCATAGATCAAATGTCATAGTATGAGACTAGTTAACACTAGGTCTTTGACAATATTTAACACAAGTAGTCGATACAACATGTATTCAAATATCAATGTAACCGAATACATCCGTTATACATGTCATCCAAGAATCAAACATCATGACATTCATATATTTGCTAAACAATGATATTGTCTAAAACACTTTACATAATACTATGTTTATTTTCTAAGCACTACTCATAACTAAATAACGTTGAGTTTATTATTCCAGATTACTAATGTCGTTTGCTAATGTTTCAAGAGTCAAATCACACACAACAAAATATATTCAGCTAAACATTAAACCACGGTAAGTCACGTTAACATGAGTAGATTCATTCATACAACAAAGCAATACATTCACAGCTAATTAATACAATAGCTACTAGATTAGTGAAATTACAAAATCAGCCAACATGATCATATAACAACAGACAATCACATCAGACAGGGATAACATAAATCAAAGCATAACACAACTAGTAATAATCACAAAACATATTTTATTCTACAGTGGTGTGTGCATGGGTTTCCAGTTATCCCTTTTTCGTCCTCCAATGTTTCAATTTATGCCATCATCTCTGATGATGCCCTCCCTCCATCACACTCTGAGGGATGGATCTGTCCTGCATCTACCTATACACAATGAAGGTAGTTAGCCCGAATCATGATATATATCCATAAAATACTGTTGTGTAAATTAACAACCAAACATGATCATTAAGTACAAATATAAAAATACAGCTAACTCATAGCTAACAAATCATGTAAATTAAGCAACATAATACTGTCCCATAATCAGCATATGACATAAAGCTTAATAAAATAATAGTTAAATTAAGTAACCACCATAATACTCCACAGATAATCAGGGAAATCAGCTTAGAGAGAAATCAAGATGTGACATCTTGGATGAGGAATAGATGAAAGGTTCTCACATCTGGGACTTCATTCTTAAGTGTAGAGAAGTCGTGTAACAACCTATCTTGGGATGTTATGAATGGTAGGATTGCGGACTTCTGGGAGGAATCCCGGTCGAATCTTGGTCCCTTGAGTCATTTTAAAATATTTTAGCCTTTTTGTAAATTTTTCAAGATGAACTGGGGCCATAAAGTGGCAAATTATTAGGTTGAAGAATTCTCGGGTGGTGTCCTCAAACACCCCTGGAGAGACCCGAGATCATTGGATTTCCCTTTCCCTAGAGAGAAATCGCAACACCTTTTTGATTTTCCTCAATCACAACATATTAGCTTTTCTGACCACAGGATGTTCTTAGATGGTTTGGACACTCGACATGAATTCAGTCAAAACTGGCTACTAATCTCTTCTTATAGGAGGTGACCACAACATAACTTGGAGAAGGGCTTGGAGCCCAACCAGCCTTCCGAAAGCTAATGTTTTCCTTTGGCAAGTGCTTAAAATGAAAACACAAACCTGGGATAGGCTCCAATGCATTTTCTTCAATGGACCAGTCAGATGTGTCTTCTGTCATTCCAATGAGGAAACACCCAATCATTTACTACTTGATTATCATTTTTCTTGGAAAATTTGGAATTGGTTCTTCAAAAGAATGAATTATATTTGGATTTGTTAGGCTGATTTGATCAAGTTGACGCAAAATTGGGAAAAGGAAGGGGGAATAGGTTTAGAAGCTATGGAGCATGGATCCTTCATTAATCCTTTGGAATATTTGGAAAGAATGTAATAATAGAATTTTCAAGAATACAAGCAATTCTTGGGACTCGATCATAAATCAGATTGAGGCCAATTTCATAGAAGTTTTTTTTCAAACGTCCCAGTGCCAAAAAAGTAATGTGTTGGGGAAGAGAGGCATATTCTTATTCGATGGAACCTATTGAGGATTGAATAAATAAATAATGATAATAGACTCGAGAGGAGCGATGCTCCAGATAGGGGCTTTATGAAATTAAATTTTGATGGAACCTCTAAAAGCAACAGGGTCCCGGCAAGAGTAGGTGCAATCCTAAGGGATGAACAGGGTATCGAGGTGCACTCCCTCACCAAGAACATTCTTGTAGCCTCTAACACAATGGCATAATACTAGGCATTGATAGGAGGACTAAAATTGGCCAAGGAATGAAATATTTAGAGACTATAGGTAGAAGGTGACTCTCAAATCATCATTAATGCCATGATTAAAGGTTCCATCCCTAACTGGAACATAAAGTGACTCTTGGTTGACGCAGTAGCTCTCACTGGAAATTTTCAGAACATCTCCTTCAAGCATTTTTACAGGGAAAAAAATTAGCCAATAGACTTCCTTGCGAACAAGGGCGCCATCCTCTCAAGTGGCAGCATTGTGAAATAAAGTGATACTCATACTTGGTAAGGCCTGGAGAACCTTTTAGTAAAAGACAGATTTTAATGAAACAATTAGAGGCCCCTTACAATTGCCTTGATCCTTGCTCCTCATCGTTTCACTCCCCTAACATTCATGATGACGAAAGGATCAGCACAAGTGATCTTTCCCTTTGACTTAATCTAAACTCATTGCCTTAAATTATGTTGTCCTTTGGCTTTTATAGTGGCTCAAGGCTTTATAGGCAGATGGAAGGGGCACCGTAGGATACCAACGACCCCTCTAGACATTTGTCAATCTTGTTGTTTCTCCTCTCTACTTCGGGCTATTTCTATGGACACGACACCTCCTTGCACTTCTCAGGCCCCCTCGATGACCAGACCCTACATTCAATCTTTAATCCGTACTCTTTGAATGCATTGCATCTCATTAAATCCATTCTTGGGGAGAAGTTGAGCACCAGAGAGGATAGAACATGGTCAACAGAGGACCTGAAGTGAACTTTCAAGGAAAATTTGTACCTAAAAGCCCATGATATAGGCATAAGAGACTTTATTTTACTCATAATTAAAAATAGACAGAAGGAAACCCAAAAATATCGGTTAATAAGGCTTGTATGTTTGGCTGTTTCTAAATTTAGTATGATTGAAAAGAAAATGCTGGAGGTGGAAGAGTTGGCTAAGAATATTAAGGATTATGTTGCTCCTTGTGTCAAACCCCCTATTCAAGAATCAACCTGTTTGGCTAAACTCCCTAAATGTTTCTCCCTTCACAATCCCCATGTTATTTTCTTGCTTCACCATGTTTTAGAGAATCCTGTCATGTATAACTGCCCAGATGAAATCTTTGAAGTGCTCCCTGACCTCCTGGATGACATCTATGATCTGGATGTGGCGCACAGCCAAACGGGCAAAAATTCCTCTTCTCAGTTGGGCCTTGTTGAACCAACTGGTAGTTGGCAGGACTGAGAGCCAAGGAGAGCAGTGAGGATGGTGGATTTAACATGGTAACTATTTTCTCTTACTTGAAAAATTGAAGATTGATACCGGGCTTGGATTTTTCAGGACTGCTCTTTGCATTCCTGCTGGAGAAAGTTTTTATGTCTGATTTTGATCCAAAATTCTGCTAAGTTGAAGCTTCAGGTGGCAGGCACTGTTCGGATCTTTTTGGCTGTCTATGATTTATTTGACTATGTGTTGTATTGCCCTGTGCCCTGGTTATATTTTATCTTGTATTTCTCCTCTTGGCAGCCGGCTATAGGCTTTTTTTGTTGGTTTTTGTTGGTTTCTGTTGTACTGCTGTGGGTTGGCCACACCTTGGTGATGTCACTGTGATTTTCCGGTCGCCAAGGTGTCAGCGTTTTGTTGATTGTCTTTCCTCTTGTACGGGTTAGGGCCCTTCCCTCATTTATCAATCAAAAAAAAAAGGATCTGTCTTAAAATAATGTCTGGTACCAAGTACAACATGTGATTTTGGTGGAAATTTGATTTTGATTGAGGTGTATAAAATAGACTGAAATGAATTAATATTACGAATAAATAGACCAAGTTCACATACTGATGAGAACTATTTATTTCTCAATCAGTGATGAAAAGCCCATGAACTCATACATTTTGTTGCCTTTTACCAGATCTGATTATAAGTTTCTTTTTACTTGCCAAAAGCAATGATAATTAATCAAGTTGCCTAGATTTTTCATGCATTGCATTGAAGTAAGGGCGTGACAAGTAAAATGGGGTTGATTTGGCTGTCTCATTATTGAACAGGAGCAACATCCTTTCAAATTTGTTTTTGAGTGTTGACAGGTTACATATCCAACCATGTTACCAAAGTTTAGTCTATAGTTATGCAAACTGAGTAGTCACAAAATATTCTAGACTTCAAAATTGTTCAAACTTCACGCACAGACATACATGCACACATTCATTATGTGAAAAGACAGCGGAATGCAGTAAAAATAGCACATTATACACAAAATTGATCCAATCTCTTATGTTGTCGATGTAGTCGAGAGCAATTGTTGACCCCTAGAATGCATAGTAGACTAAGTTACCAGATATTTTGGCTAAGTATAGAAGTATGTGCAGCTAATATAGGAGTATGCCCAAGATCTACATTGCGGAGGAGAAGATGGAAGGATAAAGGATATTCACGCAAAATGCAGTGTGTTGCGCAGAAATAGCAGACAAGGTATCTGCATGCTGACATACTAATGTCAAGCAATGAAGGAGACATCATGTGGGGATGATCCAAAATAGCATCTTGTACAAGCATATTGTAAAGATCCATGAAATTTTCGAGATCTTTCTAGAATATATCCATCTGGATTCAATTGTCACGAGTATTTTGGTGGGGAAATACTATTCGAGTATTTTGTATGTAAATTCTAGAAGTCTTTTCTATATGCATAGAAGCTTGTAAATCTTATAATATGTTGTAACTATGATGTATGCATCTGATACATGTATTTAATCAGAGGTTACTGAATGAATATAAAGAACTGCGATGAACATTTTATATGTGTGGTTTATGTTTAAGCCTTGTGTTAGGGTTTGAATGATCAAGTATATGTGTTCTGTTCTATTTTGAGTTAATCTTCATTGTCTTCTGATGTGGGGTTCTTGGTTGTTTGTCATGTACATTGGGTGAGCTCTTGAAATTTTGTTCAAGTGATATGCCACTGCACTAGGGTTTGTTAAATATCAAGGTTAGATTGGAGATCTTAGGTATATTGATGTCTCCTAAACTAGTGCAACATTTTGGTTCCGCTACCGGGATCCTATTTGCCTAGATGAAGCTCAACAAAGTCTAAAAAAGTGCCACTAAGCTCAACAATGCACGAGGAAGCAGTTGCGTAGATGTACCAAGAACCCTAGGAGCACTCAAATTGGAAGGACCAATTCTTGAAGTGTCAGCATGCGTCGATGATGACACTATGCTCGGTGCAAAACATAGAGCAAAGTGAGTGGGAAGGAGGTTGTGAAAATCATGGAGCACAAATTTAGGAGCACCAATGTAGGGGAGCTGGCCAAAAGAATGAGTCTTCAGACAAGTGCGACATTAATGAGAGTCATTGGTTGAAACGGTTTGAGCGCATCTATGGCAAGCCAGCGTGAATATAAGGCCTCGCTGGTCAGCGACTTTATGTGAAACGGTTATCCTTTACTTTAATTAGAAATTGTTGAACTCTTTAATGAGCACCAATCTAGGGGAGCTGCTACAAACAACGAGTCTTCAAACAAGTGCAACGTTAATGAGTCATTGGTTGAATCGGCTTGAGTAGATCTAGCGCAAGTCAACACGAATACAGGGCCTAGTTGGTCAGGGAACTTTATGTGAAATGGTTATCCTTTAATTAGAAACTGTTGTGCTCTTTAAGGAGCACATATTTATTCATTTCAACTACGAGGTGGTGGCTTGTACAATAAAATCCCACCTTACCTCTTAGTTTAAGGTTGTTGATGTTATTATCATTGTTGATAGTTGTGCCATGAGTGGTTGCAATTGTTGTTGGAATTGTTAAGTATTGAGACATTGATGTTAATGAAAAGGAGCCAAATGCTTTCAATAAAGGTTGACAATGTTATTGAAGTTTGTCTACTGAATATTTAGTGTTTATGATGTTGTTTGTCTTTGGAATGTATCTACAATTCTTCCTTATTGCTTTAAGATGTATATGTGTTGTTTCACTCTACCATCATCCTAGAAGGTGTCATGGGTAAATATTCTATGTCATCTTTTGCGACAAATCCAATGCACCCTTGTAGTCTCTTTCTGCCTCAGGGGAGTGCGCAAGCCTTCTTGCATTATATGTTGGCGCATTAATTGCTATCTGTTAGGGTAAGCTTAGTAGCACAAACAATCTATTTGGTGCATCTGAAAAGGCCCCAACATTTTTTTTTCATTGCCAGGATGTTGTTGAACCAATTATAGAAGATATTTGGAGATGATTCACCAGATTTCCTTGGAAAACATTGAGAGGTGGCTAGTGGATCAAGAGTGCACCTTCGCGCGAGTAATCATCTAAGCTTAGGAAAGCTAACTCCTAAGAAATGGGTGGAGTATTTGTATGATCCTCTCTACTAAGTGTTCTTTTGTGAGTTACCTAGGCACTTGCATGCATGGCTATACACATATGTTATGGATGAAGGTGAGGGTTGAATAGTTAGAACACACTGATGAAGTTTGGACTAGAGCAATGGACGTGTGGTGGAAGGGCACATTGAATAGTCAGTATTGGAATTTGCAATTTCCATATACTCTTGCTCAGAAGAAGCAAACTACTAATTTTTGGGCGAGCCAAGAGAGTCTTATTGCTGAGCGACCCTTGGAAATTAAGAAGCTTATGGTAGACTATGTCATTGAAAATCTTTGTATGAAGGGCTAAACCTCTCTTATGCATGGGCCGAGCGGACAATAGAAGGAGAAGGGGGCACGGTTTGCATGTTGCGCTGGTAAGGGGTGGAAAGCCTAAGAACTTTAGAATGGAGAGTTTGGATGCTCGTGAGCTTAGGTGACACATATACAATGAATGTTAACAAAAAGTGATTGCTGCCATGGACCCTAGGAAGGGGGAGAGTTATGTCAGGGAAATGCTGCTAGGATCCATGCAAAATAGGAAGGGCACGAGGACAACCCTCATGTTGAGGAGACGCGCTCCAATGAGATAGAGGCACACGTCGATGAGCAGGAAGCCAATATTCAGGAAGGGCTAGTTGGATTTAATTGGGAACCTTTGAGCATGTAGAACATTGTGTCAGTTGAGGAAGTGCCCACCCCAAATGTATCTAAAGCGCCCATCCAAAATGTATTTGATTCGATGACCCATGTGTTTCTTAATCAAATGGAGGAAAACCACGGAAATTGTGGTTTAGTCTCAAATAGAAGAGTTTGCCAAATAGGATACCCAGGAGAATGTTTTACAACAAATAATACCATACCAACCAATTGGACTAGTAGTAGCACCATAGCAAAATCTAAGACCCCAACAATGTTGGGCATGCCACAGACCAAAGGCGGTAATCCAATTACACAAGCTAGTAGTAACACAACAGGAAGAGCAATGGCTTCAGGTGCAACAACAGTTAATCTAGGTAACAATCTAGCTTCAGTGCAACTCAATGTAGGAGTTGGTGGAAGTGCACCCCCACCCAAAGGAAATGTTGGTGGCACGTGCGGAAGTAACCCCAGGGGCAATCGGATTTTTAGTACTCAACCAACAGGCAATGCACCATTAGCGCCAGTTCCTCTCCCTCAACATTTCGTTTATGAATATTAAAGTACCGAGGAGTGGAGAATGCCATAGATCATGGCCACAAGTGGGAAAATAATATGGCCTGCCAAGGGCATCATCACACCAGAATGCAAAGCATGCCAATTCGTGACTACTCTATTAGATCGTGCAAATACTTGGTACCGTAAATTTGATCCACTACAACATATTGTGGATTATGACCTTATAAAGGAGACATTCTTAAAATAATTTGATATTTAAGAATTCAAGCAATCGGCCATCTAAATGCTCAAAAAAATTAAACAAGACCTCCGTGAGAGTGCTCATGCATATGATGCAAGGTTCAAAACCTTGATTTCCAAACTATCATATGATATCCATCCTCTCCAACACATGCAATGATTCATTGGGGGTTTTCTTATACCCTTCAGGTGTGTGTTTTCCATGAAGACTTTCACCGAGCCACGAGAGGCTTTGCAAGCAACTTTGAGAGACGAAGCGGTTGGTAGTTGTTTTACCCTATTTTTGATAAAATAGTAAATGTTTCTATGATTATAGGTGTAAAATTAGAGAATACCAGAATGCTAAAGATTTAGAATAATCAACAATTCGGATTTTGACAAATGCTAAATATGGAAAACTGCTATTTTAAGAAAGCACTAAGAAAAAATATACTTAGCTTGCACACAGATCTTTGTTGACTATTTTAGATACTAGATAGTGAAAATCAGTAAAAGAGATGACTGTGTAGGCTCAAAATGAGGAACGAAATCAGAAAAAAAAATCTGGATAGGTCTGTTGTAACTAGACTATAGTAAAGGTTGCTCTTGTCCATTGATCGTGGTCTTGTCCTAGTCTGTTGTGATGATTGATTGACAGGAAAACACAGAAAGAAGTGGAATTCTAGAAATGAGAGATCAGAGGCAGTAGAGAATATTCTAGGACATGACCGTTGTAAGTGGATGACAACATTGGTCACTTGAGTCCATTAATTGTGACAAAAAATTGATCATTGTACCTTTCTTGGTTGAGTTTGTTGAGCAATTTGAGATATCACAATCTGAATTATGCTATGCAAAAATTGTTGTCTTCTTTTGCCTTTGAAACCCTATGGGCACTTTGATAGCTTGAAGCCTTGCAAAAAAAAGAGGGTAGTGTAATGGGCTTAGCTGACCTCAATCACCCCCTTGATGATTGACTGTTGCCTATGTATCCAATACTCCAAAGATGGAAATCAAGCCCATGTAGTTCTCCCACCTGAATGTGCAATTGTGATCCTTTGACTACATGTATGTAGCTAGAAAATGACTTTGATAGTTGACAATTATAACTCTTGGCTTGACTTATGGTTGCTCCTTGTGAGTGATCTTGAATTTGGAAAGAATATCGCAGACTTGCTCAATGTGCAATAGTGTGTAAGCTTGAAAGAAGTGAATGCCAAGTGGGCTCAATGAATGGCCTTTGATGTGTATTTATAGGTAAATTTTTTGACAATTTCCTTTAGTCGACCTTATGAAATGTGTGGGAAAATCCAAAAGATTGATTTCAAATTTGGAAACTAGCCATTATTTGGCATGGGCTGCGACCAACCTAAGTGGACAAGAGTGCAAAGCGCTCTTGTTTCCCTACCACGAACTTGTCTAGAAGGATCAAGGACACTTGTCTTGAGTTGGAGATAGTCTGAAAGTGATATTAAACAGCGTGAACATTTGACATTGAAAGTTTTGTACATTAGAGACGACAAAGGGTTGAGCCTGCATATTGATAAAAGGCTTAGAGGAATGGTGAATAAGAGTCATATAATTGTGTGCAAGTCATGTGGTTTAGAATGCGTCAAGAGTTAGCATTGTCAAGTACCTGTGACCAAATTTATGTGTCTACTACAGGGGTCAACACCTTTATGGAGGCACAAATTGAAACAATGGCCTTGCAACTTCAAAAATTGCCTGCTAATAGTGCGCATGACCCATGCAACAACTTATGGTACACCAACTGCAAATATGAAGGTCACAAAAAGAACAATTGTCCAAGGTGCAATGTTAGGGCGCTTCTCAAATCATGCGAGATTTGTCAAGAGGATCACGATGTGTGTTCTTCCGAATGTTGCAAAGGGCAACATAGGGTAAAGTTTTGTTGTACTATAAAATTCGCGAATCTTCTACTCACAACATTGAAAATTGCAAAGTGATCAATGAAATCCATGAAGTGCAAGAACGTGGTACATGGCAAGCAACTATGGTGCTGACAAATCAAGAGCAAGGAAGGTATGGTGGTAAGTGCTCCTATAGAGGATGAGGTGGTGGAGGACAAGGTGGTGGGTGATTCCCTCCATGCACCTGCTATAGTGCGGCTCATCCGAGCATTATCAAAGATATTGCACAAAGTTCCCCATGTGTGGTTATTGTCCGGGGGAGCATAAGATTGAAGAATGTCCTAACTTTTGCACAAAATTATCCAAAAGGAAAAAGCAAAAAAGGGTGCAGGGATGATCAGGATTGTGTGACTAGGAGATCGATGAATACCAAAAGAGGGTGAGCACATATTGCTTCTAGGACCAATAGTTAATATCACAACGTGCAACAGTACCACAACTCAACCACAAACAATGGAAGCACCAAAGGAGAAAGTCTAGCATGCACCACCCTCTTCGGTCATCGATTATCCGAATGGTCTTGCCCAAAAATTAATATTGTAGGAGGCAATGGATGTAATAAGAAATCTACAAGGCAAGTTCCAACATGTGTGAGATATGGAAGCCAAGGCAAGGGAGAACCTCTAGAAGGGACCCCGTGCAAAAGAGGTTGATAGCCTCTTCAAGATCTTCACTCTAATACGCTCAGGAGTCATCCTTCAAAAGACTTGGTTGGAGCAGAATGTTGCAAGCGCAATAGAAGAATGGTCGACAAGTGGTTGCAAGGTCAGAATTGTGTGGAATGCCAATTATGATCTAGAATTATTAATTGATGTCACCATTGACGGGTGTGCCATATGTGACATATTGATTTATACTGGAGCAGAGATGAATATCCTCACCAAGGAAGCATGGCACAAAATGGGGAGTCCAATGTTAAAACTCTCCCCTCATTTCTTGTTCATGGTCATTTAGATGTGCGTAGCTTCCTGTATTTTTGAAGAATGTCTTCGTCAACATTAAGGCAGTGAAATTTAGTGCTGACTTTAAAGTTATTGAGTTAGCCGAAGCAAATAATTATTGTGCCTTGCTTGGCACACCCTGGTGTTACACCAATAATGCTGAGATGCCTTTTAGGAAGTTCTATATGAGCTTCAAAAATGGAGAACAATACATGGTCATCCCCATGGATAACAATCAGGGGCCTGCCCATGTGGAAAGTGTGGACATGGATGAGGAAATTAACCACATCTACATCATTACACAAGGGGTAGAACATTTAATCGCCTGCAACAATGGAGTTCTTAGTTGGGACCATAAGATCTCTATCTCCAACACCATAAGTATTTCCTATGATTGATTGATCCAGGAATCTTATGAAGTGACCGGGTGCAAATGTAACAAGGTGAATACGAGACCCAAGCAATACATCGGATGTGAGGGCTTGAAGGACACTAAGGCTAAATCTATTCATGCTCCAAACATAAAAGTTTGGGTACCACACGACACGCAAAAGATAAAAAGGGTGTTCTAGCTTAGTAAGGGGAAGACTGTCGCACTTCCTTACTATGATGGCTCAATGTGCCCATTTGCCTATGTGAACGACTTGGAGGGATGTTTACCTAAAGAGAAGGAATATTTAATTTCTTTGGTCTATACTTCGAAAATCATTGTTGTGCATTGGTGGCAACACATAAACCTTCCTTACCTGCATGGGATGTTGTAAAGAAGGCAATTGGCACCCGATTTGAGCACAGTAACATTAAGCGCGGGTTGCCTAGCCATGGCAGAGATTTGACCCCAAAAGAACATTTGCAAAGTTGTGAGGAAGCCTGGACAAAAAGTGCACACTGCCCACCAATTGGACTATGGGTTCATGCCATTTATGGTACCTTGAAAAATTGGGCTCGCGCATTATATATTATCAATGAGATGAAGAGGGAGACAACTAAATGGAAAGCACTTAAAGTGGTCTTCATTCATACCTTGTCCTTTTCCACTCCCAAGCCTAAACTCTTAGTGGATGTGTAGAGCCGTTACGGAAGATGACACTATCATGGAGGATTGTGTGCAAAAGATGCATGGTGAAAAGGTATCACGCTACCACAATTGTTTGAAGATAGTAGCATTGATGATAGTGACTAGTGATGTTGATGATGAGGTATGGTTAGAGCACAATTGGCAGTTCAAATATAACAAAGATAAAGTTGTTTGCAAAGTAGAGAAAAAACCCGATGATGACTTGGACCACTTGCATGTAGAGACCACTTTTGGGGAGCGCATGCTGGAGACATGCAAAGTGATAAGAACAAGTATTACAATGGACCTTTGAAAACTAAGGTCAACATAGGTGTTGTCAACCTGGAGTTGCACCTTGAATCGAAGACGTGCTGAAATGGCTAATCTTCACTCCAGTTGAAACAATGAGATCTTCTCACGAGGGTGGGTGCCTCAATGGTGAAAAGAACCTCCAGAGAACGTTAGTTCCTATAAGATGTATCAATGAGGATCTCAACTTCTACACTACAAACTGCCTAGGGAAAAAGGGAGAAAGAACTTGAAAGAAAATGCTAGCTAAAAACGGTGATACACCTAATTTACTTGATCCACTCAAATCGGTCTTCTGAGAACATTGATTCAGACAAGGAAGAGGCAGAACTTCAACTCCAATTGATCAATACACATAAGTATTTCACAAAAAGGTTATGTCTAATGATCTAAGCTTGAGGGAAAAGTAGAAATAGGCCTGACGAAAGGCACTAAACAACCACTAATATCCACTGTAAACTTAGCAGAAGACATTCAAACACAGAACGTGCCCTGCATAAATGAGCAGCTAGTAACTAGGTACAAATCCAAATTTAACAAGGAAGAAAGTGTTGACCATTTTTGGTCGTACAGGCCAAAAAAATTGGTCTCCTTTCTTTCCATGCTGTCCTGAGCCGTCAATCTTGGGTGTATTCCCCCTACTACAATTGTGTCATTTCCCTTTGCAGTAGACCTATTCTGTAAAGAGCCAAGTGACTTGAGCTTTGTAGATGTTTCGGGTTGATCGGAAGGTTTATTTTGTTGTGGGCAGCTAGTTTTCACAAGCCTTTTGGCAAAGGAATGGGCCAACTTCAAAGAGATATAAGTCTTTCACAAGGGTCCGAAGGACAAGTGCCCTTGCAGAGGGCAGGGAGGGGACCAATTGGGACCTTTCAGCAGGTTCCGAAGGGCAACTTTGGGCCCAAGATACCCTTGCAGAGGGCAGAAGTGCATTCCAAGAGAACAAGGCAGAAGACCTGAAAGGAAAGTTTCTTTCGGAAAATTGAGCAAGGCAAAGGATTCCTTTGGACAAAATGTCCGAAGGAAATCCATGGCAAAAGGCAAAGGTCCTTCGGACAAAATGTTCGAAGGAAAATACAAGGGACAAAGGCAAATTCCTTCGGACAAAAGCCCGAAGGAATTCCTGCAGACTTTTTGTCCAAAGGAATTTGTCCGAAGAAAAAGACCGAAAGAACAAAGGGCCGGGACTTTGAAGGGAGGATTTCCTTCGGACAAAATGTCCAAAGGAATTCCTTCAAACATTTTGTTCGAAGGAATTCAGAAGACAAAGAAGCCCGAAGGGTAAGTGCCCTTGCAAGGAACTCCCAGCAACCCAAAAGGGGACCTTTTCCAAGCTCCAAAGGGACACCTTCCCTTCAGGATGGTTCAATTGCAAAAGGCCGAAGGAATACAAAGGGCCAAAGGAATTGCCAAAGGGGTGACAGGCCTGAGCATGTCAAATTCAAGGCAGCAAACTAGCCGTTGGCTTTCAAATGGCGACAGGCCTGTGGACGTCAAATTTATGGTGATGAAATAGCCGTTTGGTTTTCGAATAGTGACAAGCCTGCAGACGTCAATTTTGACAGGATGCATCGGTCATTGAGGACAAGCCAAAGGACTAATGCCTTCACGACAAGTGGCCCGAAAGAGCTTGAATGGCGCAGGCCCGACGGAATTCAAAGGGGCATAAGACCCAAGGGAAACTCGGTGACCCACCGAGAAAGGAGCCCGAAGAGCCAGCAAAAGACAAAAAGATAGCTCAAGAGCCGAGTTGCCAGGAAAGAGACAGAAAACAGTGAAAGCACAACCATGCACACATAAGTCAAGCGCAGAAAAGAATAGAATAGCCCAGGTGGCACACAGAAAGCGTCGGCACAGGAAGTTATTACTGCGGATGAGACAAAGCGACCCATGCTTTTGCAAGAACATTTAAGACGGTTTAAGCTATAAAGTCAAGACTTGCGACATCTACAGCATGGTTCTTCCAGGCCTTTTCTAGAAGGATGACACCAGCATGAGCAAGTTTCCTCTTTCCAAGGCATTCAACGCAGCATGGAATGCTTGTTCTGGAAGGCGCCAGAAGTCTTTCTCTTTATGCTATATATTGTAACCTCTCAAGAGAGGAAGAGATCTCTCAGCTTGTATGGCGAAGCCCTATAGGATTTTACCTCAAATCAAGGCTGTTGGTTGAATATTTTGTCGATCAGCGTACTGATAAACAAAATAGGTCTGATCAGCCAAAGTAGGAAGATTAGTCGTCCAAATGTGTAGGTTTACCACATCAGAAGGGGACTGATCTCTCCTCTCATCAAGGGAAGGTTCCCTATAGATAAGCTATATATATATATATAAACAGAAAATAATACTCAGGGGTAGGACAAACCATCCATCTCTCTTTTTTCAGAGATGATGCGTGCAGATCAAAGGAAAAACTCAAGGGAAATGACAGACAGGACTCCTCTTCTTTTAGAAGTACTATTTAGCAAACCACAAGAATACTCCTGGTAGTAACAACAAAATGTAACAAAGGATGTAATAACCAGCAAATCGAGATGCAGCACAAAGTTTCCACCTGTATTGCTCAATAGTAAGATACGGACAATGAGGGCACAAAGTCGTCCCAAAGTCCTTTACACAGAAATGAAAAGAAAACACACTAAAGGCAATTATGGGGGCATAAAGTCTCTCCACACTTGACTCTTCAGGACACCTTCCTGACTGTTGTCACTAATTCTGTTTGTTGAATTAAAGGAACAGAAAATATATTGAAGAAAAAGACATAAGAATAGTTTCCTCAACAACAAAGATATTACAGCACAAAGTCTGAAAAGTCACTTGCTTTCTTATTCCAGTAACAAAATATGATCAGCAATCTGAGCTCAAAGTCTCAGTAATGCCTTACAATTTGGGCAGAGTTTCGTTCTAATTGTCAAAAAAGAGATCCATATTACAATAGAAGAGAGTCCCTTATATAGCCTCTTCAAGAAGGACTCGGGAACAGTAATACATCATTTTGCGTTGGAATCTGTTAAGAAGACATGCTAGAACTTAGGGGCATTTTACCCATTTGATTTTATCAATGCAGGGAAACAAGTCGCGCTTATTGAAAGTTTGCAACTTTTAATGTCCACCTGGCGATCTGATCTTATCTTCATCGTTCCTCTTTTTCTGGTTAATTGAATCGGGTCCTGGATTTAGTTTGTTGTTCTGTTCCTTCACCGCTTTCTGCTGGTCTTGGCCTTGAAATCTGTGAATGTATTCTGGTTTGTATGTTCAAAAGATCAACGGCTAGTTCACTGTATTGAATTTGACGTTTTTCGGGCGCGTCATTCCTTTGTCCTCTTTCGGCTTTTCTGTTTGGCACTTTTCCGGATTGAACTTGCCCTTTCGGGCCTTAAGAAATGACCCGTTTTGAGTCGGGAAGAGCCTCCCGCAAGGGTATCTACCCTTCAAGTAGTCTTTGAATGGCCTTTGGGCTTCTTCGGGTGTCCCTTCCACTTCAGGAAGTGTCTTCAAATTGGCAGCCGAGAGTCCCCCGCAAGGGCACCTGCCCTTCGGGGTCCTTCGGGAAACTCTTTGAACTTTGGCGATGAACTAACTGTTGAACTGTTCCATTGAACCACGACTTTGAACCATTCCGTTGAGCCAAGGCTTTGAACCTCTTGTTGAACTTGCCTTTGAACCATGTGTTTGAACTAACCGTTGAACCAAGTTTTGGTTCAATGGTTCAAACAAAGCCTTGAACTGATTGACGAATTGTTTGATTGAACCAAAGTGTTGAACCGCTTGGTTGAACTAAGACATTGAACCACTCCTTTGATTGAACCCGCCGTTGAACCGAAAGCATTGAATCGATTGAACCTAGAACTCGTTGAACTTGTAGAAATGAGTCCGTAGAAACCAAGTCCGTAGTTTTCTCTAACCTTGAAAGAGTCCGTAGATTTCAACCTGTAAAAGCCCATTGAACTTGACCTGCTGAGTCCATAGATTTTCGAGAAGCTTGAAAAATGAGGAATTTGAATGCCCAGGACAAATTTTGAAAAGGGAAGAGACAATTTTGGTCTATAGGACAAAAATAGTTCAAATGTTCCCCCAAAAATAGCTGATATTTTTGGGGGACAACAAAGACAGCATTTTTACCTCCATTTGAGTTTGCACTTTTGCATGTCTATGGTTTTGTCTTGTGTTAAGTCATTTTCCCTCATGCTTTCACAGAATGATTCCAGCATGTCTAGTGTATTGTGAGTTCTTTTGCAAGTCAGTAAGAAGTGTCTACAACAGAGTATAGGTGCATCTGAACAAGCTGCCATAGTGTCTTAGAACACCTCTGGTAGTGCTTCCTCCCTGTATCTCCAGAGGACCCCTTATTGAACACTGATGCATAAGAGTTTCTCATGTCAAATGAAGTGTATATCAGTTTGTTCTTGGTGTAAAGTGTATGTCAAAGCTAAGTAGACCAACCATTTTGGTGCATCACTGCTTTAGTTTAGGTTCTATTTTCAATATTTTCTCTTTTCACCCCCCCATTGTTAGCAGTAGTAGTAAAAGACTTCAGAGATGCATCAAAGGGAGCTAGTGCTTATCTAGAGATTCTTCCCTCAGTTTTGCCAGACCCACAGCAAGAGGGGAGTCTCCATTGTGCCGCGTGGAAGAGAGAAGCCCAAACTTCTTTCAAGGGTGCAATCCACAGCGTCAATAGTTTTTGGCACGCTCGATGGGACAGTTTGTCCAAGGAGATGAAGTATTTTTTGGTGTGTTCTTCAACCATCAACCTTTGAAGGCATTTTAACCAACACCAATGGCGACTCCAAGTTGAATCAACTGGTTAAGCAGTCCTAGTGCCATCAAGAAATCACATTTTTGGTATGTATAATTCCATTGCTCAGCAGCATGGACCTTGTTTTCCTTCATGTAAATTTGATCAAGCTCAGGTTGTTCATGGCATCACCTCAAGCAACTCTCCTGATTGCCCTTCACCTAGTGTAAAGGAAGGAACGCTGGAATTTGAGAAGCAAGTGATGGAGATAAACAGATTGGAGGAGCAAAATAGATATCAACAAGAGCTTATGTACAAAGAGGAGTGCTTGTTTAGGCAAGCTCAGGCCTTGCAATCCATGAAAGAGGAAGTAGCAAAATGGGAGAGTCCATTCATTCAAGGCAATCAGCCTTGTGTGCCTTCTTCCATTCCAAAGCAACCCCCTCCTTTTCTAAAGAAAGCCCCCTCTTGTGCATCAAATCCTTTCTACCAAATAGCACTTGCTCACTCTAGCTCATCTGATGCAGTAACCACTCCTGCTCTTAATCCCTTGCACCTAGCTTTCCAACATCAAAAGGCATTAGAGCAACCTCTCATGGAGACTAACCTTCTCAATTCTTTAGAATGTGGACCCTCTTTTGATGGGAATCACCCTATATCTTTTGGAAAGCAACACATCTCTTTTGAAGTAGCCCTTCTTGTGCATGAGCAGACCCTTCCCAGTCTCCCTCAACCTCCTCAAGTCTTTCAGCATAGGAGTGCCTATCATGAACCAGCGCAAGACCTTGAACAGGATAAAGTTGCTACCTATTCACAAGGGAAAAGTTCCAATACCAAGGTCATGAGTTGGAAGCAAACAATGGAATCATGCGGTAGGAAAAAAGAGGAGAGGCCTATTCATTTTAATAGAAGCCTTGAAGAAGATGAAGCTACTCCTACTCATCATGATGATGCTTGTGACCTCCAAGAGGCTCTTCCAAGAGAATGTGATGTCCTCGTGGGACCCCTATCGGAAGGTGACGTAGGTCTATCCGAGCAGTTGGCCCGGCCGCGATTTCCAGGTGGAATTGCGCCCCGACGGTCCGAAGCCACTGGCCAATGGATCTGGAAGAGGACCCAGATCATCCCGGGACTTTTGGTGTGACGGCCAGTCCCCATTGGTATCAGAGCCCAGGTCTCGGGGTCGAGACCTCTATGGGTGCGGCACGCTGTGATGTCCCCGTGGGACCCCTATCGGAAGGTGATGTAGGTCTGTCCGAGTGGTTGGCTCGGCCGCGATTTCCAGGTGGAATTGCATCCCGACAGTCCAAAGCCACTGGCCAATGGATCTGGAAGAGGACCCAAATCATCCTGGGACTTTTGGTGTGATGGCCAGTCCCCATTGGTATCAGAGCCCAGGTCTCGGGGTTGAGACCTCTCTGGGTGCAGTGGGTTGTGATGTCCCCGTGGGACCCCTATCGGAAGGTGACATAGGTCTGTTCGACCGATTGGCCTGGCCGCGATTTCTAGGTGGAATTGTGTCACGATGGTCCGAAGCCACTGGCCAATGGATCTGAAAGAGGACCCAGATCATCCCGAGACTTTTGGTGTGACGGCCAGTCCCCATTGGTATCAGAGCCCAGGTTTCGGGGTCGAGACCTCTATGGGTGCGGCAGGCTGTGATGTCCCCATGGGACCCCTATCGGAAGGTGACGTAGGTCTGTCTGAGCGGTTGGCCCGGCCGCGATTCCAGGTGGAATTGCGCCCCGACGGTCCGAAGCCACTGGCCAATGATATAAGTATGGGGACTGGCCGTCACACCAAAAGTCCCGGGATGATCTGGGTCCTCTTCTAGATCCATTGGCCAGTGGCTTCGGATCGTCAGGGCACAATTCCACCTAGAAATCGCGGCCGGGCCAACCGCTCGGACAGACCTACGTCACCTTCTGATAGGGGTCCCACGGGGACATCACAGAGAATACAGCCAAGCAAATTGCAGAGTTGGAGTCCAGAATGAGGTTCCTCAACCAAGGTGTGATGGACGGTTTAGATCAAGCAAAAGATCCTACATTTGAACACACCCCTCCAAGAGAGCTATCAAGCCACATCTGATGTGGATGAAGTGTTGGCCAAATGGAAGGAGGAGAATCATTCGATTCTAGCTTAGGGTTTGCCTCCTCTTCCACATGAGTTTAACCATCAGCCTTCCACTTCATCCCTTCTCAAGGAGGAACCTTTTTTGAAAGAGGCAAGTGAAGAAGAGAGGATCCAATTTGTGGTTGTTCAAGAAGCTCTTATTTAGAAACCCTTGTTTCCCCTGAATTCTGGAACTGTATGTTTTTTTCACTGTTTTGTGTATTTTGATTTTTTTGGTGTTTTTGCATGAAATAAAGAAGAATGAGATTTTGCAAGATAAATTCAAATAAATAAATAAATAGCAGTATAATCTCTTAACTGGCTAATCTATGATATTATTCATTCCAGACGATTACAATAAAAGATCTCTGTCATGCATACGAAATAATATAAAAATATTGTTTCAAAACCTGATTTTGCTGCAAGACTGAAAAAACCCTAGATCTGGTACGGCTAGTACGGCTGCAATTAATAACCCTTTCTCCTTGCTTCTGATGATCTAGAAAGATGCTAAATGTATAGGTGCCCTAAAGGGTATTAGCAGACTGGACAAAAAGAAGGCATTTTGCCCTAGAAGAGAAACACGCCCCTGCTAGAGATGGTACGCCCTGCTGCAGAACTGTACGGCCTATGTACAGCAGCAATTAAAACAGTACGGCCTAAATTTTGATTGCCAGATCTTGATAAAATTAACGCCAATATGGTAGATCTCTTTCTGGATGATTTTCGGATCAAAACCCTGATGAAATAAATCTCTGTGAATCTCTGTGATAACCTCTGAGCTGTGTTGCAGGGATACGCCCCCCAGCCCCACGCCTCCTGTTCGGAGACGCCTCCGGCACGGGGACGTCCCGGGTACTCCCGGAGGCGTCCCGGAGGCGCCCGCCGGCGTGCCGGAAACGTCCGGCAAGCCGACGGGCGCCTCCGGGACGCCTCCGGGAGTACCCGGGACGTTTCCGGCGCGTACCCGAGGGATTCCGGCAGAAAAATGGCGAATTGTTTTTTAAAAAAACCCTAGAAAATCCTTAAAAAAAAAACCCTAAAAACTAAGCAACCCTAAATGTAAATCCAGTCCGAACCCAACGTATAGAAATAAAATAAACATTTAAGTATAAGTTTACATTTAGATATGGACATCTAGTTTCTTATACTTTAAGTTATATTTTATTTATATACTTTCAGGGTGTTTGAGAGGGGTTTCGAACTACTAGCAGCTATAATGCAAATTCTAGGTTTTGGAGGATCCTGTCATATTTCAGAGTTAGTCAGATTCCAGGGTTTCAGGGTTTCAAACTTAGCCATATTTCAGGGTTTCAAGATTTCAAGGAGACATCATAGGAGGTATGAAGGCTGCATGAAGGGATGTATGCGTGATAGAATAGTTTGAGAATATCTCTGGGAAAGTGCCACAAGCCGATCCCACCCCATTCCCTGTGCACCCCTTAAGGCATGCACTCGTGAGATTCAATGCACTGATGAGCCCTTGTGAGAGAAAGTGTCAGTAAATGATAAAGTTGAAAAATAATGGGAGTGGCATTCATGATTTTGTGGACAATCGAGATGATTTATTCTAGATTTGAATGTACATCTTGTCTTTGAAGTAATGAATGAATGAATATTATATATTTTTTAAGTGTTTTATCATTTATAGACAAATATTTTCACACTATGTAGTTTCAAGTGTTTTACTAAAAAAATGAGTAATATATATATATATATATATATATATATATATATATATATATATATATACACAGAGGTACCCACGACGTATCCAAATCAAGGTTTTTGAAAAATGACGTACCCGCGTACCCGAGACGTCCCCGTATCCGTACCCGTACCCGTACCCAAACAACATAGCCTCTGAGTGAAGTTCTCTCTATCTGGCAATAGATCAGCTGGTATTTCACAACCTCTGAATTGCACACACTAAAGATTGCACGTTCTTCAATGCAAATCGAATATTGGAACCCTTGGCTCTATCTCCCAAGAAAATACTTAGCAAAAATTGGCTTCAATCATGAATGGCACGATTCCCAATGAGAAACCCTTATATTCTTAGAAAAGTGCGATTTCCCTAATTAGGGTTTCATAATTAAAAATTCGGATTTTCTTTTAATTTTTTCATAGTTCAAAAATCACATTTTTAATTATTAAAAACGGCCCCCTTCATAATGAGCGCCCCCTTAAGTCAACCCTTAAGTTATAATATTAAATATTATAACTTTATAATATAGCTCCAAATAATTAATATTTAATTAAATCAATTAAATATTAATATCTCCCTCAAAAAGTATCCGATTCTCGAACCATCTGAAGCTGGCGAACAAGGGAGTGATTCCGCACATGACCAGACCATAACAGGGGTGCTCCGCTGAGTGCCAAATACCCCTAAAAAATAGGAACTCAGGCAAATGGTGTCCGAAAGAGCCCGAACAAAAGCCAATTGGAAAAATTTTGACAGTTGAAGCCAAGCCAAGCTCCATCAAGACCCTCTATCCATCCTATCAGCCTATGACGGTCGGATAATACGCTAATCATCAACTCTGAGAGATGTCAACTGGAAGGGAACATGACATCTCATGGATGTCAATAAGGATGAAACCATCATGTATGTTCTGTTTGAAGACATCATCAACAATGGAGAAGACATAGGTCATGCATACATGCAGATGTTCCAGCAATATGAAGATGAGGTTGACATTTTATTTGTCAACAATGGATGATGAGGAATGTAAGCATTTGAGCTCTCTCCCCCCTTGTTTGATGAACTTCCTTGTTTTTTTGATGAGGAGAATGACTATGCCATGGAACCCGAGTTGGAGGAGGATCAGGAGCATGTCTTTGGACAATTAGAGACTCTAGTTTTTTAGCAAGAAAAGGAGAGGCTTGTCCATCTTGATGAAAGATTTGAAGAAGACAGCCTTGAGCAAGAAGGTGATGTTCTGTGGGATGAGCAAGTAGTTTGTGATCTCATTTCAGACATCACAACAGTCACCCTTCTTCAAGAAAGCCATGAGGAAGTAGAAGATAAGTTTGATAGTCTTTTCAATGAGGCAGAAGGGAACAAGTCAATCCATGATGCATATCAAGGGGGTTATGAGCTAGATGATCCCTATGGTGATGAGCCAGCAGCCATTGACTTCTTGGTGAGATACACTAGCATGAAGGGCCAACATGAGGCAAGCATCCAAAAGCAAGATGAATACATATATGTTGGAAGCATGTTTGACCTTGATTCATTTGGATACAAGCCAATCAAGGTGGCAAACAAGAAGAGCAAGTCACCAAGTCTCCATTCCCTTCAGCCACCTGTCTGGCAACATAAGTTTTCTTGCCATGAAGGAGACTTAAGAAGTTTTCCCTTTGATCCAGGAGGGAGGCAAATGTATCTAGTTAGCTATACATAGTAGTTTGCTTTCAGTTGTCTTTGTTTTCCCTAAGTGCTGTTCGCACAAGTGTAGTGTTTTTAGCCTTGTTGTGTGTTGTTTTTACTTGTTGCTTGAGGTAAAGCTTTGTTGGTTCATAGGTCTTTAGAAGGCTGTTGCTAACTCTTTCAAGCTACATCTTGACTCCATGCCCAATGGATTTTGAGGCTATCAGTCTTCCCAAGCATACCAGGTATGCTTCCCCTGTAAATTGCCAAATTGTTGACCATTTTTGGTCATACAGGCCAAAAAAATTGGTCTCCTTTCTTTCCCTGCTCTCCCGAGCTGTCAATCTTGGGTGTATTCCCCCTACTACAATTGTGCCATTTCCCTTTGTAGTAGACCTGTTCTGTAAAGAGCCAAGTGACTTTAGCTTTGTAGATGTTTCGGGTTGATCTAGAGGTTTATTTCGCTGTGGGCAGCTAGTTTTCACAAGCCTTTCGGCAAAGGAATGGGCCGACTTCAAAGAGATATAAGTCTTTCACAAGGATCCGAAGAACAAATGCCCTTGCAGAGGGCAGGCAGGTGACCAAATGGGACCTTTCAGCAGGCTCCGAAGGGCAACTTTGGGCCCAAGATACCCTTGCGGAGGGCAGAAGTGCATTCTAAGAGAACAAGGCAGAAGACCCAAAAGGAAAGTTTCTTTCGGAAAAGTGAGCAAGGCAAAGGATTCCTTTGGACAAAATGTCTGAAGGAAATCCATGGCAAAAGGCAAAGGTCCTTCGGACAAAATGTCCGAAGGAAAATACAAGGGACAAAGGCAAATTCCTTCGGACAAAAGCCCGAAGGAATTCCTTCAAACCTTTTGTCCGAAGAAAAAGACCGAAAGAACAAAGGGCTGGGACTTTGAAGGGAGGATTTCCTTCGGACAAAATGTCCGAAGGAATACAGAAGACAAGGAAGCCCGAAGGAGCTAGAAGGGTAAGTGCCCTTGCAGGGAACTCCCAGCAACCCAAAAGGGGACCTTTTCCAAGCTCCAAAGGGACACCTTCCCTTCGGGAAGGTTCAATTGCAAAGGGCCGAAGGAATACAAAGGGCCGAAGGAATTGCCAAAGGGGTGACGGGCCCGAGCACGTCAAATTCAAGGCAACAAACTAGCCGTTGGCTTTCAAATGGCGACGGGCCTGTGGACGTCAAATTTACGGTGATGAAATAGCCGTTTGGTTTTTGAATAGTGACAAGCCTGCAGACGTCAATTTTGACGGGATGCGTCGGTCGTTGAGGACAAGCCAAAGGACTAATGCCTTCAAGACAAGTGGCCCGAAAGAGCTCGAATGGCGCAGGCCCGACGGAATTCAAAGGGGCATAAGACCCAAGGGAAACTCAGCGAGTCATCGAGAAAGGAGCCGGAAGAGCCAGCAAAAGATAAAAAGATAGCCCGAGAGCCGAGTTGCTAGGAAAGAGACAGAAAACAGTGAAAGCACGACCACGCACACCTAAGTCAAGCGCATAAAAGAATAGAATAGCCCAGGTGGCACACAGAAAGCGTCGGCACAAGAAGTTATTGCTGCGGATGAGACAAAGCGACCCATGCTTTTGCAAGAACATTTAAGATGGTTTAAGCTGTAAAGTCAAGACTTGCGACATCTACAGCATGGTTCTTCCAGGCCGTTTCTAGAAGGATGACACCAGCATGAGCAAGTTTCCTCTTTCCAAGGCATTCAACGTAGCATGGGCTGCTTGTTCTGGAAGGTGCTAGAAGTCTTTCTCTTTATGCTATATATTGTAACCTCTCAAGAGAGGAAGAGATCTCTCAGCTTGTATGGCGAAGCCCTGCAGGATTTTACCTTGAATCAAGACATAGCATTTTTACCTCCATTTGAGTTTGCACTTTTGCATATGTCTATGGTTTTGTCTTGTGTTAAGTCATTTTCCCTCATGCTTTCACAGAATGATTCCAGCATGTCTAGTGTATTGTGAGTTATTCTTTTGCAGGTCAGCAAGAAGTGTCTACAACAGAGTATAGGTGCATGTGAACAGGCTGCCATAGTGTGTCTTAGAACACCTATGGTAGTGCTTCCTCCCTGTATCTCTAGAGGACCTCTTACTGAACATTGATGCAGAAGAGTTTCTCATGTCAAATGAAGTGTATATCAGTTTGTTCTTGGTGTAAAGTGTATGTCAAAGCTAAGTAGACCAACCATTTTGGTGCATCACTGCTTTAGTTTAGGTTCTATTTTCAATATTTTCTCTCTCTTTTCACCCCGCCATTGTTAGCAGTGATAGTAAAAGACTTCAGAGATGCATCAAAGGTAGCTAGCCCTTATCTAGAGATTCTCCCCTCAGTTTTGCCAGACCCGCAGCAAGAGGGGAGTCTCCATTGTGCCGCATGGAAGAGAGAAGCCCAACCTTCTTTCAAGGGTGCAATCCATAGCGTCAACAAAAAGAAAATCTATCACTTAGGCAAATCTATAACAATAGTACACTATACCGGCTATTGGAAATTGAAAAAACACTGTCCACTTATTGATTCTGAAAAAGGTTATAGCACAAACTCTGGCAGAAGTTTTCTTGCCAAAAGAGTGATCCTTTTTACAAGGCTAAAAAGCCATTAATATAGAAAATAATAAAAAGCTAAGAGATTGGCATTGGAAAATAGAGAGGGAGTAAACTCAAACCAACTCAGTGTTTACAAAAGTCTATTTTGTCTTGCATGAAAATTCCTTGCGTTGAAAAAAGAAGACAAGCTTTGCATGCATGAAATCTATGCATAGATGTTTTGACTTGAAAACCAGTCAACTTCAAAACAAGAGTAGTCAAATCTACTTGAACTGCTGGAACATTTGAAAGTCTCCCCTTTGCATAAAATCAATGTAAATGCCAAATTAAGAATTATGTTTGAACCATCGAAACATTTCAAGCTTTGAGACAAACGAGAGTGCGTGCATAGAATTTCTTTTGTTTAAGCTTTCCACTGTTCCACTACTCGAGTCCTTATGCAAATCGAGCCTCTGCTTAAGAACTAAAGGTGACGTGTTAGAATGGTCAAATCTGGACGTGTCTATTCCTCTTCATCGCTGTTGCATGCTCTTGTATTCTCGGACTATTTAGGCATGTTCACTGTCTGTATTTGTCTTTTTCATGAATCTTCCCTTATGCCATTGTTCATGCGCATGTTCATCTTGTATTTCCGTCAGGTTTCTGCGTCTAACATCTGTGTTTTGATTCTCTGGGTCATCTTTTCGCGCAGATTTTGTTCTGTGTTTGTCTTTGCTTTCGAGCGGCTTTTCTTTTCATGGACTCTTCTCTGTCTTGGCTTTGTTCACGCTTTAGCCTTCGAGCTTTTGTTCCTTGCTCATGGCCTTGTCTTTTCTATCGGGCTTTTTGTCCTTCTCAAATTTGTCTGAAGGAATTCGTCTACTTTGGTTATCTTGATTTGGTCCTTTTAGTTGCCTGGGTGCCTTTCGCAAGGGTAAGGTTCTTCCAGAAGTGCCCTTCGGAAGAATGGAAAAGGTCCACTTCGCTGCATAGTGCCCTCCGCAAGGGCTATTTGTCCTCAAAAGTGCCTTTCAAAACTTTTGAAAGGGCCCTGGCACCGACCAAGTGCCCTCCGCAAGGGCAGGTTTCCTTCGGAAAAATTGATTTTGTCCTTCAGAACTTTTGCCAAGGTCTTCTTCGTGCTTGAAGTGTCTCCCGCAAGGGCACATACCCTTCGGGGTTTCTGAAAACGACCCTTCGGGAAAAATGAAAGGTCCTCTCACCGCCTGGTGCCCTCCGCAAGGGTAGTTGCTCTTTGGGCTTTTTGAAGGGCACCCGGGCTTTTTGAAATTGTCCTTCGGATGAATTGGCTACATCTTTAGAAACATAAAGTGAACCAACCTAAAGGGTACATACCCTTTAGGAGTTTTTGAATTGGACCTTCCTAAAGGGTAGGTGCCCTTCGGGTCTTTTCAACTGTGCTTTTCCTTTTCCTTCAGACAAAAGTCCAAAGAAAATAAACTTTGAACGACTGCCACCTAGTCATTTTGTCAAACTTTTACACAATCCTTTGAGAGCTCTTTCTCTCAGACAAAATGTCCGAAGAAATAGTCCACCTCTTATAGCCCGAAAAAATCCTTGGTAAGACAAAATAAATGAACTTACAGCTTATATATCTTGGCTTTTGGCTGTATGTGATGCTTAGAAGAGAAGGAAAACCCTTTCAAACTGCTATAGATGACGTTTTTAGAAGGAGAAAACCCTCTTAAAACTGCTGCATGTGTCCTCCTTTTGAACAAATTGTATGCTCTATATGATGGCCGTAGGAGACCTTTTTGTCATCATTTGCATCGCTGTATTTGCACATTTGGCTGTAATCAAGAAAGCTCCTTGGAAACCTCTGAATGACTTAACTTCACCTGGCTGTAGATGGCCACTTTGGCTTATACCTAGCTATAGATGGCCACTTGGGTGGCTGTAAATGCACATTTAAAAACCCCAAAACTGATTCACAAGACAAACTTGGTACCATAGCAAAGTTTTCGAATAGTAGGGGTGACAATTTTCCCTGTGGGGGCAAAATTGTCTACAATAGGTACTGAAGATGAGCCTAACATTGCAACCATTAGAGACTACTGGATGGATGAAGATTTGGCATGAATAGTTGAATTGTTGAATGAGTTTCAAGATATCTTTTCATTCAACTACAAGGAGAAAGGGGCGTGCATTCTTCCTTAGGGAAAATGAAAATCAAACTCATCGAGGGCCCAATACCAATCAAGAAGAGACCTTAGAAAATGAATCCCAATCCTCATGCCAAAGTTAAGGAGGAAATAGATAATATGCTTACCGCTAGGGTCATCCATTGGCACCATCCTTGTGCAACTAGGAAATTCCAAATTTGAAGACTTCGTTCCATGTTCACAATTGCAAGACTCCATTCCATGTTCGCATAGATGCTTCTGGGTCAGCCATTGGCACCATCCTTGTGCAACTAGGAGATTCCAAATTTGATCATCCCATTTACTTTGCTAGCACAAAACTCTCATTGGCTGAGCACAATAATACTACCACTGAACGTGAAGTGCTAGCTATTGACCATTTTTGGTCCAACAGGCCAAAATCGGTCCCCTTCTTCCCTTGTTGATTCTGAGCCAATTCAATTTTGGTTGCACAAGTCTTTCGGCAGATGATGAACCAGTTCAAAGAATGAAAGGGCTTCTACAAAGCTTCTTCGGACCATTGAACCGTTGAACCATTGAACCATTGTTGGTTCAATCGGCTTGGTTCAGTTCAATTGGTTCAATCATTTGGTTCATCGACTCGGTTCACTCAGTCGGTTCAAAGGCTTGTTTCAATCGGCTTAGTTCAACAGTTGGTTCAACAACTTGGTTCAGTCGGCTTGGTTCAATCAAAGGGTTCAACTAGTTGGTTCGAAGTGGATGGTTCAAATGGTCATTTGAATGAGTAGGACGCACCATTGAACCATTGAACCGTTGAACCATTGTTGGTTCAATCGGTTGGTTCAACGTTTGGTTCAAAGGAACGGTTCAATAAGAAGGTTCAAGAGAGTCTCCCAAAGGACAAGTGCCCTTGCAGAGGGCAGTCAAACGCAAAAGGGACCATTCAAGTGCCCTTGCGGAGGGCAGTTCCGGACCCAAGTGCCCTTGTGGAGGGCAGGGAACACTTGAAAAAAGGATCAAAAAGTGAACAAGGAGAAAGACGAAAAGCTAAGTTTTCTTCGGAAATTTTTACAAGGCAAAGGACGAGAATTTCTTCGGACAAAATGTCCGAAGGAATTCCTTTGGACATTTTGTCCGAAGAAATCCTTTGGAAGAAAATCCCGCAGAAATGAAAAGACCAAGGCAAAAGCAAGAAATGATTTCTTTCGGACTTTTGTCCGAAGGAATTCCTTCGGACAAAAAGTCCGAAGAAATTTGGGAAAAGCCGTGGGAAAAAAACATGAAGAAATTCCAAAGGTCAAAGGAAATGATCAAGATAATTCTTGCAGACATTTTGTCTGCAGGAAAAATAGCTAGGAGAAAAGCCCGAACGAAGGCAAATACACAAGGAAAGATATCCTTTTTCCTTCGGACAAAAGTTCGAAGAAATTCGGCCGCCAAAACAATGAGGACCCGACTGAGACAAAAGCCCGACCAGAGCAAAAAAGGGCCGAAGGAAAGGAAAAGGCCGAAGATATTCCAAGGGGTGACGGGCCCGAAGACGTCAAAATCGAGCACAGCGAACTAGCCGTTGGAGGTTCAAACACCCAGTGACGGGTGCACAAACATCAAATATAACCGTTGATTTTGAAAAGCTTAAGGACAGGTCGCGATGGAACTCAGTGACCCGCCAAGAAGATAGCCCCGAGGGCTGAAGGAGACAGAGAAGACAAAACCAGGGAGAGACAAAGTGTAGAAACGGACAAAACAGTCCAAGTGGCAAAGGGAGGTGTCGACTCAAGGATTTACTCCTGCAGTTGGAACAGTGTCTGCCAAGCGGTCATCAAGAGGCGCGAACAGTGAACGACGAGCCCTGTTTTCTCCACTTTGCATTTATAAGCAGACAAACCGCGCGAATATCTAAAAGGATCAGTGTTGTTTGCAAAAAAAGAGGCGCGGCCCATGCTTTCACATTAATGTTTGAACGCCAAAGTCAAGACCGGCGATTACATAGCATGGTTTTAGCAGGCGTCTTCTAGAAGGATGATATCAGCAACAATGACTTCCTCTTCCCAACGCTCTCAGTGCACATAGGCCACTTGTAAAAAAGGGCGCCAAAGTCTTTTCCAAAGGGGCGCCTTTACTTCTCTCTATATATATTGTAAACTTCTCATTTGAGAAAAATATCTCTTAGCCTGTAAGGCAAAGCTTGGCCCAAAAATCTCTTGGTTTGTAAGGCGAAGCTCTGCCGGATTTTACCTTGAATCAAGACATAGCATTTTTACCTCCATTCTGAGTTTGCACTTTCATATGTGTCTATGTCTTTGTTCTGTGTTAAGTCATTTTCCTTTATTCGCAAGATGATTTCAGCATGTCTAGTGCATTGTGAGTTTTCCTTTTGCAGGTTAGCCAGAAGTGTCTGCAGCAGAGTATAGGTGCATGTGAACAGGGTGCCATAGTGTCTTAGAACACCTCTGGTAGTTCTTCCTCCCTGTATCTCTACAGACCCCTAGCTCACTAATGCAGAAGAATTGCTCGTATCGAATGAAGTGTATGTTAGCTTGTACTTGGTGAAAAGTGTATGTTCGAGTTAAGTAGATCAACTTTTTTGGTGTATCACCTTCTAGTTTAGGTTTAGGTTTTGTTTTCAGCATCCTTCTCCCTTTTCACCCCCCCCCCCTTTTTTTATTTATTTGTTAGCAGTAGGAAATCCAGGACCTAAAGGATACATCAAAGGGAGCTAGCCCTTATCTAGAGACTCTTCCCCCAGTTTTGCCTTGCCCACAGGCAAGAGGGGAGTTTCCATTGTTGCGCGTGGAAGATAGGAGCTCGGTCTCTTGCCAAGGGTGCAATCCACTTGCGTCAACACTAGCCATGGTTTATGCGCCCCAAACATTTCGACAATACTTGCTCGCCACCCCATTTGGGCTCTTCATGAATCACGAGGAGTTGAAGTATCTTGCCAACAAGCTAGTATTGCTTGAAGAATTTGTAGATGGATCGTGTTGTTTCAAGAATTCCAATTTTTAGTAGTTGGCAACCTTGGAAAATAGAATTGTGGGCTAGACAACTTATCACGGATCACGTTAGGAGAAGAAACACAAAATATCGAGAATGGAATGTCCGACGCCCAGCTATACAAGATCCAATGAGTATCGGGAGACTTAGTAGACATTGCAGAATTTCTCACCTTTGGAGTTGCCCCAAATGACTGGAAGACAAAGGACAAGAAATAATTGGTGGTCTGTGCTGCCCCATACAAACTCGTTGGTGGTGAGTTATACAAGCTGGGAAGCACAAGGTATTGCACTGGTGCATTTTGGAACATGAGCACAAATGTCTTGTGCAAGGGTCATGAAGTAGTTGCAAGTGGTCACTATGCTGGTGAGGCCACTGCATGCAAGATTCTATTTTTTAGCCTTTGGTGGCCAACAATCTATAGGGATGCCAAAGAATAATTGCACAACTGTGACATTTGTCCGCGAATTAGAAAACCTAACATAAGAGATGAGATGATGTTAATCCCATTCATTGCAAAGGAGCCATTCAAGAAGTGGACCATCGACTTCATCGGGCCCATCTCCCTTGCCATGCGCATGACTTGCGTGCAATACATCATAATGGCTACGGGTTATCTTATCAGGTGGGCAGAAGCAACCCTATCAAAGAATTGGATTGTGGCCATGGTTGTGCATTTTCAAGGGGAGAACATCATAAGCAAGTAAAAGTGCCTTTGAGCCTCATGAGCAATCAAGGTACACATTTTTTGAATGAGACGGTGCACATTTTGCTAGTTGAGTTCATGATGGCGCATCATAAGACTACTCCATACCATCTTGAAGCAAACGGGATAGTAGTGGCATTTAACAAAATTTTGGGCACAACCTTGACTAAGATTTGTGACATAGGGCACAAGGATTGAGATGATTAGGTCTCAGTGGTGCTCTAGGCCTATATAACAACTTACAAATGGCTGAACAAGTCTACTCCTTTCCAACTTGTGTTTGATAAGGAATTCAATTTGCCAGTAGAAGTTTTGGTACCTTCCTTGTGCATTGCACACACTGGTCGGTTAGATGATAAGTATTCACTCGATATGTGGCTAGAAGAACTCATGAAATTAAATGAGAAATGGGTCGTATCCAAATGGAGTCAAGGAGTTGAGAAATCTAGACAAAAGACATGACACAACAAGCACATTAATAGAAAAATCCTACTCAAGGATATGCATGTTTTGTTGTATGACTCAAGATATGCAAAGCATCTAGGCAAGCTTCATATTTGCTAGATGGGACCTTACATTACTCATGATGTTCTAGAAATAGGCGATTGTAAAATGCACACTTTAGATGGTGAGATGCTACCTGGGCATTTCAATTGGAGTAGGCTCAAGCCTTTTCAATTGTAATCTGTAAGGAACTAGTCCAAATAAGCCATATGCCAAAATGTAACACCAAAAACATTTCCTACTTTATAGTTTCTTTCTATAGTTGTTTTTGCTTTATGAAATAAGCGTGAACATTTAGTTGTGCCTAGTAGATTAAAAATAAATTGGACATAACTGTAATTCTAGTCGAGCGAGTTGAGTGGAGGATCCTTTTGGATTCTTATTCCGGAGATCTAAATAGCTCTAGGGGGTATTGTCATGCCATTTGTAGCATGAATGCAGCTAGTCTCTTTTATTTGCTAATAAGAGCCAATTTTGTTCAAGTGTTATGTTGCGCCAATTTTGTATGCATAGGTATAGGTCACTCTTGAACCATGATCATTATAAAAAATTGAAGTACTAGGAGGATTCTATATGGTAGCAATCGCACCCATTTGGGCAAGAAAGGTGAAAGGAAGAAATGGGGTGTCTAGAGGTTATATTTTATGCGTTGTTGAACAGGAAGTTATAAACTAATTGACGTGCTAAAGGACTATGTGCACAATTAGTGTGGGGTAGGTTGAAACAAGAAGGCTCACACCATCTTGGAAAAGTTGATGGATGTGCATGCATAAACAGCCAAGTATCTAGATACGTGAGGTCTGTGAGGCACAAGGGTGCAAACAAGTGGAGTACACATTGCACGTAGGAATTCGGTAAGGAAGAAAAAAGAATAGGTCATGCATAAAGGAAACAATGCAAGGATGACATCATGAGGTGAGACAAATGTACGAAATGTTAGTGCCAATGAAGGAAAAGGGGTGACAAGCGCTGTCAGGGCAATTAATGTCAATGGGCGATATAAATTGACCCTTGGACATTATTTTCATTGTTTGAGCATTTTTGTATTTTAAAAAGCCGTAAAGTGAATAAAACCCTTAGGGCAAAAATAAATTATGAAGAAATTAAAAATTTTAGGCAGAATTGAGTGAGAAAGTGATAGAAAAGTGAAACGCATATCGATTGCCAATGAAATTTGGGTCAGGGGATTGAGATTTAGCTGAATTTAGAAGTAAATGAAGTTGTAGAGGGCAAATCCACCATTAAAGGTTGTTGAAGCTTAGGGTCGAGGCAAAATTTTAGGGTACAAAATGGTAGATGGACCAAGGGTTTGCACGAGAGGATGAAGACCAAGAATGTTGCCAAAAAGGAAACCAGTTGCCATGGCAGCTACAAAGAAGCAACTTTCGCAATTTGCTGAACAAAGAGGGGGCGACTTAGTCATCATAGAAGAAGTAACAAAAGAATAGTTGGAGAGTAAGAATGTAGAGGTGTCAGAGGAAATCGTAGGAATGCAGTTTCTAGATTCATGTCTACGTGGCGAGGAATGGACCTCCAAGATAGATCAATGCAAGCTTGAAGATTATAACCACCATATGATTGAACAAGATGGACCTCGAAAAGGATTGCATTGTAGAAGAAACAAAGGTGGGTGCAGACGGAACATTGGTGTCTAATGCCAAGGTTAAGATTGCTTTGGAAAAGATTGGGGTGCTCTAGCCCTTCAAGCTACCATATTTTGGAAAACCCGAGAAGCTAGTAAAATTTCTCCTTTCACACATACACGAGAACATGGTCAACTTTGTTGGGCGCATCTCTTTCGTGTTCGCCAGTGCTTGTTTGATATTTTCCCCTGTACATGGCAACCTAGTCAATCTGTTAGCACAAAGTTTTGCATGACCAGCGGGTGGGATAACATTAACAAGCAATATTTATACATCATGCACAAGATGGGTGCTAAGAACTTGTAATGCAATATTGCAAAATTTATTTGTGATGACCTTATTGAAAGTGCCAAGAAGGCCCATGAGACACTAGAATCATTTAGATGGGGCACAATCCTTATTTTGCTTGTGATTGATAAAGTTCAAGTACTATATGGATACGGTGATGCAGTATGGTTTCATCCACTATGGGATGCATCTCCAACAAAGAGGTACAAAAATCACGTGCCTTGGCCCCTACAAAAAAAATATAGGATAAAGATGGAGAAATGGTGTGACAACATGGTAAAGGCATTTGGTGATGAATGGCACATTTTGTGGGGATTGTGAGAAGCATATTATGTCTATGCTGAATTTGTAATAATGGTGCACCATTCCTTTGCAAAAATAAGATTAGAAAGTGGCAACATGTCTCGCTGGCTCAAGTTGCCATATGGAGTCTTGACTCATTATTTGGAGAGTGCATTTAAGACAGTACCCAACATGCAGCAAAAGAAAGTGAATGCAAAGAAGATAGAGGAGAATATATTGGTGCTCAAGGCATTCAATAAGTACCCTACCAAGACAACAATGGATGAAGATAGTGAGTTTGATGATGATTCCAGTATGATTGACCCCGTAATTGTGGAAATGGTAGGGAAGGACAAAGATTGCCATATATGCGATATTTCATATGCATTGAAGCCTAGGAAACACAAGGGAGAGTGTAGTGCACAACCAATGTAGAAGCAAGCGGCATAAAAGGATTCAGGAGCTAAGCCCATAAAAGATGACAAGGAGAAAGATGGGGTAGAAACCCTAAAAAGTAATAGGAAGAAAGGGATGCGTGTAAAACAAGTTGTAGCAAGATCACAAAATGTAGCATCCTCAAGCAAAGCAATGGGGGAGCATAAGGTAAGGCATGCATGACAACTGAGGAAAAGGTAAAAATTGACACTGAGGACTCTGAGTGCATGGCCTCTACATAGAATTTGAATAACAAAGAAAATATACCACTCTAATTTGAGATGGCCACCTACTTCTTTGGCAAGGTCGCCACTACAGTAGACTACTCCACTATGCCTACGATAGAGATAGAGGGACCTTTTAAAGTGCCTCCACGAACCAAGGATAGCTTCACACCTCCACCCACTAACAAGGATTTTGCAATGAAAACAAAGCCAACACTAGACCCAACAGATGATAACCCGCTAAGTTTTGTAGTGTGTAATTACAGAGACAAGGAGGATTCCCAAGGGCCATACATTGAAGAGATTGTGCACGACGAGGACCGAACGAAAGATGAAGTGTGTGACAACAAGACGACGCTATGTTGGATGATGAAATAAGCACATTGGAAAAATAATTGGGAGTGGATAGTTTAAAGATCACTGGCCGAGTAGGTGAAGAAGAAAAAGAAAGAGAAGAAGAAGAGAAAAGGGACGAAGAGGCTAGAAATGAAATGAATTAGGGCAAGGGCAATGGTGACAGAGACGGACGATGTTGACAAGGCCTAACACAAGGAGACAAAGGAGGGTGACACACGTGAAACGAACAAGCAACATGAGACTGGCTACATGTCTTTGATGTTGAAGTCCATGCACAAATACTTGCAAATTGAAGAAGAGAGGCCAATGAAGGAGAAGACATGATAAGGGAGAGGGTCCAAAAGAACCTACAAGAGGAAGATTTGTTCCTATGGGACCCATTTCGCAAAAAAAATGCCTTTGAACCTACCCAAAAATAGTTGTCATTCATTCTTGATGTCCACTTGGATGAACCCTCATTTGAGGTGCATGTGGCTTGTGTATGGATGGAAGCACCATACAACATAGATGGAGAAAAAGAGATTGTGCATGTGGACTCAACCAAAATGACGGAAGTTAAAGTAGGGTGCGCATTGGTAAGGATGGCTTCCAAAGTATTGTGGCAAAATGTTATAAATGTTGTGAATGTGAGGAATATGAAGAAACAACTAGAAGAAGCCAACAAGAAGCATGCCTTGGAGGATTGAAATTTTTTGCTCATAGGGCTGAAAGTTCTAAAACTTTGTGCTAAAATTACCCACGAGGAGCCCCATTTGATGAATAGAGTTTCTTTGTAAGGTATTAAGGAAATCAATCAGCTAGAGTTGATGGTGGATAGATTGTTATTGAAAGGCAAAATCACTGTTATTGAAGAAATGGAGCAAGAGGAAAAAGAAAAGTTGCAGGCGGATTTTGATGACTAATTGCAAAATTGTGAAAAGGTGCTCACAGAGCTCTAGGAAAAGGCAAACCTTGTAGACCAAATATTGAAAAATTTTGTGCACCAAACTGAGGTAATTAATGCATGCCTGCTTGAAGAGGAATCAAAGCAAAAAGACTTGAGATGAAGGTGTTTCAAACAAAGGACAAGACTGAGGGGCAAGATTCTCAAGGACGCTGACGAACTAAGAGAACAGATTGAAGAGAAATGCAAGGAAATGGACAAGAGTTTCAAAATTGTGCAATATAGAGCTATGGATGAAGAAACTATAGTGCGTGTGAAGCAAAAGACTGAAGAGAATAAGGATCAATTGTTTGCATTGAAGAACTGGTCTATGGAGAGGCCAAACAGGGTAATTGCAATTCATGCCGCCCTTGCAAGATGGGGATTGCTTGAGGATGAGGTTTGAAAGATCGGGCCAAAGTTTTTGGATGAACCACATGCAAATGATTGCTTGACCAAGGACAGACAACATGATTAGTGTGGGGTGATGTTGTCTTGCAATTTTGGCTAAGTATAGAAGTGCGCACTTGATTTTGTTTGGACTCAAAGGGTGCAAAAGGTGAAAGTATTTTGGATAAGTAGCGTGCAGAGGCATAGGCACAAGAAGAATATCTACCAAACACTGCCATAGTTTTGACAAAGTCTAGCAAAGCACCACCAAGCTTAGCAGGGCATGAGGAAGCACTTGCACAGATGTACCAAGAAACCCAAGAGTGATCGAATCAGAAGGATCAACTACTCAAGTCTCAGCATGTGCCGATGATGGCACTATGGCTTGACACAAAACACAGAGCACAATGAGCAGGAAAGAGGTTGAGCAAACCATGGAGTGTAAATTTAGGAGCACCAATCTAGGGGTGTTGGCAGAAAGAATGAGTCTTTAAACAAGTGTGACATTAATGATAATTGTTGGTTGAAACGGCTCGAGTGGATCTAGTGCAAGTCAATGCGAATAAAGGGCCTAGTTTGTTAGGGAACTTTGTGTGAAACGGTCATCCTTTCCTTTAATTAGAAACTGTTGTGCTTTTTAAGGAGCGTGCATTTATTTGTTGTAACTTCAAGGTGGTGGCTTGTACCTATAAAATCCCACCTTGCCTCTTAGTTTAATGTTGTTGATAGTTGTATCATGAGTGGTTTCTATTGTTGTTGAAGTTGTTAAGTATTGAGACATTGACGTAATGTTGTTACTATCTAGTTTGTTAATGCAAAGGAGCCGAATGCTTTCATTAATGGTTGATAGTGTTATTGAAGTTTGCCTATTGAATATTTAGTGTTTATGATATTGTTTGTCTCTAGAATGCATCTATAATTCGATGTTATTGCTTTAAGATGTATAAGTGTTGGTTCCTTTTGCTATCATCCTAGAAGACATCATGGTTAAATATTCTAAGTCATCTTTTTGCGACTAACCCAACGTGCCCTAGTAGTGTCTCTCTTTGTGCCTCGGGTCAGCGTGCAAGCCTACTTGCGTAATATGCTAGCACGGTGACTGATATTTGTTTAGGGTAAATGCAGTGGTGCATTGTTTGGTGCATAGGAAAATACCCCAATAACACTACATAACACTTGTTTTTTGTGGAAAAGTTCCTTCATTAGTGGAAAAGACTTGATAAGTAGCATAGGGTTATTTAATAACATGTACACAGACATCCCTCCAATTTTTTTTCAGTACACTTTGAAATTGAAGTCCTTGCACTTTAGACACCTCTATTATGGTTTGAAACTGATCTTACAGATGCAATGCCAGAATTCATTCTTATATGTTCATTGCTAGATTTGGAACTGAATAATGTAAGCTTTTGCTCGCTAAGTCTCACATCAATATTAATTCGAGCTCTTTCTATTTGGACATGCATCTTAATCAATGATATGTTTCGAATGAAAAATACTTATTGAAGTGACTGCAATATAGGAAGAAGGAAAATGAAGCTTGAAAGATGTAAAACCTTACCATTTGTGGTATCACCAGATTTGTGATTAACAATGTAATTTTATATTGACAAAGTAACCTATAAATGTGAAAGTGCCTAAGTTATTTGGCAAAAATGTGTGTGTGTGTCAATGCCAAAGGGAGCAGAGTTTCAGTTGTATTTCAGAATTCAAAATGGAAAATGAGATTGCTTAACAAGATTAATCATTCAATATAAAATTATGGTTTTATATCTATAGAGAAATGTTTTTAGTAGATGTAAGGGAGAGATGTTTATGACGAAGTTGTCAATTTGTCCCCCCCATAGGATCCTAATCCGATCTGTCCCTAGTGTGAGTATGGGTTTAATACCTCTACAAATTCGGCCTGGGGTCATCTAGGGTCTTGGTTCTTCTGCAAAAGAACCCGGGCGACCTTGGGTTGTCCAAGACGAACCCGAGAAGAACCCAAAATCTAAAATGCATTTTTTTATTTTTATTTTTTTGGTTCAAAATTAAACATAAAGCAATGATAAAAAATAATAAAAACACATTGCAAACCCAAACAGTGTGAAACACAAAAACATAAGATACAGAATACAAAACATAAAATTAAATCACATAAGGAAAAACACTTCTCTCATTATCTCATTGCATACTTACCTCCCATTGCTTATCTAGGATAGAAGCTTCATCAAGCAACATTGTAATCATTTTCCTACACTGATTGAGGAGCCCAATATAGCTTAGCTAGCGGAAGTGGTGGGAGTACTAGTCCTTGTGGTTCTAATGAACCACATGACAATGATGATGCTGATGCTCTCGATGAAGAACAATATGACTATTAATATTAATTTTGATGTAATAAATTATAATTGAGATTTATGATTAATATTATCGTGACATTTGGCATTTGATTAGTATTCTGTGGTTATTTTGTTTTTTATATGCATACTATGTGGTCATTGTCAATTAGTTCCTATTTATTAGGCTAAAAAAATTTATTTTTTATTTTTTATATAGTTTTTGTATGGCCGTGCCCAAGCCAAGGTTAAAAAATGCTGTACCAGTCAATCTGTTTCTTCAAACCCGAACCCGAACCAAACCTGAACCAGAATTTTAGGTCATGATATATTATTAAAACAATAACAGAGTCAAATCGTAAGAAGGTTTTAACTTTTCAAACAAAAGTGTTGGTCTGAAAGTCCATATTAGTTGCCAATGTATGGTAGGAAGTCAGAATTAATCTATTTCGATTTTTTTTAATTCCCTCTATATATCATTTATTAATTTTGATTTATATTTTTAAGCATGTATTCTATGTTCTGATGCATGAATCCAAAATTTCAGTGGCAGGTGATATATCTAATATTGCCTTGGACCCAATTCTTATATTTCTTCTTTCACTTGGAGTTAGTGGTGCAGCTATTGCTCACGTTGCGTCTCAGTGAGTGAAATGTGTATCTATGTTCCAAATTTATTGAGTCTAGATGAGGAGATAATATTGCTAGATTATGTCTACACTGTATATACATATTTTATGCATATATTATCCCTAGATTTCATGGTTGACCATGGCTATAATTTGTAAAAAAAAATCTAGGATCTTGAGCCCATAATAATTTGCTGTGTTGATTGAAGAGCATATGGAAAACTGACATATTTGTGTTCTGAAACTTGAATTATTGATGATGATATCCTCTGAATTGTAGGTACCTTATTGCTTTTATTCTTTTATGGAGTTTGCACAAGCGGGTTGTGCTTTTGCCACCTAAAATATCTGACTTACAATTGAATCAGTTTTTCAAAAATGGTAAAGACACTATTTGATTGTGATCTTGAGTACAGATTATCTTTTTCAATTTGCATTGTGTGACGATAAATTTATTAAGAGTCATAATAGGATGCCCTTTTATATTGTTGATTCTATAATGATCTTTAAATGAATTATTCATTCATCTGCATGCCTTTTGGACATCTTTGAGTGGATTCTGCTGCTTTAAAGGGTTTTATGAGAAAGACGAGCACAATGCCTAACATCCAGAAGTAAAGTAAATAAATATGCCACATGTAATGCTTACAATAGTTACCAAGGCAGTTCTGTACCCACCTCTATAGTTATAACTTAGTAATTCATTTTGAAATTACATTAAACTGAGAAACATTCTCATGAAATGACCGGTAAAGATGGCAAGTACCTATCTTGGATGACTCTAAAAAACAAGGGTGTGAATAATTCCATAAAACAGACTGCTCCTCCAGTGCTCAATAAAGAGACATATCCCTGTTGACAATTTTGCCCCCCACAGGGCAAATTGTCACCCCTACACTTCGGAACTTTGCTATGGTGCCAAGTTTGTCTTGTGAATCAGTTTTGGGGTCCTTAAATGAGCATTTACAGCCACCCAAGTGGTCATCTACAGCCAGTTGAATTTTAGTCATGCAGAGGTTTCCAAGGAGCTTTCTTGATTACAGCCAAATGTGCAAATACAGCCAAGACATACAAGCTGTAAGTTTAGTTATTTTGTCTTCCCAAGGAATTTTTTTCGGGCTATAAGAGGCAGACTATTTCTTTGGACATTCTGTCCGAGAGAAAGAGCTCTGAAAGGACTATGTAAAAGTCCGAAAAAATGACGAAGTGGCAGTCGTTCAAAGCTTATTTTCTTTGGACTTTTTGTCCAAAAGAAAAAAAGAAAAGCACAGTTGAGAAGACCCGAAGGGCACCTGCCCTTCAGGAAGGTCCAATTCAAAAGTCCCGAAGGGTATGTAACCCTTCGGGTTGGTTCACTTTATGGTTTTCAAGTCAAGACAAAAGTTCCGAAGCACAGTTTCAAAAAGCCCGGGTGCCCTACAATTCTTCCGAAGGGCACTTTTGAAGGCAAAAAAGCCCTTGCGGAGGGCACTTGGTCGGTGTCAAGACCCTTTCAAAAGTTCCGAAAGGCACTTTTGAGGACAAAAAGCCCTTGCGGAGGGCACTTGGTAGGTGAAGTGGACCTTTACAACTCTTTCGAAGGGCACTTTTGGAAGAACCTTGCCCTTGCAGAAGGCACCCTGGCGACTAATAGGACCTAATCAAAAAGCCCGAAGGGCAATTTTGGGAAGAGAAGCCCTTGCGGAGGGCACCTTTATAAAAGCAAGGGACACTTCAAACGGAAAAGAATTTCCTTCAGACTGTTTGTTTGAAGAAATTCAAGGAAAAGGTCCGGCGGAGGATATACCTGAGAAAAAACCCTGATAGAAATTAAAAAACAAAGGCAAAGAAGGAAACAAGAAAATTTAAGGAAATCCTTCAGAATAATTGTCAAACAAGAAATCCACGGGAATATGAAGTCAACAAAAGCCCAAAGAAAACCAAAGGGCAAGACGTAAGTGCCTAAAAGAATAAATTCTGGAAAATTGGCAAGGAAACGAATTCCTTCGGACTTTTTGTTTTGAAAGAATTCGGGAGGACAAAAATCCTGATAGAAAAGACAAGGGCGTAAGCTAAGGCCAAAAAAGAGAAAAGGAAATGCCAAGCCCGGGAAAGAGAAGAGACAGAGAGTCCTTCGGACAATTTGTCCGAGGGACGAAAACTAAAATAAAGCTCGAATCCCGAATTAAAGCAGAAACAAAAAAAGGCAGAGAAAATACAAACAGGCCTGAGCCAAAATTGAACAAGAAGGCAAACGCAGAAATAGAGGCATGAGCAAAGACTGAAGCAGAACTGAACATCGACATAAGCATGAACAATGAATAAAACAAACGCAAAATAAAGACAAATGCAGGATGAACAAAGATCATACACAGACTAACGTGAGTGACTCCAACAAAGTGAACACATTTAAGAAAACAAGCATGCTTCAGTTCTAAAAATAGAGTTGTTTTGCATGATGAACGGGCAAAGCATTGAACGTTTCAAATAGCCAGAAATTCCATGCACGCACTCTCATTTGTCTCAAATCTCGAAACGTTCTGGCGGTTCAAACACAATTCTTAATTTGGCATTTGCATTGATTTTATGCAAAAGGGAGACTTTCAAACGTTCCAGCAGTTCGAGTGAATTTGACTACTCTTGTTATGGAGTTGACTAGTTTTCAAGTCAAGACATCTATTCGTAGATGTCATGCATCCAAAGCTTGTCTTCTTCTTCTTCTTTTTCAACATCAAGGATTCTTCATGCAAGACAGCCAGGTATAAGCCAAGGAAAGACAAATTTGGAAGACTCATGCAATGCAATTTGGACTTGAGCTAATGAAGAGTTAACTTCCTCTCCTATTTTCAATGCCAATCTCTTGGTTTTTTGTAATTTTTTATATTAATGGCTTTTCAGCCTTGTAAAATCTCTCTTGATAAGACTAGACTCTGCCATTGGTGAGTTGTATAACCTCTTTAATCAATAGGACTGTACTTTTAGATTTTAAGTGATGTTATAGTGTACATTCATTCAACAATTTGCATACGTGGTAGATTTTTCTCCCTTCCCAAATTCTGATTTGTATCTAGTTAGCTAATCATGTTACACAGGTCATGTTTAGTGTTTTTATGTCTTTCGCTGAAGCTGTAAGCGGATGTTAGGTGGCTGCAAAGTATCTTATATCAGACCTCTCTCCATCGTTTTTCCTCACATTTTTGTCATTGGATCAAACTTTCTCATGAAATACTTATGCATAGTGATCAATTAAAATCAAAGGTCTTCCTTTCCCCTTGTTTGATTCAATGTTCAAGGTTCCAAGTAGAGTGGATCAACATTCTGGTGTATCACCATCATTAGGTAGAATTTCCCCTTCAAGTTTCTTTCTTCATTTTCCATGGTAGATTCGCAGCACAGAGTAGAGATCCACATTGATACAGCTTATAGGAACCAACCTTCTCTAGAGGTTCTTCTCACCATTGAGGCACCCACCCTCGTGAGAAGATTCCATTGTTTCAATTGGAGAGAGGATTAGTCATTTCAGCGCGTCTTCAATTCAGGGTGCAACTTCAGGTTGACAACAGTTTTTGGCATGCCCGATGGGATCACGAAAAAGTTCTTTGCATAGAGTTTTTATAGCAACAGAGGATATTCATTTACATCCAGTTGCAGAGTTCATAGCATCATTCAGGGAATCCGTTCATGCCAAAGGTTACTACAAGATCAGCAAGTAAAGATATTGTTGACACTGTGGATTGCACTCTTGAAAGAAGGCTCGGCTTCTCTCTTCTACGCGGCACAATGGAGACTTCCCTCTTGCTGTGGGCTTGGCAAACTAAGGGAAGAATCTCTAGATAATGGCTAGCTTCCTTTGATGCATCTTTGAGGTCTTTCACTGCTATTTGTTAATAATGGGGGGCATGAAAAGGGAGAAGTATATAACCAAAATAGAAACCTATCTAAACGGTGATGCACCAAATGATTTTGATCTACTCAGTTATATCAACACTTTAGACCAAAAGGGGGCAAACAGACACTTTATCTGACAAAAAGACCAGACTGTAGGGCGCTTTAACATGGGGTTTAATGAAGACACAAGGAAAAGGAACTTACCACATGCACTGCAGAAAACACACTGTGAGATAACTACTCTTCTGTCTCGACGCTCTAGATGAAGCACTTCTTGTTGACTAGCAGAAATAGTCTTAGCTACACTAGGTATGTTGGTGTTAATCTTATGAAAGCATCAAGCTAAAATGACTGAACACAGAGTTGACACACAGACATACTCAAAAGTATAACCAATCAGATAGAGGTAAAACACATTCTTATTGATCCAAAGGTAAAATTTGGCAGGGCTTCACCTTACACAAGTGAGAAATACAATTCTCAACTGAGAGGTTACAATATATAGCATGAAGAAAAAGACTTTTGACGCCTTTAAGAACAAGCGGCCCATGCTACGTTGAACACCTAGGAAAGAGGAATTTGCTCATGCTAGTGTCATCCTTCTAGAAACGGCCTGAAAGAACCATGTTGTCGCTTGTCGCAGGTATTGACTTTGCAGCCTAAATCGTCTTAAATGTTTTTGCAAAAGCATGGGTTGATTTGTCATTTGAATAACAAGGCTGCTTCTCAGTGAAGTTTGCGCAACTGTCTGCTCATTAATGTAAAATAGAGAAAAACGGACCACTCTATTGAATGCTCGTGCTCCCCTTGACGACCACTTGGTGGAGACTCTTTCATCCGCAGTAATAATTTCTCTGCTGACACTTTTTGTGCCACCTAGACTATTCTATCTGCTCCTGTGCTTGCCTTTTGTCTTTCCCTGGTAACTCGGCTCGTAGGGCTATCTTTCGTCTCCTCCTAGCTCTTCGGGCTCCTTTCTCGGTGGGTCACTGAGTTTCCTTGCGGCCTTGTGCCTTTGAATTCCTTCTAGACCACGCTATTGAGTTCTTTCGGGCACTTGCTCGAAGGAATTGTCTCTTTGGTCTGTCTTCAATGGCCGACGCATCCCATCAAAATTGACGTCTACGGGCCTATCACTATTTGAAAACCAATGGCTACTTCATCATCGTAAAATTGACGTCTGCAGTCTATCATCATTTGAAAACCAACGGCTATTTTGCTGCCTTGAATTTGACGTTCGCGCGCCCGTCACCGGACGTTTGAACTCCAACGGCTAGTTCACTATGTTAAGGTTGACGTGCTCAAGCCCGTCATCCCTTTGGTAATTCCTTCGGCCTTTTGCAAAACAAACCCTCCCGAAAGGAGGGTTATCTTTCGGAAAAGAGGAGTCCCTTTTCGACAGCCGAGAGTCCCCCTCAAGGGCACTTGCCCTTCGGGCTCCCTTGTCTTCTCAATTCCTTCGGACATTTTGCTCGAAGGAAATCTTTCCTTCAAAGTCTCGGCCCTTTCTTTCGGTCTTTTCTTTTGATAAATTTCTTCGAGCGTTTGTCCGAAGGAATTCACCCTTTGGTTCTTCCTTGGATTTCCTTCGGACGAAAGTCTGAAGGAATCCCTTGTCTTTTCCTTTGGATTTCCTTCGGACAGAAAATCCGAAAGAATCCTTTGCCTTTTGCTTTGTTCCCTTTTCCGAATGTGCTCACTGCCCTCCGCAAGGGCACCTAGGGTCCAAAATTGCCCTTCAAAGCCTGCTTGAACAGTCCCGTTTGCAACCTGACTGCCCTCCGCAAGGGCACTTGTCCTTCGAAGCCTTGTGAAAGACTCATATTCCTTTGAAAATGGCCCATTCCTTTGCTGAAAGGCTTGTGCAAACTAATTGCCCAAAGCAAAATAAGCCTCCAGATCAATCTGAAACATCTACAAGGCCCAAGTCACTTGGATCTTTATAGAAACAGGTCTATTACAAAGGAAAAACACAATTGCAGTAAGGTGAATACATCAAAAGACCGATTGCTTAGAACAACAGGGAAGGGAGACCGATTTTTGCCCTGCAGGACCAAAAATGGTCAACAAATTTGGCAATTCTTAGGGGAAGCATGCCTACTATGCTTAGGAAAACTAGTGGCTTACAAGTCCATTGGGTACGGAGTCAAAATATGGCCCGAAAGGTTGATGATAACCTTGAGAGACTAAAGAATCAACATGAAGCTTTTACCCCCAAATGGTAAACAAAACACACACAAGGCTAAAAAACTATGAACATGCGCTAAAAGCATGTAGGAAAAACAGGGAAAAAACAAGAAAAATATGTACATAATGAGAGAAGACTTAGTGACAATGCTTAAGATATATCCCATTAACTGGGATATATAGTTCCTCACCATCCAACCTAGAGAGTTGGAATGTATTATGCTGCTTGCACTGAGTGATGATATACGGACCACTCCATAAGGCGTCGAACTTTATGTGTTTTCCAGGCTTAGCTCGGTCCTCATCCCATTTTAAGACAATGTCGCCTTCTGAAAATCCTTTTGATGAGGACTTCTTATCAAAATGATTCTTCGTTTGCTGCTGACGGCTAATCATAGAAACCATGGCTTGGTCTCTTGTCTCCTGAAGCTCCATCAATTCACAAAGCTTGAACTCCATGCTGTCACCTTCTTCCAATTGCAGTTAGTGAGCGAGATCCAAGGCTGGCAATTCAAACGAAATAGGAAGTCTAGCTTCCCTTCCATACACAAGCATGTATGGTGAATTGCCAACTGCCCTTTTTGGAGTGACCCTGTCTGCTCACAGGGTTGTTTTCAGCTTGGCGTGCCAAGTTCTCTGATTTTCCTCCATTGTCCTTCTGATGATTCTAATCAAATTCTTGTTGGTGGACTCAGCTAGCCCATTTCCTTGTGGGTAGCAATTGGAAGAAGTGCTAAGGTAGATGCCGTATCCCAACGCCTACTCACTTGTTTTAGTTCCCAAGAAAGCCAATGCGTTATCTGAGATAATGGTAGTTGGGACTCCAAACCTTGTCACTAGGTCTTCATAAAAGTCTAGGACTGCACTTTCGTTGGCTTCTTTCAAAGCAACAACTTCTACCCATCTCGTGAAGTAGTCTATAGCAGTCAAAACCCATTTGTGGCCAGCATTGGAAGGAGGGTTGATCATCCCTATGAAGTCTAGGCCCCATTGCATGAATGGTTGTTCTACTTGAATAGGTTGTAGAGGCATTGCAGCCAGCCATTGCTTTCCATCAAAGACTGCACACTTCTAGCACTTTCATACCCAGGCATGGGTGTCTCTAAATAAATTGGGCCAGAAGTAACCAGCCCTCATAATCCTTGCAACTGTAGTCTTAGGAGCAAAGTGACCACCAGCTGGCCCATCATGAAACTCGGATAGTACCTTGTCGACCTGACTTGAGTCTATGCACCTCAAGAGTACTCCTGAAAAATCCCTTCTAAATAGCACCCTGTCAATCAAGACATAAGGGAGAGACTAGAATCTGAAATACCTCTTCTTAGTCCTATCAAGGCCCTGTGAGCACTCACCGATGAGAAGGAAACGTGTCATGTCTGATGCCCAGTCCCTCATGACTGTTGGTTCTTCTGCTGTAGCTTCATCATGGAGTAGCAAAATGTCCTTTTTATGTTGTTTAAGGTTTGTAGCAAGGTGTTCACACATGTCTTTTCCCCTTACCAGCTTGGTAATTTTGATATCCACATCATATTTCATTACTTTGGTGATCCATCCCGCTCTCTTTTCATTTAGATCACGGCTAATCAAGAAATCTTTGACACTGGGATGTGGCACCATGAGATGAGCCTTGTTGTTTGATATCATTTATCTGAATTTCTTTAGGCTTCGTATGATCACAAGGACTTGCTTTTCAACATATGTATACCTGATTTCAAAACCTTCTAGACCCTGGCTAAAGAACGCAAACGACTGTTTAAGGTTTTCATCGTTTGTTTGGGTAAGCATGGCGGAGATTACCTCTTCATTTTCGAAGGTGTAAAGGTTGAAATCCTTGGACAAATCAGGACTGGTCAAGGTAGGAGCCTGGACGATAGTTTGTTTGATCCCTTCAAAACTATCCTTCTTTTGCGCTGTCTACGCAAATTTCTCATCTTTCTTCAGCATGGAGGTCAGTGGCTTGACTATCTCGGCAAAATTTGGGATAAATCTCCTAATAAAATTTATTCTACCGAAGAAACTTTGCAAACCTTTCTTGTGCTTAGGCAAGGACAGCGCTAGGATGGCGTGGACTCTTTTTGGATCAATAGTCAATCCTTCTTTCGTAACATGGCCAAGGAGTTCACCTTCATGGATAGTGAACACACATTTCTTTGGGTTGAGAGAGATACCAAACTCTCTACACCTCTCAAAGATTTGCCTCAGGGGTTTCAGATGTTGGCCTGCCTCTTTAGAGAACACTGTCACGTCGTCAAGATAGACCAGTACAATTTTATTTATCAGGCCCTAGAAAGCCATGTCCATGGCTCGTTGAAAGGTGGCTCCAGCATTTGACAGTTCGAATGAACTTTTTCGGTAAGCAAACGTTCCCCACTTGGTCATGAAGACTGTCTTGTACTGATCACAGTCTTGCACTAAAATCTAATTGTACCCTGAATACCCATCCAAGAAGGAGAAATGGTCATTGCCTGTCACCATTTGGAGGATATGCTCCATACTTGGGAGAGGATAGTGATCTTTCAATGAGACTCTATTGAGGTCTCTGAAATCCACATATAGTCTGATCTCCCCATTCTTTTTCCTAACAGGGACTAGATTGGTCAGCCAAGAAGAGTGTTTGATAGGAAATATGATCCTGGACTCAATCAGTTTGGTGAGTTCTTTCTCCATGAGAGGCTCAATCTTTGAATTAATAGGCCTTTGTCTTTGTTGATGGGTTTGGTGCCTTCCTTTAGCTCAATGGTGTGTTGGGCCAAGCTTGGGTCAAAACCCTTCAAGTCGCTATACTCCCAAGCAAAAACATCGGCGAACTCTTGACATAGCAAAATGAAAGCACATATTTCATCATCTGTACATACCTTCCCAAGTGCAAACAGCGTGTTCTTAAATATTTCAACCTTTTCATAGTTTTATTTCTCGATTGTGATGCTTGCTTTGTCATTTTTCAGTTGGTCATCTTCGTTGAAGATGCTTTCGAGAGTGACTAAGCCTTTGGAAAGTTTGTTGTTCTTCAGCTGAATAATCTGGCCACCATACTGCTGCTGCAGCTTGGTTTGATTCTTGGAAGCAAACTCTGCCTCCTCCTGCAAGAAGAGCACTATCTGTTGATCACTGTCAAACACCTGCCAATTGGTGACGTTATCAAGCACGGAGGCTCTGATTACCACTTTTAAATGGCGCGGACTGCTGTCTCGACCTATTTCTTTGGGAATTTCAAACTGGGCACCAACTGCTGCTAGTCTATCTGCCTGCTTATTTGGCTCTCTTGAAATAGAATTACCATTGAAAGCAAGAAAACTCTCCACTAAGTCCCACACCCTGTGCTTGTAAGACTTAAGCAAGAAATTCTTTGTCAGATTTCGGCCTCTCATATGATTTATGATTAACTCACTGTTTCCAAAAACTTGCAGTTCTTTAATTCCTCTTTTCCTTGCCCACTCCAAACCATGAATGAAGGACTCATATTCTGCAACATTGCAAGTGCAGAAAAATTGGAATCTGAAAGTTGAGAAGTATCTCTCCTTTAAGGGTGAAATTAGCACTGCTCCACCACCAGCTCTCAATTTGCTTCTTGAGCCATCGAAAAAGAGTTGCCATAAACCTGAGCTCTCTTGGTTTGCTTTCATCAAATTTGGCACAAAGTACCCTTTTTATGCATGTAATAAATTTTGAGACCTGCCTCTTCTATGAATTTGTATGGGTCATGTTCAAAATTGTCACTTCTCTATTCGTCTAAGAGCAAGTCAGCAACTCCTTCAAGAGAAGAGGGCGGAGATTGATCCATTTGGAATTCTTCTTCATCAATGATCTCCAGATAATCTCTGTGGATTGGCTCCGACTCAATCTTGACCTTAGTTCCATATTTGGTTCTAAAAACCATGTAAGACCAGTTTGTTGTTAGGTACCCACCTATTTTAGATGTGAAATCCCTGGATAAGCAGAGAGCAAAGTAGGGAGGAACATCTGCCACTACCACGTCGTGGGGAACTGAGAAAGTTGGACAGGCGTGCAGTGTTAGATTCAAGCCTCGTACCACTCCTAGTGTCTTAGCTGGTGATCCATCTAGCTGCAGGACTCTTTGGTCATCTTTTCGTATTTGAGTCCCAGCTTATCCGCTATACATTTGGGCATTACTGAGGTACTTGCCCCACTGTCAATAATGTAATTGTGAACCAGAAAATCACCAATAACTATGGATAGGTAGAAAGGAGGAACCTTTTCATCCTTCTTTGCTTGGCCTATTATGGAAGGGTGCCTATTCATAATCAAAAAATTATTAGCCTTTACTGGGATGGTTTTAGCCCGTGCAATTCCTTTTGGAGTATGTCCTTTTGTCTTGGTATTGCTAATGAATCCCACAAAGAGATATTCATGTGCAGCTTCTTCATCTGGTCTACCACATCGATCTAAGGGTTGCTCCCTTTTAAATTTTCTTTGGGGGCACTTGCAGCCTGAGGCGCAGGTCGAGGAGATGGGGATGCAACCGATGGCCTGTAATTTAGAAAATTTTGGTTCACATGTGATGAAGAAGATGCTGCGGACGTTTGGGCAACTGCCTGAGCTTCCTCCATAGCTCTCCTTTTGGACCTAGTGTTGGTTGCAACACAATCACCCTGGTTGTTCATGATGCCCACATAATTTACTGCATAGAATTCACCTTCCAGGTGATTCATGAGAGTGGAATCGGACTACGCCTGCCTGTTGTCTGTTCCAGGTTATATTGACGCCTCAAAACTTGGGAACTGGGTTGTTTGGTTGTCTTGCGTGTTCACGTATTGATTTGGCAACTCATTTGTATAAGCAACATGTTCTTGACCATATCCTAGGGGTGGGCAATTAGACTGTTCCTGTACCAGATTATTTTGAGCGGGAACAAGAGCTTTGGACGATGAAGGAGCGCCTGGATTATAACCTTGATATGGTCTGGCTTGTGCAAACTGACCCTGTCCTTGATTATAATTTTGAAAAGAGGGTCTACTTGTTTGTCCGAACTGTTGGTATCCTTGATTCGGCCGGTAGTTTTGAGCTTGTTGCTTTTTGAGAGCCACTAATTCGTTGATCACGCTTTGTAACAAGCTCTTAACTTCATGGAGGTCATTGGGCGAGGTAGTAGTTGGCTTTTCTACACTAGGCAGAAGAGCTAAGGTGGGTGCAGCAGTTTGAACTGGAGGTGGCAATTCAGGAAAGAGCGGCATATGAGGTCTAGGGGCTATCTTTCCTGCTTGCACCAGGTAATTTTCAGCGGCTATGGCTATCTCATAAGCACAGGTAACACTTGTCCTCCCATGGACTATATCATGACAGAAATATCATTGTTCAAAGCTTTCAGGTAAGAGAGAAAAGCATAGCTTGGGGTCGGCCTCACTAAAATGGGGATTTTGTCCCAGGTCTTTTGAAACTTGGTATTGAAATCCTGCATGAATTCATGTGGAGTTCTTTTCATGGTGGTTAATTGCTCAGCAAGAGAGAGGTGGTCACTCTTCTCTCCAAATCTGTTTGTCAAGAGTGTCTAATTCGTTCCATGTGTCAACTGAATTCATAGGCAAAGTCTCCTACCAGTCCAGAACCTTACCCTTAAAAGACAACGTCAGCAACCTGATGGCTATGTTCTCTTCAGTGACATTATGAATGTTACAGAGGTTGGCGCTATTTTTGATATGCTCAATAGCGGTAATAGGCCTCTCTCCATTAAAGGGAGGAACACTCTTAAGGGATCTCCCTGGGATTGGGTCATAATGCGAAAGGTTTAAAGGGCTCTAACCATGGAAAGCTACAAAAGGTAAAGCCGTGGCGATGACAGGGTTCAACCGGGGCCTTCTAGTGTAAGTGTATTTTATGGTAGGTCTGAGAAATTGGTTTGTTGTATAGGGACAAGTCCTTGCAAACTTTAGCCGCCTTGCTGAGTTTAAGGGTAGCTCAACGAATTAGAAAGGGACACCCTTGGCAGAAGATCTTGTAGTGACCTTAGGCATGGGATGTCAGGCTGATCTCTAACCAGAGACTGATGTTCTTGAAAATAAAGTCATCAAATGTTGGGTTAGTTGTTCATTCTTGTAGTAACAAGACCAGCACCAATCTTGGAACGTCTCTGAGCATTAAAATTGGTCCCACCGAGCGTGTCAAAAACTGTTGACGCTGTGGATTGCACCATTGAAAGAAGGCTCGGCTTCTCTCTTCCACGCGGCACAATGGAGACTTCCCTCTTGCTGTGGGCTTGGCAAAACTGAGGTAAGAATCTCTAGATAAGGGCTAGCTCCCTTTGATGCATCTTTGAGGTCTTTGACTGCTACTTATTAATAATGGGGGGGGATGAAAAGAGAGAAGTATATAACCAAAACAAAAACCTATCTAAACAGTGATGCACCAAATGATTTTGATCTACTAAGCTATATCAACACTTCAGACCAAAAGGGGGCAAACAGACACTTTATCTGACAAAAAGACCAGACTGTAGGGCGCTTTAACATGGGGTTTAATGAAGACACAAGGAAAAGGAACTTACCACATGCACTGCAGAAAACACACTGTGAGATAACTACTCTTCTGTCTCGACGCTCTAGATGAATCACTTCTTGTTGACTAGCAGAAATAGTCTTAGCTACACTAGGTATGTTGGTGTTAATCTTATGAAAGCATCAAGCTAAAATGACTGAACACAGAGTTGACACACATACTCAAAAGTATAACCAATCAGATAGAGGTAAAACACATTCTTATTGATCCAAAGGTAAAATTTGGCAGGGCTTCACCTTACACAAGTGAGAAATACAATTCTCAACTGAGAGGTTACAATATATAGCATGAAGAAAAAGACTTTTGACGCCTTTAATAACAATCGGCCCATGCTGCGTTGAACACCTAGGAAAGAGGAATTTGTTCATGCTAGTGTCATCCTTCTAGAAACGGCCTGAAAGAACCATGTTGTTGCTTGTCGCAGGTATTGACTTTGCAGCCTAAATCGTCTTAAATGTTCTTGCAAAAGCATGGGTTGATTTGTCATTTGAATAACAAGGCCGCTTCTCAGTGAAGTTTGCGCAACTGTCTGCTCATTAATGTAAAATAGAGAAAAACGGACCACTCTATTGAATGCTCGTGCTCCCCTTGACGACCACTTGGTGGAGACTGTTTCATCCGCAGTAATAACTTCTCTGCTGACACTTTTTGTGCCACCTAGACTATTCTATCTGCTCCTGCGCTTGCCTTTTGTCTTTTCCTGGTAACTCGGCCCGCAGGGCTATCTTTCATCTCCTCCTAACTCTTCGGGCTCCTTTCTCGGCGGGTCACTGAGTTTCCTTGCGGCCTTGTGCCTTTGAATTCCTTCTAGACCACGCTATTGAGTTCTTTCAGGCACTTGCTCGAAGGAATTGTCTCTTTGGTCTGTCTTCAATGGCCGACGCATCCCATTAAAATTGACGTCTGCGGGCCAGTCACTATTCGAAAACCAACAACGACTTCATCAGCGTAAAATTGACGTCCGCAAGTTTGTCATCGTTTGAAAACCAATGGCTATTTTGCTGCCTTGAATTTGACGTTCGCGCGCTTGTCACCGGATGTTTGAACTCCAACGGCTAGTTCACTATGTTAAGGTTGACGTGCTCGGGCCCGTCATCCCTTTGGTAATTCCTTCGGACTTTTGCAAAATAAACCCTCCCAAAGGGAGGGTTATCTTCTAAAAAAGAAGAGAGTCCCTTTTCGGCAGCCGAGAGTCCCTTGCAAGGGCACTTGCCCTTCGGGCTCCCTTGTCTTCTCAATTCCTTCGGACATTTTGCTCGAAGGAAATCTTTCCTTCAAAGTTTCGGCCCTTTCCTTCGGTCTTTTCCTTTGATAAATTCCTTCAGACAAAAGTTCGAAAGAATTCACCCTTTGGTTCTTCCTTGGAATTCCTTCGGACGAAAGTCCGAAGGAATCCCTTGTCTTTTTCTTTGGATTTCCTTCGGACAGAAAATCCGAAGGAATCCTTTGCCTTTTGCCTTGTTCCCTTTTCCAAATGTGCTCACTGCCCTCTGCAAGGGCACCTGGGGTCCAAAATTGCCCTTTGGAGCCTGCTTGAACGGTCCCATTTGCAACTTGACTGCCCTCCGCAAGGGCGCACTTGCCCTTCGGAGCCTTGTGAAAGACTCATTCCTTTGAAACTGGCCCATTCCTTTGCCGAAAGGCTTGTGCAAACCAACTGCCCAAAGCGAAATAAGCCTCCGGATCAACCCGAAAATCTACAAGGCCCAAGTCACTTGGCTCTTTATAGAAACAGGTCTATTACAAAGGAAAAACATAATTGTAGTAAGGTGAATACATCAAAAGACCGATTGCTTAGGACAGTAGGGAAGGAAGGGAGACCAATTTTTGGCTTGTAGGACCAAAAATGGTCAACAGGTATTCCTTTTGAATTTGTAACTTATAAAAGAGCAAGGTCTAGGAGGGTAAATCCATATCCTCAACGAGAATATTTACCTCCCCCTCATCTTATCGTTCTAAACACTGCAATCCCCACCATCTAGATGGCCGTTAGAAATCAAGTGTTAGCTCTATTCAATAGGGGAAGTCCACTGAATCTAGCACAGTTAAATGACATTCATGTATCTGCCCTCAAAAATATTCCATTCTTCTCAGGAGAAAATCAAACAACCCCTATTGAGCATATCCAAGATGTGGTTAATCTTTTTTCAGTTCATGTTGTTGAGGATAATGTTGTTATTAAATTGATTGTTGCTTCTTTCAAAGGAAAATCATTATAGTGGTATAGAACCCTCCCACTTAAATCCATTTCCACCTGGGATGAATTGGGTGCAGCGTTAGTCAAGCAGTTTGAAGACAAATCTGATCACTTATCTTTAGTTGAGCAATTAATTGTCATACAGAGAGCTCATGAGTTCGTGTCCGATTTTAATCTCAGATTCCAGAAGACATGGACCAAGATACCGGTTCTGATTAGGCTATCCCCTGAATATGCATTTATGTATTTTTTGAAAGCTCTTAATTCTGACATTAGTGTGATGATACAGTCAATGGGTGGTACTACTTTGCCAGATGCTTATTGTTGTCAATCTGGAGCTGAGCCCTGAATCGAAGACGTGCATGGAATGGCCAATCCTCTGTCCGGTTGAAACAATGGGATCCTCTCATGAGGGTGGGTGCCTCAATAATGAGAAGAACCTCCAGAGAAGGCTGGTTCCTATAAGATGTATCAATGAGGATCTCTACTCTATGCTGCGGACTACCATGGAAAAGGGAGAAGGAAACTTTAAGGGGAAATCCTACCTAATAAAGGTGATACTCCAAAATATTGATCCACTCAACTTGTAACCTAGAACACTGAACAAACAAGGGAAAAGGAAGACCTTTGATTTCAATCGACCACTATGCATAAGTATTTTGTGAGAAGGTTCGATCCAATGACCAAAACATGAGGGAAAAATGATGGAGAGAGGTCTGATACAAGACACTTTGCAGCCACCTAACATCCACTTATAGCTTTAAAAAAAGACTTAAAGAACACTTAACATGACCTGCATAATACGGTAAGCTAGCAACTAGGTACGAATCAGAATTTGGGAAGGGAGAGAAATCTACCACATATGCAAACTGCTGAATGAATATACACTATGCCAACACTTGAAATCTGAAAGTACAGTCCTATTGATTGAAGAGGTTACACAACTCACCAATGGCAGAGTCTAGTCTAGCCAAGAGAGGGATCCTTTTAATCAAGGTTGAAAGCCAATTTATAGAGAATTACAAAAGCCAAAGATTGGCATTGAAAAATTTGAAGAGAAAGATTAACTTAGATTAACTCAAGCTGACTTGGCCTTTCAATAGAATATGTTTTCTTTTTGTCTTTGCATGAAGCTTCTTGTGCTTGAGGAAGTGAACTTGTCTTTGTTTTGAACCGCCCACCTCTCTTTGCATGGAAATCCACGCCAATGTCAATTTTAGAACTCTACATGAGCTGCTTGGTGCCGAGTTGGAACGTTTGAAAGCTGAGTTGGACGATGAGATCATTCTTCTTTGCATGGAAAACTCTTGGTAGATGTGGCGTTTAACAATTAGTCAACTCTAAATCTAGAACAGTGAACTTGTCTTTGCATGAAGTTTCTTGTGCTTGAGGAAGTGAACTTGTCTTTGTTATGAACCGCCCACCTCTCTTTGCATGGAAATCCACGCCAATGTCAATTTTAGAACTCTACGTGCGCTGCTTGGTGCCGAGTTGGAACATTTGAAAGCTGAGTTGGACGAAGAGATCATTCTTCTTTGCATGGAAAACTCTTGGTAGATGTGGCGTTTAACAATTAGTCAACTCTAAATCTAGAACAGTCAACTCGACGTTCGAATTTGGAACTCCAGTTGAAGCTGAGTTGGACCTTTGGATGCATGAGTTGATCCGGAGATGAGCAGGACTTCAACAACCAGTCAACTAAAGCTTTGACTGGTCAATCAAAAATAGCCCTTGCTTGCATGTAATTTTATCCTATTCTGGTCTACTTGTTCTTGTCTATTTTTGGCGGGATTCTATATTTGGATGTATCTTGTCTATAGTTGTCTATATTTCCTCTGTTTGGCCTTTTTCAACTTCCCATCGCTTAATCTGAGGTCAACTTCCCGTGGTTTAATTCTTTCGGAATTTTGGCTTTAACTTTGTTTCAACGGTTACTTCCCGCAATCAAAATTTGACGTCTCGCGGGACGTCACCCTCTGGTATTTTCTCGGGCTTATTTTCTGTCAAGCCCCTTAGTCTTCTTATTTCCTTCGGAATTCTTGTTGACAATTTCCTTCGGAAGGAATCCTTCGGACTTCTATGTTTTCTCCCCAGCTTTATTTCCTTGGATGTTCTTGCGGCTTTCTTAGCTTCATCTTTTGCCTTATTTCTTTCAGGATTCTTTGCCGCATTAATCCTTTGGACAAAAAGTCCGAAGGAATTCCTTCGGACTTTTTGTCCGAAGGTTTCCTTTGTTTTTTTCCTGTTTGCTTGCCTCGTCGGCTTTTCTCCACGGGCTTGTCTTCCTTGGCTTACTCTGAATTTCTTCGGACTTTTTGTCCGAAGGAATTCCCTTGAACAAAATATTCCTTCGTCTTTGCCTTCCCTATTTCTTCAGACTTTGTCTTCTTTGTAATTTTCCAAATTTCTTCGGGCTTTTTGTCCGAAGGAATTCCTTCGGACAAAAATCCCGAAGGAATTAATCCTTGGCTTTTTTAACTCCACTGAGAATGCCCTTCGGACTTTGCACAAAGGTCCAGGGACCGACCAAGTGCCCTCCGCAAGGGGCTTCTGTCCCTTCATCTATGCCTTTGTCGAAAAAACTGTAGGGTACCCGAGTTTTTGCAGGGGTCCCGAATTTGATGTGTACTTTCCCGAAGGGTAGGTGCCCTTCGGGATTGTTGAAAATGACCCTTCCGAAGGGTACCTTGCCCTTCGGGTTTCTTGTTTTGCCCTCTTCATCTGCCTTCCAAAGACACCCTTTGCTGAGAATGTCCTTCGAATTTCTTTGGACTTTTGTCCGAAGGAATTATTACTTGGCTTTTCCTTGCTTTTTGGGCAGACTTTTGGATTCTCCAAAGTATTCCTTCAGACAAAAAGTCCGAAGGAATTACTTCCTTTGTCTTAGGCTCTTTCCTTTGTTATTTCCTGCGGACTTATGTCCTTAGCACTTCTCCGAAGTTATGTCCTTAGCAGAAGCCTTCTTTGATGAACCATTCATTCGAACAAAACCTATTGTAGCAAAGGCCCTTACCAAAGAAAAAACAATGTATTCTTTCTTCCTTGGCTAGAGACGTGAATTTTGTGAATGGCAAGAACCAATCTGCACTGTGGAAGAATTGTCAACACTCATGAAGTTGCAATAAGCACAAAAAATAATTTGATACAAGTAGGTAAGCTATCTCCAAGACCTCCAATGCCCATATTTTCAGAGTTAAGTTCTATATCAGCCCCACAAGTTCTTCAAATTCCATCCATGGCTGCAATTCTAGCACCTCAAGTTCCTATTGCAGCCCCTACTAGTCAAGCTAGTGAGATAGAAAAGTTGAAGAAAAGTTTGCTACAATCTTTTGGAAATGAAATAGTACAACTCAAAATGCAACAATTTCAATCAAATAGGCCTTATCAACAGCAAAATCAAAACAACTATCAGTCCTTCAAAGATCAAAGGTCTCTTTATCAAGGTTTCAAAGAAAATAGAACGCCCTATCAAGCACAAGGAGCCATAACTCCAACCAAGCCATACGTTGGTCTTGATCCGAATACTCCTTCCACTTCAAAAGCCATTGTTCCAACCCCACTTCAAAATAATTTGGTGCAGGATTCAGGTTGGCAGCCCTCAAATCTCAATGATGCTCAAAACCAAGCCTTGGTATCACAGAACATCACCATGCCACAGAGGACACAAGAAGAGTTCTCTTTTCAAGGAGGTCAATATCAAGATACAGGGCTGACATCACAAGGAGTGACTCATCAAGTTCAAAGGCAGCCGGATGCTATTAATGTAAATTGGTAGGTCGATGATCATGTTGCTTTTACTCAAGATATTAAAACTAACGATTCAAGTGGTCAAGTTGTAGCTATAACCTATCAGAGAACTAAAAGAAGAGTTGTTGATGAAACTTAAGCGGTAGTAAATACTTCAAGTACTCCTAGTATTGTTGCTAAAAGTACAAAAGAGCAGCTTGATGGCCCCACAACCCAGAAAACTCAGAATATAGAGGTTAATAAAGTGCAGCAAATACATCTAATTCATGAGCAGCAAGTACCTCAGAAAGTGCAATCAAAGGTTAGTGCATCTCAGTTCAGTATTGTAGATCAAATAAAAAAGTCTAACATCAGCATTAACATGTGGGATTCTCTTTCAATTCCAGGGCAAAAGGATAAACTCATTCAAGAACTTTCAGCTCTTGAATTATTTTCAAAACCGGTTGAGAAAGAAGGTGTTGTCTTGACAAATTCGGATCAACCAACTAAGCAACGGGTGCAGCAAGGAGATAAGATGTCAAAGGTGGACAAAACTAAGGTAAAATCAAAGAAAACTCCTTTTTATCTTTCTTTGATAGTGGGTGATACTTTGGTTCATAATTGTATGGTGGATAGTAGAGCTAGCAGTACAGTAATGCCCAAACAAATTGCAAACAAGCTCGGCCTTGTTTATGAGCCAAATACTAAAGGGATATTGCATTTGAATGGTTCACCAGCAAAGACAGTAGGCATTATCAAAGATTTAAAATTGACATTACATGTTTGTCCTAACGTTACTATTCAACAGGTTGTAGTGGACTTGCCTCCTTATTTCGATGTGCCTTTCAAGGGACTTCACCTCAAAGATTGGGAGATATTTATCAACTGATTGGACCTATTTGTTGTTCAGAACCAAGTATGGTACAAAGGTAACAATTCATTTAGAGCCTATTGCACATTTTCATATGGAGCCTTATATGCCAAATGTGGTCAATGCAATATGTATTATCTCAGATGAAATATTACGAACTAGTGATGTAGAAAAGGACTTGCTTTTGGATGGAGTTCCAGATTTGTTTCTTGATGAGTAGGCTTCTACCTTGCATAAGCATGATCCCTACAAGTTGATTGAAGAGGACGGTCTTGGTGTGTATTGTCTTCACCAGAACGATGCACCAATTCCAGCCATGGTCAAAGAAGACAAATCTAATGAAGGCTTGTGGCAATTGTATTTTGATGAATCAAAAAATAAGTATGGAATCGGAGCTGGAATGATGTTAATTTCTCTTATAGAACAAAGGTATTTCTCCTCTATTAAATTTCAGTTTCGCTATTCAAACAACGTTGCTGAATATGAAGCACTAGTTCACGGTTTGCAATGGGCTAGGAAAATGAAAGTAAATTGTTTGCAAGTGTTTGGAGATAGTGAACTTGTAGTCCACCAAGAGGTTTGAATGTATGCAAGAATCTGTTGCTTAAATCTTACAGACACAAAGTTTGGGATTTACTTGAATATTTTTAGGCTTTTAATATTCAGGCAATACCAAGAGATAGGAATAAACATGTTAATAGGTTGGCTACTGTTGGGACACAATTTAACATTCCAGCTGATGTAAAAAGTGACATTTTTCAGTCACATATAAAGGTAGTTGTAAGGCCTTCTGTTCCAGATAACCGAGAGAATTGGCAGGTGTTTGAAAATGACAATCAAATTGTGAGATTTTTGCAAGAGGCTGAGTTTTCTTTAAGAAATCAGTCAAAACACTTACAGCAGTATGGTGACTAGATTGTACAACTGAAAACGAATAGGCTACCCAAGGGATTGGTCACTCTTGAAAATATTTTCAGTGAAGATGATGAGCTAAAGAAAGAGAAACCATCCTTGTCAAAAAAGGAAGAGCACTATGCCAATGTAGAGATTGTAGCTGATAAAATTTTGGAATTGGGCAAGATATGCACTCCTCCACAAAAGAAAGCTTTCATTGATTTATGCATGAGTTTTGTTGATATATTTGCATGGTAGTATAGTGATCTCAAAGGTTTTGATCCAAGTTTGGTTCAACACACCGTTGAGTTAGAAGAGGAAACTAAACCAGTGAGACAAAGACAAAGGCCAATCAATCCAAAGCTTGAGCCTTTGATAAGAGCTGAGCTTCACAAGCTCATAGAATCAACTATTATATTTCCAATCAAGCACTCAACTTGGGTGGCGAACCTCGTTTCAGTACGGAAAAAAAATGGTGAGATCCATTTGTGTGTTGATTTCTGTGATTTAAATAGGGCTTCGCTTAAAGACCACTATCCATTACCATCAATGGAACAAATTTTATAGTTTGTTGCAGGTTCAGAGAGGTTTTCCTTGTTGGATGGATATAGTGGTTACAATCAGATTTTGGTCAATGAAGAGGACCAATTCAAGACAGCCTTCAAGACTAAATGGGGGACATTTGCATACAGAAATATGCCATTCGGTTTGTCTAATGTTGGAGCAACTTTTCAGAGAGGCATGGATATGGCCTTCCAAGGCCTTCTTAATAGGTTTGTGCTTATTTATTTGGATGATATAACAGTGTTTTCAAAAGATGCAGAAGATCACATGGTTCATCCCAAGCAAGTTTTTGAAAAGTGTAGGCAATTTGGGGATATCTATAAATCCCAAAAAGTGTGTATTTTCAGTTCATGAAGGTATGCTTCTTGAAATATAGATTCTGAAAGGATTCAATCCATTCTTGCACTCTCCTTGCCTAAGAGCAAAAAGGCTTTGCAAAGTTTCTTTGAAAAAATCAATTTTATAAAGAGATACATTTCAGATTTCGCTACTATAGCTAAACCACTTACAGCCATGCTAAAGAAAAATCAGAACTTCAGCTGGTCCAATGAGGGAGTAAAAGGGTTTGAAGATGTTAAGAAAGCCATAGCAAGTGCTCCGACGCTTTTAAATCTAGATTTTACAAAAGATTTCATTTTGTATATGTGTGCTAATATGGACACCATTTATGGGATTCTTATGCAACAGAATCATGAAGATTTGGAGTAGCCAATAGCTTTCTACAGCCAAGGCCTAGAGGAGTATGAAACAAGGTATTCTTTTGTTGAAAAGCATGTCCTTTCAGTTATAAGATCTCTGAAGAAATTTAGGCACTTTAATAATAAAATACATCTAATGGTTGCTCATCCAAGCATCAAAGAATTTCTTTTGAACAAAGACAAATGAAAAGAGAGTTGGTTGTATAACCAAGGTAATGGAATATGACGTGGAAATTAAGGTTACAAAGTTGGTTAGAGGCAAAGGACTTTGTAAGCATCTAGCTCAGGATTTGCAAGAAACTAATGAAGTTGTTTTAGTGTCAAATGATAAAGAGATTGTTGTTGTTCACACCTCACCTCCAGCTTGTTTCGTGATTTGGTAAGCTATTTGCAAGATGGTTTTTACCTTTCTCACCTAAGTGCTTCAAAAAGAAGGTATTTCAGATTGCAATCAATTCCATTCTTGCTCGTTGATGGTGTTTTGTTCAAAAAGGATATTAATGGAATGTTACTAAGGTGTTTGGAACCAAGCCAAACTCAAAGATTACTTGAAGAATCCCATGATGGACATGGTGGAGGACACTTTTCCGCAAGAACTACAACACTTAAAATCATGAGAGGTGGGTACTATTGGCCTACTATATTTGGTGATTGCCATACATGGGTTAGGAAGTGCAAACAATGTGCGATGTTTGTAGGAAAAGTTAAACTTGCAGCCTTGACCCTTCAACCAATTGCAGTGGATTAGTGTTTTGTCCAATGGGGATTGGATTTTATTGGTCTCATTAATCCTCTTTCGAGTTTAGGGCATAAATGGATTTTAACAGCTACATATTACTTCACACGTTGGACGGAAGCAATTGCATTGAAAGAAGCAAATGAAATTGACGTTCTTGATTTCTATGAAGGTCTGCTTACTAGGTTTGGAGTTCGTTTAACCATTATTTCTGACAATGCAATGGCTTTTGTGGGTTCTAGGATTAGCCAATGGGCTGTCCAACATGGAATTTATCTCAGCACTTCATCGAACTACTATCCACAAGGAAATGGCCTTGTTGAATCTACAAACAAGAACCTCTTAAGGATCATATGAAGGACTATTGGAGACAATCAGAGGTCATGGCATCTCAAGTTGAAGTCAACTCTATGCGCTGATAGGATCACTTACAAGAGGTCAATAGCCAACTCTCCATACAAGCTAGTATATGGTAAGGATGCAAGATTACCTATTTCTCTTGAGTTTGTAGCTTTAGAACTAATGCATCAACTTGAGTTGTTGGAGAATGAGCCTATGAAAATCAGGTATGCAGAGCTTATGGAGTTGGAAGAGACAAGAAATCAATCCATGCTAGCCATAGAAAGTCATCAGGCACAGGGGAAAAGAATGTTTGACAAAGGAGCTTCCTCATGAAGCTTCAATGAGGAGATTTAGTCCTCAAGTGGGATGAGGATCGAGCCAAATCAGGAAGGCACACGCAGTTTGATTCCCTTTGGAGTGGTTCATATACGATCTCCAGCTGTAAATCCCACAACGCCTTCGAACTTGCTAAGATGGACGACCAAGAGCTTACAATCCCAGTCAATGGGATACATCTGAAACATTGTTATTGAAGAGCAAAGCTCTATGTACATAGTTGTTTTTGCTTTCCTCCAAGTGTTGTTCAAGCACAATAGTTTGCTTCAGTTTTGTTCAATAAGTGTTTGTTTGCACATTTGCTTCTTAGTTAGTTTTCCTGCTTTCGTGTTTTTCCCTTCCTTTTTGAGGGAGAAAGGTTACTTCAGCCAAGGTCAGGAGGAGATTTTCAGTCAGAAATCAGGTTCATCATTTGGGAGTTTGAATTGCATCTATATGGTCTGAGTTCTCTAGCATAGTAGGTATGCTTCCCAACAGAGTCGCCAAAAATGTTGATAATTTTGCCCCCCACAGGGCAAATTGTCACCCCTACACTTCGGAACTTTGCTATGGTGCCAAGTTTGTCTTGTGAATCAGTTTTGGGGTCCTTAAATGAGCATTTACAGCCACCCAAGTGGTCATCTACAACCAGTTGAATTTTAGTCATGCAGAGGTTTCCAAGGAACTTTCTTGATTATAGCCAAATGTGCAAATACAACCAAGACATACAAGTTGTAAGTTTAGTTATTTTGTCTTCCCAAGGAATTTTTTCGGGCTATAAGAGGTGGACTATTTCTTTGGACATTCTGTCTGAGAGAAAGAGCTCTCAAAGAACTATGTAAAAGTCCAGAAAAATGACTAAGTGGCAGTCGTTCAAAGCTTATTTTCTTCGGACTTTTTGTCCAAAAGAAAAAGAGAAAAGCACAGTTGAGAAGACCCGAAGGGTATGTAACCCTTCGGGTTGGTTCACTTTATGGTTTTCAAGTCAAGACAAAAGTTCCAAAGCACAATTTCAAAAAGCCCGGGTGCCCTTCAAAAAGCCCAGGTGCCCTGCAATTCTTTCGAAGGACACTTTTGAAGGCAAAAAGGCCCTTTTGGAGGGTACTTGGTCGGTGTCAGGACCCTTTCAAAATTTCTAAAAGGCACTTTTGAGGACAAAAAGCCCTTGCGGAGGGCACTTGATCGGCGAAGTGGACCTTTACAATACTTCCGAAGGTCACTTTTGGAAGAACCTTGCCCTTGCAGAAGGCACCCAGGTGACTAACAGGACCAAATCAAAAAGCTCAAAGGGCAATTTTGGGAAGCAAAAGCCCTTGCAGAGGGCACCTTCATAAAATCAAGGGACACTTCAAATAGAAAAGAATTTCCTTCAGACTATTTGTCCGAAGGACTTCCTTCGAACAAAAAGTCCAAAGTAATTCAAGGAAAAGGTCCGACGGAGGATATACTTGGGAAAAAAGCCCGATAGAAATAAAAAACAAAGGTAAATAAGGAAATGAGAAAATTTAAGGAAATCCTTCAGAATAATTGTCAAACAGGAAATCCGCGGGAATATGAAGTCAACAAAAGCCCGAAGAAAACCAAAGGGCAAGACATAAGAGCCTAAAAGAATAAATTCGAGAAAATTGGCAAGGAAACGAATTCCTTCGGACTTTTTGTCCAAAGGAATTCCTTCGAATAAAAAGTCCGAATGAATTTGGGAGGACAAAAAACCCGATAGAAAAGACAAGGGCATAAGCTAAGGCCAAAAAAGAGAAAAGGAAATGCCAAGCCCGGGAAAGAGAAGAGACAGAGTCCTTTGGACAATTTGTCTGAAGGATGAAAACTAAACTAAAACCCAAATCTCGAATTAAAGTAGAACATGGGAAAAGCCAGAGAAAAAACAAATAGGACTGAGCCAGAACTGAACAAGAAGTAAGACAAATGTACAAATAGAGGCATGAGCAAAGACTGAAGCAGAACTGAACATGGACATAAGCATGAATAGCGAATAAAACAAACACAGAATAAAGACAAAGGCAGGATGAACAAAGATCATGCACAGACTAACGTGAGTGATCCAACGAAGTGAACGCGTTTAAGAAAACAAGCATGCTTCAGTTCTTAAAATAGAGTTGTCTTGCATGATAAACGGGCAAAGCGTTGAACTTTCAAACAGCTAGAAATTCCATGCACGCACTGTCGTCTCAAAGCTCGAAACATTCTGGCGGTTCAAATGTAATTCTTAATTTAGCATTTGCATTGATTTCATGTAAAAGGGAGACTTTCAAACATTCCAGCAGTTCGAGTGAATTTGACTACTCTTGTTTTGAAGTTGACTAGTTTTCAAGTCAAGACATCTATTCGTAGATGTTATGCATCCAGAGCTTGTCTTCTTCTTTTTCGATGCCAAGGATTCTTCATGCAATACAGCCAGGTATAAGTCAAGGAAAGACAAATTTGAAAGACTCATGCAATGCAATTTGGACTTGAGCTAATGAAGAGTTAACTTCCTCTCATATTTCCAACGCCAATCTCTTGGTTTTTTGTAATTTTCTATATTAATGGCTTTTCAGCGTTGTAAAATATATCCCTCTTGGTAAGACCAGACTCTGTCATTGATGAGTTGTGTAACCTCTTTAATCAATAAAAGGAATGTACTTTCAGATTTCAAGTGTTGGCATAGTGTACATTCATTCAGCAATTTGCATACGTGGTAGATTTCTCTCCCTTCCCAAATTTTGATTCGTACCTAGTTGCTAGCACATCATGTTATGCAGGTCATGTTCAATGTTTTTATGTCTTTTGTTGAAGCTATAAGTGGATGTTAGGTGGCTGCAAAGTGTCTTGTATCAGATCTCTCTCCATCGTTTTTCCTCACATTTTTGTCATTGGATCGAACCTTCTAATGAAATACTTATGCATAGTGATCAATTGAAATCAAAGGTCTTCCTTTTCCCTTGTTTGATTTAGTGTTCAAGGTTCCAAGTAGAGTGGATCAACATTCTAGTGTATCACTGTCATTAGGTAGGATTTCTCCTTCAAGTTTCTTTCTCCATTTTCCATGGTAGATTCAAAGCATAGAGTAGAGATTTGCATTGATACATCTTATAGGAAACAACCTTCTCTGGAGATTCTTCTCACCATTGAAGCACCCACCCTCGTGAGAAGATCCCATTGTTTCAATTGGAGAGAGGATTAGTCATTTCAACACGTCTTCGATTTAGGGTGCAACTCCAAGTTAACAACAATCCCTATTTTGAAATATCTTATATAAGGGAATTCTATTATTGGCAAGTCCCAAGGGACTCAAGTGGAGCTACACATACAAGAAGGCCATTTGAATCAAACACTTGCTAAATGCACAAGAAAAATTTGTTATATGCTATTGCTCCTAGAAAACAATGTATTTGATTGCGTATTCTTACCACAATCACATTTCTATTCTTACTGCAATCACAAATTTTGATAGCTACAACCACGACATCTTCATACTATATATTTGCTTTTGAAACCTCCCCAAAAATCATTTTAGTTCAAGAGTACCAATATAAAGTGTGTTATTTATTAGAATAGTATTCTCTTCTAGTAGAGGAGCAACTGAAATGCCTCCAAGCTACAATGTATTGATCTTGTAGGATTAGGTGGGTTCCAATTGTTAGTGACTACGTGGCTAATTCTGCAGGGTCATATGGTTATCATGATGTTTTCTCCAACTTCTCTTAATGTTAATGCAGTAGTTCCCCTTGATTGACATAAAGTTAGTGTTATCCATTTTAAATGGGCTACACCTTTATCCACCTTGTCATGTCATCAATACGCTAAGGATCCCCTTGACAAAATTGTCTTTGGTACAAAAATGGGTATGAAATGTAGGGAAAATACCAAAGACATGAAATGTTTTTTGAGAGTTCTCTAGTATAAAAATATTTCCTTGAAAGAGATATTAATGTCCACCAATGATCAAAATAAGTCATTGGTACTCAAAAATTAATAGAAGTTACAATATCTAATCAGGAGTGCTAAAAGGAAATTCCAATGGCTAAAGTTGAAAATAATTTAAAACTAAATCTAAGAAGAAAAGGAAAATTGATATGTAATCGACACCTCATTTCTTGGACGAAAGGCAACATCAAGACCTTCAAAACGATGGGTTGTTCATTTTACATGAGGGTAATTTTATAGCTGGTGGATGGTGTCATTTGTCGCCTTGACTATCCCTAGCGGCATTGGTCTCATGACTTGAGGTTTCCCCTCGGTCAACTGAGGGTGTGCTCACACTAGTTGCAAGTTGAGACATAACCAAATCTATTGTCTTTGCTCCCTCATGGAGGTGGAGACTGAAAGCACTTCATTTTCAGATGCCCTATTTATTATGAGATCCAAGGGAGATACCAATATCTTTACAAAGACTTGGGAAACTCTTCACTTTCTTTTGGTACTCAGATCAATGATACTTGACACTTTTTCTTCGAGAAGTTGTCACTCTTTAACACAGGGCATTGTAGGGATCCATTATGGCGCCCAGGTTGATCACCTCTTTCTTTTAGCCCCTCATGGAGGTTGCCAGCATCAAGCGCCCTTTAGATACTATTTCTTCATGTGTTGATGGGGGTAGGTCAGTGAGGCAGCACTCATCTCTACACAACATTACTACTAAAGTGCCCCAGCACACCAGCTCACGATGACAGTAATCCACTGCTGCTCAACATCATGGGTTTGCTCCTTTGCATCGTGGATCTACTCCTTTGCGACTGCTTCATGGGTTGTAGGGACAAGCACACATGATGAGTTTCTTCACTGCCAGGGGAGTTTGTTCAGCCTTGGATGTTAGGAGGGATTGAAAGATCCCTGATGGATCTCTTCTATTGAACTGCTGTAATATTTTTGTATTTTCTATTGAAATTTGTGTTTTTCTTTGTTTTTGGTTTTTGGATGAATTTTGCAATAAGAAAAGAATTGAGATGCAAATGCATGAACGAATTATGGAAATTAAACCTAGGTACAACCAAATCCAGATTTGAAGGAGCAGAATTTCTAAATATTTAATCAAATACTCGCTGATTACAGAATGCTAATAAGTCGGGCAGAATACAATGTTAAACAGCCAACCTGAATCACCGAAGAAACTATAAATCAGAAAGGACGGCAGCCAGCTGAAAGTCTCCTTAATAGATGCGCTGTTGTGATCAGAATTAGCTGTCAAATACAGCCGTATGAATTCGGAATTGGCCAGGTACAACAGTACCACAAGAATCTTCTCCAAACTGAAATCGCCCCTCTCTAATTGCTGCGCTCTGCCAAATTACAATCCAGCACCTTGCAAGAGGAAGGGCGCCAATCACCACGGACAGGAATAAATATAGACCACTGTGTGGGGGCTACGTCCCACCAGGAAAGCGACTGGGGTTTTCGTCCCAATGCTCAACGCCTCCAAGCGCCTTCTCCAAGAGAAAATGAAAATGCTAATTGATGCCTTCTTCCTTTCCTCTAATCGCCTCTTATAGCCTTTTTCAAACTTATCCGATCCCCTAAAAGTGGACCAAGGGCGCTTAAGTCATGATTATTATAATTTTCATTTAAGAAGCCGAGTGCATAGAAAATAATGCCTTTTTCCAATTTAACAGAAATCCGTCCCCCGAAAGGCTCTGACTTATGAATGAAATATTTAGGAAAGTTCGAGACCTTTCCAACGAGCTATTACACTCCAGTACACGCATCCAGAAGAGGCCAAAAACTCCTTATAACCCCAAATTGGCTATAAACTTAGCCTTATTTAAATAAAAGACGGAAACTTGGTAATATTAAAAATATAACCCAAGTAACCAAGAAATGCCCAACCGACCTCACGAATCATCAAAACAACTTGTCACCTCTCTGTGACTGAAGTCGGAAATCAAGGAACCACTGGTAGTCTCATCCCTAAAATCTAGGGATGCTCCTAAAAACTAGGGAACAAGCCCTATCTCCCTGAAACTGAACCCCAAAGAGTAATCTCATGGAGTCCCAACCCTGGGCCTGACCATGTCTCCTAAAAAGTAGGAGTAACCTCCACAAATGTAGGAACTGCCTCCCAAAAACAAGGAATGTCTCCCAACTGATCAATAACCGCCAGAACACCAAGTCTCCAACACTGAATAACCAAACTGGGTCTCTATACCACCCTGTCAACCTACAAGACCCCATAATAGGCTGACTCACATGTCACTGCTAGACTGGCTAGAGTGGGGACATGACAGGGATTCTAGGGAGAATTATTTTCTTCCTCCTAGGATTATTCAACCTATCCCGCTCAGCCCTAGATACTCCCCAATGAGCATTATTAGATCCTACATTGGCCCTTTCATAGTGTTAGACGATGATATAGACGATTCCTTTGTCCTGAGCACGGTCATAGATGTTTGATGGGCTTACCATCTAGTCTTTTTGGCCTTCATCGGCCCATGCTCTTTGGGGGTTCTTGCTTCCCCCACGTGGCTATTTGTATTGGTACCCTAACCACATGGGTTGGGGTATTTACTGTGTTGGGTTTACCCCTCATTTATTTTCAGTGCTTTTGTTTTTATTTTATTTAGTTAGTCGTTGATCCTAGGGTCCTTTTACCCTAGTACTTTCTATTGTATTTGGATGTATGCTCGAGTCCCATTGACCTAATTTTGGTCATTCATGTGTGTGTGTGTGTGCTTTCTTTCAAATCTGTAAGGCTATTGTCTATCTGATGCATGGTATGTCCAAGATTGATGATCTCAACTCTTAATGTCCATTCTTATTGTATTGACTAGGCCTTTGGTGTAATAACTTCTTTATTTTAGTCTTATTTATGAAAACAATTTAGGGTATACTCATTATCTTCTATTTACTAATAGCTATAGTGTTTTAATTTCTATTTACTGATTTCTTTCTAAATTGTTTTAGTTTTGCAATTATTTTCTAATTTCTAAGGACTTCAAAATTTATATCCTGTTGCCTGATATAAGAAGACAAAATTTGGGTGTATTGATTTTGCTTGTGTTCTAATTTTTATGGTGTTTGAATAGTTATATCTATGAATAATATTTTTTGGTCTTGTTTTTTAATATTGATATTTATGGATATTTAATTTTTTTGTAAATGCCATATTCCCATTTTCAAGAATTTTGAAAGTGGTGTTTTGTCAGAAACCTTTCCCATTTCCTTGTTTTCAGGGAACATAGGTTAACATGAACCCTCCCACTTTCAGTTCAAATTCCAAGAAGAAAATCATGTGGGAAATATATTGCCAGTATTATTCCGATTCATGCAACTAAGAATATGTGTTGTAAGAAATGTCGGCCCTCCTCCCTTGACTTGCGCACCTACCCCCGCCCCCCTGCTCCCCGTTGCTCTGGAAACGTCTCGAAAAATATAAAAAAATAAAGCTAAAACAATAAAAAAAAGAACCCCATTTTTGCTTAAAATGCTATAAATACACACTCACCTCACTCTTATAACACACACAACCAACATTTGCATCCAATAAGGCTGAGGATTTGGTATTTGTGCATTCCGATTTGTGCCTCTTTTCACACAAGTCTAAGGACTATATTCGAGGGCCTAACAAACTTTGGGATATCTTTCTAGAGACTACAGACTTGGATGCTTCCGCATCTACTCTTGCCCAACTTTCGCTACGTGGTGTTGATGATGACAATCAAGGGAGTTTTACACAAGGAGTGGAGAGTGGAGTTAGTGGGAGTGGCATTCATGATTACGAGGTCAATCAATATCTAGATGATTTATTCTAGATTAGAATGTATTTGCAATGTCTACTTTGAACTTTTGAAGCAATGAATGAGTGAACACTATGTATATGAATGAATGAACACTACGTATTTTCAAGTGTTTTATTAAATAATAATAATAATAATAATAAAATGTACGAACATTTCCATAGCGTTTCCAAATCAAGGTTTTTGAAAAATGGCATTTCCATGTTTCTGAAATGTTTCTGTTTCCGTACCCATTTCCATTTCCAAGAAACATAGCTAAGAATGTGAACTTCTCATTCAGATGAGTTAGGCATGATCATGCTTCAACTGTAGAGCATTTATTTTTGTTGACATTACAAAAGGAATAATTTCAAGAAAGATGAAACACATCAAAGAAGATATTTTCATGGTATTTTGTAAGCCTTGAGCTTAGTATTTGGTAGGTGAGAAAGAAAATTTGTCATTATGAAAGAAAAATGTAGATTGGTGTCTGAGACTAAAGAGGACTTGAACTTCATTTGAATTTTCAGAGAAGACTGAGAAGTCTATGTAGTGACAAAGCTTCAAAGTGGATTATAATATATTTCAAAGGACTGAACTGTTTTCAGGTTCCAAAAAAGCTATAAATGAGCATCACATATCGTTGATTGAGAGGAATAGAAGTCTTTAGTCATCATGTTACTTGCAAGTTAAGCAGATAAACATTAAAGAAAGAAAGCTTTGAGAACAAACAGGAAAGATAGTTGATCACATGCCCGCGTGCATAGACGAACCAGACAACAAATGAGAGTGTGTGTGTGTGTGAAGCACATTTCTCCTATCACCATTCATAGCATATAAAGTTGTTTCCCATTGGTTGGGTGTTATTTGTAGCTTATGATCTGATGAACAACGTATATAATGTGATAGTTTACTTTAATTCACTATTGTTTTCTACATACAAAACTTTCTAATTTAATATATAGGATCTCCTCCAATCTTTTCTTCTCTTGTCAATTGTCATAATAGAAAGAAGAAAATTTAAAGATTATAGAGAAACATTATAGTTGATCTAGAACGATAAAAACAGACTGCACAAATAAACAGGTTTTAGAGGCAACAAAATAAGTGGAGACATCAAATTTCCCATGTTGGCCAATGGACACACACTCTATGCAATGGCAACCACTATGTTGTGCATGACACTACAGTCCCAATCGATGGCATTCTACATGGCATGAATCCAAATCCTTATTTCAAGCATGGCATCCCTTCACCGAGTCAAAGATATGAAATGCAGTCTACAAGACTTCTGCAGTATCTCAGGACCCCACTGTTATGTATTTGTCTGTTACTGCTGATATTGGTCGTGAGGCCGTATGCCTCTGGTATTTTCCTACTTATACATGGGGTTAGACAAAATTCAGAACCGATGGGACCACCTTATGTCCCAAATTCTTAGACAACTTACAAGATTTAGTCACTATCTCATATTCTCACCAAGGCTGTACTGATAGCTCATGAACTGATCCACCTTCCTTGTATCCAATTTTTTCAGACTACTCATTCAAACTCTAGCTTGTGCTCTCGTTGTCAACTTGCATACCTCATACCATTGCTACAGTGCTCTGACTGAGAGCAAACATGGTATATGGCCAACGCTTGAATAGCCACTGCTTGTAATTCACTAAGATGATAGCATTTAACACAAGCCTTTTGAATGCAAAACCTAAATGATTACATCCCTGCCTTTGCAACTTGCATCCTACTAGAATTCATTTGCTTTCTACCAACCAATGGAAAAGAATAGCCCATGAATTTTCACCCTCACATGACAGCATTAATACTAAGATTGCAAGCATTTTTCTAGCATGTTCCCATACCCAAGTTACTTAGTGGCACATTAGATTGGCTTAACAAACACATTAGGACTGTCACAATTCCTGAAGATCATAAATGCTAGTGCATAGTGCACAAATGAAAGAAATGTTAGGCTCTTCAAACTTCCCAGTTTTATTTTCAACTTTAACACGGATTCTAGCTGAGCGTTTACTTGATCAGATTCTACTCTTTCAGAGAGTCCAAACTCAATTGCCTTGTATCACGATTTGGATGCAACAGGGCCTTATGTGGTAATATTACTTCTATATAAATTAATATTCTCATCATTATTGTTGTCAACCTAGAGCTGCGCCCTGATTCGAGGACGTGCGTGAAACGGCCAGTCCTCTATCCAGCTGAAACAATGGGATCTTCTCACGAGGGTGGGTGCCTCAATAGTGAGAAGAACCTCCAGAGAAGGCTGGTTCCTGTATGATGTATCAATGAAGATTCCTACTCTACGTTGCTGACTACCATGGAAAAGGGAGAAAGAAAACTTAAAGGGGAAATCCTACCTAAAAGGGGGTGATACACCAGAATTATGATCCTACTCAGCGTGGAACCTTGAACACTGAACGAACAAGAGAGAAGGAAGACCTTAGACTTCAAATTAATCACTTGTGCATAAGTATTTCATGCAGAGGTTCGATCTAATAACTAAAACCTGAGGGAAAATGATGGAGGTCTGATACAAGACACTTTGCAGCCACCTAACATCCACTTACAATTTCAGCAAAAGACAATAAAGAACACTTTAACATGCCCTGCACAAGGATAATATAGCAACTAGGTACGAAACTGAATTTGGGAAGGGAGAAAACTCTACCACTTATGCAAATTGCTAAAGAAATATACACTATGCCACGCTTGAAATTTGAAAGTACAGTCCTTATTGATCGAAGAGGTTACACAACTCTTAATGGCAGAGTCTGGTCTAACCAAGAGAGATTGGATGATTTTTAATCAACGCTGAAAGCCATTATATAGGAAATTACAATAGGCCAAAGATAGGCGTATAAACTTCAAGAGAAAGATTTACTTTTGTTAACTCCAAGCTTTACTTGGCCTTAAAATAAAATATATTTTTCTTTTGTCCTTGCATGAAGCCTATTTGTTTGATGAAGCGCACCCATCCTTGTCATGAACTGTCCACCTCTTTGCATGTAAATCTTCTAGTGGATGCGGCGTTTGATCAATTAGTCAACTCCAAATATGGACTAGTCAACTCCTTGTTAGAACTCGGAACTCCAGTTGAAGCTGGATTTAGTCCTTCGGATGCATGCGCTGAATGAAGACGAAAAGGTCTTTAATGATCAGTCAACTGAAACTTAGACCGTTTATTCGAAAATAGCTCTGATGTTTGAAAATAGCTCTATCATTCGAAAATAGCTCCAGCGTTTGCATGTATCTCATCTAATTTTGATCGTGTCTATTTTCGATAGGATTTCATATTTAATTCTTCGTTGGACTATCTTTTTTTTTGTTTCTTTTGCACAGTCGACTTCCATTTATTTCGTATTTTCTGCTACCTTTTTTAAATTCCAACGGTTACTTCCTGCAGGAAAATTTTGACAGCCTGCAGGACGCCACCCGAAACTGTCACATTTCCTTCGGAAATATTTCTGCGGATTTATGCCTCTGTTATTTTTCTCTGTCGGCCCTTTTGTATTGGTCGCTGACTCATATTTAGGCGGGCTTTTGTTTCGTCGGCTTCCGAATTCCTTCGGACTTTTGTCCGAAAGAATTCATTTCCGTGGTTTTGCCTTGCCTTTTGTCTTGGTCTTGTTTTTCTTTGAGTTTATTCCTTGCGCAAGTTTTTTCGAATTTCAACGGTTATTTGTCTTCGGACTTGTCTCCTGCCTTTTCCGAATTCCTTCGGACTTTTTGTCTGAAGGAATTCATACCTTTAGTTTATTCCAAAGCTTTATCAAACTTCCTTGACTTTTCCCGAGATTTCTGCTGTGTGTCGGGATTTCTGCTATGTGTAGGTCATTCCGAATTCCTTCGGACTTAAAAGTCCAAAGGATTCCAATTGTCTTTGCAAAACTTTGCCTTTTTTCTAACTGTCTTTAGCTTTGCCTTTTGAGAAAGTCCGAGGTCTTCTTTGTTTGACTTGTGTCTTGAGCCACTTCCGAATTCCTTCGGACTTTTTGTCCGAAGGAATTCCTTCGGACAAAAGTCCGCAGAAATTCATTCTCTTTGCCTTTATGAAATGCCTTTCAGGATTCCAATGTGTCCTCCACCAGCTAGTCCAGGTGTCCTCGCAGTCCACGTGTCATCCAGCAGTCCAGGTGTCAGTCCACGTGGCCTCCAGCAGTCCAGGTGTCAATCCACGTGGCCTCCAGCAGTGCCCTTCGAAAAAATTGGAGGCACCCGGACTTTTTGCAACGGTCACTGATTTTTTATTTTCCTCCTGCCCAATGGGTAGGTGCCCTTCAGGAATATTGTGTCCCTTCTGAAGGGTATTCTGCCCTTCGGAACTCTTCAATTTGTCTTTTCTGAAAAAAATTCTTGGCTTCTTTGTGCGGACTTTCTGTCTTGTTGTCCTTTGAATTTCCTCGGACTATTTGTCCGAAGGAATTCCTTCGGACAAAAGTCCGAAGGATATCCCTTCTTCCTCCTAAGTGCTTTATTGAGTGAGTCTGTAGGAAATTGCCTGCCTGAGTCCGTAGAAAATTCTGATTGAGTCCGTAGGAAATTTCCTCTGAGTGAGTCCTTAGAATTAGCAAAGGAAAACAATGCATTCTTCCTTCCTTGGCTAGAGACGATAATTTTCCAAGTGGCAAAAGATCTGACTCGTGGAAGATTTGTCAACATTCTGACGACTCAGCTGGGAAGCATGCCTGCTATGCTTGAGGACCCAAGCCATGTATAAACGCTATATGAATCCTAGATGGTGAATCTGATATCTGATTGAAAATCTGCTCTGATCATTGTTGTAATAACCTCCAAAATAAGAAGGGAAACACACGAGAGCGGAAAACTAACTAAAAGCAAATGTGCAAACGAGCACTTACTGAACAAAAAGAGAAGCAAACTACTGTGCTTTTACAGCACTTGGAGGAAAGCAAAGACAACTAAAATAACCTTGTTAACCATGATAAGGTACGATCTGCCTGGATCAAATGGAAAGTTCTTGAACTCGCTCCTTTCAAGAGATGATACAATTTGCAAGGCAGGATGTATATTAGTGATAACCTTTGATGAGGCATTTGCCTTGTCGACCAACTGTATTAGCATCTTTTCAAATGGGCCATCAATAGCAAACCAGTCACCAACAAAGACAAACTCACCAAGTATTTCCTGATTGTTCTCGGATTGCTTGTCATCTATCACCATGTCAAGTGATACCCCATCTATGCATGCCTTTTGAGTGACCACATCCTTCTTATTTACTACTGCGAGTTCGTCCAGCTCTTCAAGGAGCTTTGAATATGCAACCTGATCTGTACTGAGATCTTGAATAGGTGATTCTTTATCAAGCTTCTCATAAACGTGCTCTTCAATAACCAACACATCTGTACAAAGCTCTTCAATCTCTGGTAGAGGCTCAAGGTACAGCTGCCAATCATATTTTCGTTCCTCATTTTGGTCTTTTTGAACTGAATCCATTGTCATGCTATCTGGATCCTTCTCAATAGGAGATACCTGTAACTCATGTATGACTTCCATTTGTACCAGCACCTTTTGAAGTTCATCCACATCAAGATCAGTCTTCCCACTCTTAGTTATAACTGGATGCTCAATTACAACCTCAAGAGAAGTATCAATACAAATTTCCTCCTTAAACACTTTTGAAGCATCCTCTACACGTTCTGCAAGAACCTGACCTGTAGCTGCAACCTCTTTCTCAATACTCCGAAGAACAGGGTCTTCTTGAGGAAGGGTGATGGCAGGAGGGTGATGAAATTCACTTGTTTGAGAGGGAAAATGAAGCATGGGAGATTGATCATGATCGGATTTTGGAATCTTGAGGGAAAAGGAATCATCTAGGGAGTTTTGAAAGGGGGAAAGAGAAATTCTTAAAAACCTCTGTATTCTGTTCCTTCCACTTGGCCATTACCTCATCAAAGTTTGGAACTTGCTTGTCCTCCTGGACATCCTGAGCTTGAGAGATGATTGGTGAGGTAATGATGGGACTATAGGAAGGTCTAGTCTCATAAATAGCCACTTGAATAGGCTCTTGAATAAGCTTTTGATTATGCTCTTGACTCCAACTAGGAATCTCCCCTGGCACATACTGGGCATGGTTAAGAGCTTCATAAGAATAAGAAGCACCATAGCCTTTTGTAGACAATTCGTTTAACTTGATTCTCTGTCGTTCCCAAGCCTCCATTTTTTCTAATGCGAGAATACATAGTCCATTTATCTCTTCTGGATCATTAGACACGTTTCGAAATAGACCATTTATTTCCTCATACTGAGAATTAGAACAAACCTTTCTTGCATATGCCAGTATTCTGAGCTCTATTTCATTCATTTTTTCTTGAAGGCGATACTGCTCATATGTAACATCATAGCCATATGGGGAAGATGAAATCTGATCCTGAGACTAATATGGATTACCAGGAAGGTAAGAGTCATGTTCTTGATAATAAGGATCATGAGAAACTTGATAAGGCTCAACATAGCTTTGATAATAACCTTGATAAGGCTGATTAGGCTCATAGATACCCTGACCAGGCTGGTATGATCCCTCATTGGGCTGATAAGGAAATATACCATAGGAATTCTCTCCATACATAGCCATCAAAATTCATTTGCAATAATAAAAATAGACTTACATGGAAGCTGTCTTGAACTATTAGAAGCAACTACTTGAGCTTGGAGTCACCGAATACTTCTTGAAGAACACTGCTGTAACTGCGATTTCATAAAAACCAGGAAAAATGGGTCCCACCGGGCATGCCAAAAACTGTTGTCAACCTAGAGCTGCGCCCTGATTCGAGGACATGCGTGAAACGGCCAGTCCTCTATCCGGCTAAAACAATGGGATCTTCTCACGAGGGTGGGTGCCTCAATAGTGAGAAGAACCTCCAGAGAAGGCTGGTTCCTGTATGATGTATCAATGAAGATTCCTACTCTACGCTGTTGACTACCATGGAAAAGGGAGAAAGAAAACTTAAAGGGGAAATCCTACCTAAAAGGGGGTGATACACCAGAATTATGATCCCACTCAGTGTGGAACCTTGAACACTGAACGAACAAGAGAGAAGGAAGACCTTAGACTTCAAATTAATCACTTGTGCATAAGTATTTCATGCAGAGGTTCGATCTAATAACTAAAACCTGAGCGAAAACGATGGAGAGAGGTCCGATACAAGACACTTTTCAGCCACCTAACATCCACTTACAATTTCAGCAAAAGACAATAAAGAACACTTTAACATGACCTGCACAAGGATAATATAGCAACTAGGTACGAAACTGAATTTGGGAAGGGAGAAAAATCTACCACTTATGCAAATTGCTGAAGAAATATACACTATGCCACGCTTGAAATTTGAAAGTACAGTCTTTATTGATCGAAGAGGTTACACAACTCTTAATGGCAGAGTCTGGTCTAACCAAGAGAGATTGGATGATTTTTAATCAAGGCTGAAAGCCATTATATAGGAAATTACAATAGGCCAAAGATAGGCGTATAAACTTGAAGAGAAAGATTTACTTTTGTTAACTCCAAGATTTACTTGGCCTTAAAATAAAATATATTTTTCTTTTGTCTTTGCATGAAGCCTATTCATTTGATGAAGCGCACCCATCCTTGTCATGAACCGTCCACCTCTTCTTTGCATATAAATCTTCTAGTGGATGCGGCATTTGATCAATTAGTCAACTCCAAATATGGACTAGTCAACTCCTTGTTAGAACTCGGAACTCCAGTTGAAGCCGGATTTAGTCCTTCGGATGCATGCGCTGAATGAAGACGAACAGGTCTTTAATGATCAGTCAACTGAAACTTAGACCGTTTATTTGAAAATAGCTCCGATGTTCGAAAATAGCTCTATCGTACGAAAATAGCTCCAACGTTTGCATGTATCTCGTCTAATTTTGATCGTGTCTATTTCTGGCAGGATTTCATATTTAATTCTTTGTTGGACTATCTTTTTTTTGTTTCTTTTGCACAGTTGACTTCCATTTATTTCAG